>JAAGEH010000226.1:26498070-26509661 GCA_011751065.1 Lasiurus cinereus | reverse complement strand
AACATGATGAATAGCAAGAACCTACAACCAAGATTACTCTACCCAGTAAAGCTATCATTCAGAATTGAAGGGCAGATAAAGAGCTTCACAGATAAGAAAAAGCTAAAGGAGTTCATCAATTCCAAACCAGTATTATATGAAATGCTGAAAGGTACTCTTTTAGAAGAGGAAGAAGAAAACGGTAAAAGATAAAAAATTATGAACAAATACATATCTATCAACAAGTGAATCTAAAAATTAAGTGAATTAAAAATTTGATCAACAGAATAAACGGCTGAATATACTAGAATCAGGAGCATAGAAAGGGAGTGGACTGATAATTCTCAGGGGGAAAGGGGGGAGGGGAGTACAGGGAGTTACTGGACAAAAATCATACACGTATGGACTCATCAATTGGGGGGAAAGGTAAAGGTAGAGGGAGGGGTGGGAACGGGGTGGAGGGGAGCTATGGAGGGGAAAAAAGAGAGACAAATGTAATAATCTGAATAATAAAGATTAATTTAAAAAAAGAAAATAAATGTACATTATCAAGTCAAAAGTTTTCAAAATAGCATGATCTCTTTTGTTAAAAACATGAATATATAGAAATGCTTAGGAAAAATTTTAGAAATATACACAACAAAATGTGAACCAATTCTTTCACTATGATGGAAATATAGCTTATTCCTTTTATATGTTTTTTTATACTTAACATTTATTGTTGTTGTAACAAGGAAGAGAAGAATAAATATCCTTTTCTTCAAGTGCTTGAACTGAAAAATAATTTCTCTGTTTGATTACTCCTAATCAAATTTCATTATTTTATTTTGGTAATGATGGCTTGAGGCTGGTGTCACTCAGTTGTTGAGCACTGACCTATGAACCAGGAGGTCATGGTTGAATTCCTGGTCAGAGTACATGCCAGGTTGAAGGCACGATCCCCAGTGTAAGGCATGTTGGAGGCAGCCAATCAATTATTCTCTCTCATCATTGATATTTCTCTCTCTTTCTCTCTCTCTCTCTCTCTCCCTTCCTCTTGGAAATCAATAAAAAATATTTTTTTAAAAACATATCAAAATAAGCATAAAGAACCAATCAGTAGTATTTTTGTGACAGATTGTGGGATGTTTCCCCACTGTGAAAGTTGGATATTTTCCCACTTTTCTGCAGCAGAGATACAGGTTTTTAAATGATCTTATCAAGATTAACAAAAGGAGTCATACATTTCCGTGTTGATTGTAGAATCACAGCCTTTAGTTTGAGCCTCACGATTAAGTGTATGGTATTTGAACTGAAGCTTCAATCTTGTATATCCCATGTACAAGAACAGCAACTTAATGTTTTTGAAAAGCTGCTTGCTTGCTTCTCTCTCTTTGCCAGTGCTATTAAAGAGTGGTGTAAGCACACTAATCAATGAGTCATATCAATAGTTATGAGTAACAACAATACTTTTATCAAAGATGTGCACCATCTTTTAAAAACTATAAGCAAAATGGCATCTTTATGCAAGTGAATGATATGAGAGGCTGTTTTGAAGCAGTGGGGTCTTTTGTTGGTTTTGGTCAATCCACATTGTAGGTGAGAAACAAATTCAAGTGATACAGTAAACATAAACCATGGCGTTTTTAATATGAACCATGTGACACACTATAGTATTGGGCATGGACTCGTTCTTTTTTTTTTAATGTATTTTTATTGATTTCAGAGAGGAAGGAAGAGGGAGAGAGAGATAGAAACATCAATGATGAGAGAGAATCATTGATTGGCTGCCTCCTGAATGCCCTCAACTGGGCACTGAGCCCACAACCCAGGCATGTGTCCTTGACTGGAATCGAACCTGGAACACTTCAGTCCGCAGGCCAATGCTCTATCCACTGAGCCAAACCAGCTAGGGCTGGACTCGTTCTTAAGACATGATTAAAATTCCCTAACATGTTTTGTAAAGCCCATCTTAATGTTTATTAGCAACGTCCAGTAGATTCCTGGGATCTCCATGGTGGATATTTAAAGAATCTTCTGCTTTTTTCAAGTCTATGCTTCTACCTCATGTCCCTTAATACATGACCTCCACCCTTGCATCATTCAGAAAACAGAAGGCACCAGGCAGAAAAATTACTTTTTTGCTCCAGTGAATCTACAAACTTTAGCACCCACCAAGCCACTCTCCTTTCTGTAGTAATTACTCCACCTGTGCTCTGGATCTCAGCTTCCCCTGCCTCCTTAGGGACTACACTCTACAATGAGCCTTCTTTTGCCCATCTTCGGTTTTTTACTCCAATCATGGGCCTTTCAACATCCTTTTCAAGGATATATGAGTAGAATTAATAAAATGGCAATTCCCATTTACTAAGCATTTAGTCTATACTAGATATGGAATTAAAGGCTTTTAAATCTATGAACTTAGTTTTTAAACTTCTTTTAAAGGTTGATGATGCTTTCCATATTATGCAGATGAGGAAACTGAAGCTCAGAAATGGTAAGCAGCAGCTAAGACTATGCAATATGTTGTGGTGAAGTAGGCATTCAAACCAAACTCTGTCTGATTAGAAGATTATATTTAATCATTGTGTTATCCCTGAAAAACCCTCTCTTGGGCCCAGTCTCTAGTTCATCATAGACAAACTTCCTGAAAGACTTGTATTCACTTGCTATCTCTACCTCTTACACCTCAATCCACTGCATAGTGTGTGTCCCATGACATCCCTGAGACCACTCTGGGCAACATTATCAATTATCTTCTCACTTCTAAAACTGAAGAATCTGAGTCCTCCTTACGGCTTGATTTGCAGCAAGCAGCCTTTGACTCTGTTGACAGTTCTCTCCTTGAAACATTCTCTCCCAGGGACTTGCATAAAACACCTACTTTGTTAGTTTTCTCCTACTTAATCCTTGGGGTTGCAAGTTGCTCTTTTTCCCTCTATCCCCTATGTGTTGAAATTCCTCATATCAGTCTTCATTTTATTTCAAATACAGATACTTTCATTACGAATACTGTCCTGGAAATCTCACCCACGCCCATGGTTTCACTTCCATTTGCTGATAAATGCCACATTTCTATTTGGAGCCCAGGTTGCCATCCTAATCTCCAAACCTGAATGTCTGCTGCCTATTTCACTTCTGACTTTACATGTCCCACAGGCATAGGACTAGGAGCAGTGAAATAGTGAGAACATTCAGTTTAGACTCAGACCCCTGGGTTTGAATCCTGGCACCACCTTCTTGAATCCTGTTCCTCCGAGCATTCTTTTCTCTTTACCTATGTTTCCTCATCTCACCTGCACTTTTTGAGTGCACACACAAACACACACATATGCTTTTTCTCTTTTTAAGAGAAACATGTCTATACACATACAAACACTAACAGACTATCATAGGTTATTTTTCATAAATTTTATGTAGCCCACTGACCACTCCTCCATTAAGTGAATGATGATCTTATGTTCTTTATTTAACATTTGATATCCTATTTATTGTGGATAAACGAGAGAGAGAGAGAGAGAGAGAGAGAGAGAGAGAGAGAGAGAGAGAGAATATGAAAGAAAGAGGAGAGAGGGAGATTATTCTTGAAATTATCTTTAAAAAAGAAGGAAACCTGAATTTTCACAAAATTTTACACAAATAAGTATCCACTAATGATAGCATTCAAGGTAACTAGCATAAATAACACACTAAGAAGGACTTGTGGCACTCAGGCAGGTTGGTACTCAGTAAACAATAATTAAGGGTGGTGTTTTTCAAATCTGGTGATCATCAGAATCACTGCAGAAAACTTAAAATATATATATGTGGATATCTCCCCAGGATCTCTGTAGATAGGAACCAAGAATATGTGCATTTTTAAAGCTCTCATATGGTTTTGGTGATCATTTTTACTTGGAAACCACTGATGAGCAAGATTGTAACTCTTATATAATAAAATTAGAGACCTGATGCATGAAAATTCATGCAAGAGTAAGCCTTCTTATCTCTGGCTGTCGGCATTGGCTTCCCTCTGGCACCTGGGATCTGGGCTTCCCTCCTCCAGCCACTGGCAGGCACCTGGTACCCGGGCTAACTTCTCTTTAGCCCCAGCTTTGTGAGGAAGGACATCCAGAATGATGTCCGGAAGACTTCCAGTCTAATGAGCATATGACCCTTTCATTATTATAGTTATTATCATCTTTAGAACAAATGAAAACTATTTTAGTGCTGTCTGATAGAAATATTTATCAACACATTCAATAACAAGACTTACCATCAGGTTAATGGCAGAATTATGAACATTAGGGCGGCTTGGAGTGAAAGGTGGGAGAGATATTTCAAGGTAGGTAATGTCTTAGATTGAGAACTTTTAGGTTTCTCTGGTTTCTGGGATTGAATTAATTCTATTTTTATGTTTCCTAGTCACTAAAAATTTCCAACTTTGTCCCCATCTTATCCAAAGTCTGATCCTCAACAAAAGTTACTCAGAGGAGAAAAAAGTTATATATAACAGATACAGCTTTTCTTTTCTCTTTTAAAAAATATATTTTTATTGATTTCAGAGAAGAAGGGAGAGGGAAAGAGAGAGAGAAACATCAATAATGAAAATCATTAATTGGCTGACTCCTGCATGCCTCCTAATGGGGATTGAGCCCACAACCAGACATATACCCTGACCGGGAATTGAACTTGTGACCTCCTAGTTCAGAGTCAACACTCAACCACTGAGCCACTCTGGCTCAGCTGGATACAGCTTTTCAAGAATTAGGAAAGTATAGGGTTAGTTCAGAAATAGTGTGTGTGTGTGTGTGTGTGTGTGTGTGTGTGTGTGTGTGTGTGTGTGTGGTGTGTGTGTGTGTGTGTGGTGTGTGTGCATGTATGTGTGTGTGTGTGTGTGTATTATGCTATAGTTCTATAGATCAGAAGTCTGGCATGGGTCTCACCAGGCTAAAATGAAGATGTTGGTAGGGTTGCATTATTTTTTATGAGAAAAATCTGTTTCCAGCTTCTAGGGTTGCTCTCATTCCTTGGACATGGATCTCTTCCTCCACCTTCAACACCAGCAGAATTGGTCCGACTCCTTAAATCATACTGTATTTGTCTAACCTTTCTTCTACATTCACATCTCCTTCTGAGTCTAATCTCTTCAAGGAAATGTTCTCTGCTTTTAAGAACTCATGTAATTAGGTTGGATTAAAATATATGTGTGTTTTTTTGGTTTTTTTGTTGTTGTTTTTTTGTTGTTTTATTTTGTTTGTTTTTTTAATAAAGACAGGGGCCTTTTGGAGTATGATGACCCTAATTTCCTGGACTTTGTTAACCTGCCTGAAAGAAGCAATATTTCTTTTATTGGGCTCTTCAGTACCTACATTACTCATCCATCTATCCATCTATTCAACAAACATTTTTTGAGTATCTGCTCTACTCCAGACACTGTGCTGACTAATAAATGTTGGTGACTCACAAACTTGCCATTGTTGAGTAGTGGTTATGACTTGTTGTGTCAGACAAGAGGCATCTTAGCCTAAAGTCTTGTCCAGTTAGAACAAGTTAGAAATGAGGTTTACAAAAAAAGTATAAAGGGATATTGAGGAACTGGTTAGTTTTTTGCTCCCTATTTCAAGTTTGTTGTCCTGTAACTGCCTGACATTTTCTAAGACTATTTGGGTGTCTTTTTGAGCAAACTGTCAGGCTGCCATAGATCAGTTCAAGGAAAACATACAAAATCATTCTTAGGAGCCCAGCCGGTATAGCTCAGTTGTTGAGTATCAGCCTGTGAACCAGAAGGTCACAGTTCAGTTCCCGGTCAGGGAACATACCTGGGTTGTGGGCTTGATCCCTAGTGTGCGGCATGCAGGAGGCAGCCAATCAATGACTCTCTGTTATCATTGATGCTTCTATCTCTCCCTCTCCCTTCCTCTCTGAAATCAATAAAAGAATATTTTTTTAAAAATCATTCCTAAGAAACATCCCAGAATACAAAAAATTCTCTGTGACCCTAGAAATATAAAATGGTCATCTGCATGGTTCAAGATCATTGGGAAATTTGTTGCATCCTAAATTTCCCTTTATTTATGTCTGACTTAGCCTGATCTTTTAAAAACTGCATGACACTTTTTATATTTTATGGGCTATGTAGAACAGAGTAGAAATTATATCTTTCTTTTTAAGCATTTGAATCAGGTTGAATCAAAACCAATTTCTTAAAAATTTAAATTGGATGATGGAAAAATAAGCAAAAAAGCAAAAACAGGAAGAAAGTAAATCTTTCCTGAAAGAATCTACAACATGTCTGCAGGTTTAGTTGTTCTTTCCTTTCAGGCTAGTCCTTGGACATTCTTTCAGGTTGTCTGCCTAAACTGTCATTGTAAGAGTCAAATGAATGGTGCATGAAGCAGGCCTCCTCAGCTCTCCTGTTGTTCTATGTAAAAATGAGGTATTGTCACTCTCAGCTGATGACCTTGGGAGTCATTTCCTCCAAAAGAGGTTTTTATGTATCTGTTTATCTTTTAGTCTTGGTCTGCTTGTTATTTTTCTTATCTATTATCTTATTTCTTATCTTTATGTGACTAAACCATTTGCCAGAGAGTCCTATCACAATTATACCCACTGTTTTGCTTGTTTTTACTTGAGCCAGACACTTCCAGATTTGCCTGTTTCATGGATTACTGGGTTTTTATTATTTGAAATTCACATCCCCGTACAAAGGGGATTTAAATAGGAAATAATTTTCTACTAGAAGGACATGAATGTAACTGGGGTAGCAATAAATGGGTAAGATGAATGAGAGTTGTATGGCTGCTTCTGTACATGCCTATCACTGCTATATTATCCTTGATGCATTTACAAAGCGGTCGCTGTAACTAAGTGCATGGAAAATGGCAAATATGTTTATTTGCCTGTCCATGTTCTCTTAAATAAGGGGCTCAGATACTGGAATGGTGGTGTTACCAGAATGGGGACTCATCCTAGAGCGAGTCTGCCTCAGGGTGTCCTGCAGTGTGTGAGTTCTTGACTTCATGCAGGAAAGATTTCACATTGTGAGTCCAGGTGATTTTGAGAGTATGTTTTTTGAAGCTGGGGACAGTGAAACAAGGAAGGGCTTAGGATAGAGAAGCAGCAGGAGAGAGCCCAGGTGGGGCTGTTTTGGCTCGCTAGAAAGTTATGGGAAAGAAGTGAGCCAAGCGGGGCTGCTGTCCACGTACTAGAGAGTCAGAGAAAAGGGGACATTGGGGACAGGTTCAGGGTTAATCTAGGACAAGCTGCTGCTGCCCATTGCTCCCTGGTTGCAAGCCTCCTGGGTTCCCTTAGAGTTTAGGACAGAGGTATGGAATGTCCAGCCTGTAGGCCCATATAAGGCCCAAGAAATCATTTGGTTTGGCCCTGCCAAGGCAACCTTAAGCAGGACTCAAAATTCAATAAATCTCAGAGCAAGTGAAAGATGTTATACATACTAAAATGGCCTTGGCAGGAAAAAGGTTCCCCACCTTGTTTAGGAGATGCATGCCTATGGGGGAAGCAAAAGGGAAAGGAAAAGGTGTGGGGGTGATCCGGAGAGGAAGAGGGAGCTAGACCCTTGGTCTTGAAGGAATTTAGGGGAGATCTTCGAGGAGGATCTCAATAAAATATTCATCAGCTTTTCCAGGTGTTCTTTTCAGGTTCATGGTCTCCACTGATGGGTCAGTACCAGGGCAGGAGGTCATTAGTAATTGAAGCTGGTCCTGGGGTTGCCCGCCTGGTTTTGTTGATACAACTGAGGCTTAGATATTATCTCTAGGGAGAAAAGGTCAGGAGCATCTAAACCAGTGGTTCTCAACCTTTCTAATGCCGCTTACCCTTTAATGCAGTTCCTCATGTTGTGGTGACCCCCAACCACAAAATTATTGTTGTTGCTACTTCATAACTGTAATTTTGCTACTGTTAATGAATTGTAATGTAAATATCTGTGTTTTCCGATGGTTTTAGGCTCTACAGTAGCAGTTCTCAACCTGTGGGTCGCGACCCACAGGTTAAGAACCACTAGCAGGGACACCTAAGACCATCAGAAAACACAGTTATTTACATTATGATTCATAACAGTAGCAAAATTACAGTTATGAAGTAGCAACAAAAATAATTTTGTGGTTGGAGGTCACAACAACATGAGGAACTGTATTAAAGGGTAAGCAGCATTAGAAAGGCTAAGAATCACTGATCTAAACTGTATGTGTGCCAGGGGAGGAAAGGCCACTCTGGGAGTGAAGTCCCATGCCAGTTTTACCCTTTGCTGAGCACCTGGACTTCCCATCCTGGCTATCCTTTATATCTGGCTGTAAATTGCTTGGCCATTTGTTTAGCTATCTGTCTCCATTTCCCCATTTTACTTGCTGAGTTTTCCAGCTTCTTCTTATTCTGCCTCAGTGGAATGTGGTAGAGTGGGAGTGTATTGGATGGATTTCTCTTCATTCTTCTAAAAACTTGCTTTACATTGTCAATCTCTTTGCTAATTGTAATATTAATAATGATAATTTTACAACTACTCATATTAAGTGAGGTAGAAATGATGGAATTGCTGTGACAGACAGTATTATACAACAGAGAAAGGAAAGAATGTGTTTGGCACTTTTCTTCTCTTGCCCAATTTGATGGTAAATGACATGGGCAGCAATATCAGTGTATTTATATTATGGCTATATTATTTTGACAATCTCCAAAACTGATCAAGAGGATGTAGATTAATGTAAATAATGCCACTCTGAGAATATCCCATAGGGACCCAGTCATCCAAACATACTAAGAGACTTCCAGGCCATTGATGGTTCTGCTGGACCCATGTAGTCTTCTCACCTCCCTCCACCCGATCCTCAACCTGACCTAATGGTCCACATTTGTGCCTCTGGCTTACAATACCCCATTAGGTAGGGCAGCTCTGAATACTTGTACCTCATTACCATATGGGGTCCACGATTTTCAAGGACAAAGTGTAACTGAGGAAGAAAAGGAGGCAGCTCCGTGTACCCTGTGTGATAATTTCATGGAACTATTCATCTCTGATAACAAGAAGTAATTTCTGTTTAGGAAGCAATCTCTGAGTTGTTGGGTTGTTTTTTTTTTCTGGCCTCAATCTCTATCATTTATTTGATTTGCAGGTTCCAGAATTTCAGCTATTTTAGATGAATTCTTTCCTATTCTAAAAATCAGCAAAGTGTATCATCTACGTACTGCTTGGACATCCAGTATGTACATGAACATTGTTCTTTGGGAATGTTGAGCTGAGAATGTTTACTTTTAGATTAGCCAAGTGACCTTAGCCCACATGAAAGTTTTTAAACTCCAGGTCTCCCATCATCTTGACTTCCCATGGTCAGAATAGATAATTACTCTGGTTATAATTTAAGGAGAATTAGGAAAGCTACCTCATTTCTTCTTACACTCACTGCCTTCCTAGAGGTATTCTCCCAAACAATACTGTAACTCTATGTATGAGGTCCACAATAGTCACCATATAATGCATTAAGTTTTATTCAATGCTTAGAAATTTGGCCCTTTGGGTGACACATTGAACTCTCTCTGTGTTTTTCATTTACTATATAAGAACCGATCAGATTTTCTCTTTACTTCCTAAGATTGGAAACCATTGATATAATGGGGAGCAGGAAAATCATGAAAAGAGGAATAAATGAAGAGAAAAGTGAAGGAGCTTGTCAAATAGGGGTAAACACCAATTTTTGGCTGGTATTTGCTCAAATAAAAGATCAAATAGAGTGATGGAAAGAGCTTTGAACTAATTGCCAAAAGTCTGAGGATCTTAGAGAACCAATGCTGTGATTTTAGACTTGGCATTTAATGTTTGTTTCCATTTGTAAAATGCAAAGTCCTGTGTCTGCCCTGCTTATCTCCCTGGCTGATTATGAGACCCAAATGTATATTTCTGAAAACTCTCCATAAAACGTACTGTGCTCTGGAGAGGCACTTAGTTTTTATTAAGGGTTTGTAAGCATGCATAAATCCTGCCTCAAAAATTTATTTGGCTCAGTGGATAAAGCTTTGGCCTGCAAACTCAAGGGTCCCAGGTTCGATTCTGGTCAAGGGCACATGCCTGGGTTACAGGCTCAATCCCCAGTAGGGGGTGTGAAGGAGGGAGCCGATCAATGATTCTCTCTCATCATTGATGTTTCTCTCTTGCTCTTGCTTTCCCTTTCTCTCTGAAATCAATAAAAATATATTTTAAAAAATCTATCAGGAAAGAAGTGGGTACAAGAGGGTATATATGTCACAAATAAACATTTGTGCGCTATATATATCAAGAGTAGAAACTTCTGCTTAACAGTTTTGCCTGGTAGCAGTTGTGAACTCACAACTGTAAACCTACTTTTATATGTAGCATATGTCAGTTAATTCTGATAGCCAAACAGAGTGGATATTTGTATTTCTGTCCTCCCAAAGGAAAGTGAGATTTAAGATGAAGCCACAACAGTAAAGCATCAAACAGACTGTTAAATTACAGCGGGAAGGTTAGGGAGAGGTGGGGTAGATAAGAGATCAACCAAAGGACTTGTATGCATGCATATAAGCATATCCAATGGACACAAGAATCTGGGGGATTAGGGTATGCATGGGAGTTGGGAAGGGGCAATGGTAAGATATGTATACATGTAATACATTAATAAAAAATTTAAAAAAAGATGAAGCCATAAACACAAGATTGTGTAGTCATACATGGTAGATCCAGAATTCAGTCCAGCTTTGTCTGATTTTGAACCCCTGGCCCTTAATCACTTTGCTCTCCTATCTCCACCTGAGGAGAAAAGGATGAGTAAACTAGTATTTCTGTCCTCACAAAGCCCCAATTTAGTGTTTGGATGAGCATTATAAAAACTATTATCAAGGGGCCCACAAGACAGATAAAGATTACTAAAATACTATTTTATAAAAATAATACATTTTTACAATTTGAGAAGAAATATTCTATTTTTAAGCAATAAAATTAGTAACAGAAGGTGTGGTATATATTGACTTCAACAAAGCATCAGACAATTTTTTTAAATAAAAATCTTGGAGGAACAGTTGTAGAAATATTATGTAAATGACAGTGTGTATGGAGAATTTTACAGCTGACTGAAGCTTTACATCAAAATGCATTGCCTAATGTAGTCAAGATGAAGCTGGAGTTTTAGCTGCTTTTTTGCCACTTTCAACTTGAAGTCTTTACATACCCCAAACTCAAGTTACATTTTCTTCATTTCATAACATATAACAGTATTATTTACACTATGACAATTTTAATATTGTTATTTATTTTAGAGAGAGGAAGGGAGAGGGAGAGAAAGATAGAAATATTGATGAGAGAAGAACATCATCTATTGGCTACCTCCTGTATGCCCCCTATGGGTAAGCAAACCCAAAACCTGGGCATTTGCCCTGAATAGGAATTGAACCATGACCTCCTGGCTCATGGGCAAAATGCTCAACTGCTGAGCACACTGGCTGGGCATACACCATGGCAATTTTAATGCTTGAGGAAAGAAATGAGTAAGTCTGAATTGGGATATTAGAGTATATAATCTGAGATTAATTCATCTACTATTTACTGAGTCTCTATTATGTGCCCTTGCATAAAGAATTCTGGGGAAATCCAAGATGGCGGCATAGGTAAACACCTACACTGCTGC
>JAAGEH010000226.1:26335060-26497670 GCA_011751065.1 Lasiurus cinereus | reverse complement strand
AAAAAAATTTATAAAAGCAAACAACAAAAATTGCTTATTTTTGATGCTTTCCCCCTCCTATATGGGCTAGATTTATAATTAGTGTCTTTTGCTTTTCACATGAAAGAGTCTTCCATAAATGGTAAGTTCCTTTATATATACATATATACATAATAAAAATAATCCCTTTAGAAATATTCAGAGAGGAAGGAATTTTTGACATTCATTTATAGTTTCTCAAGTAAGTTTAATTTTATATATTCAAATAAGGCTATAAGAATTTCTCAAAAATCTTTTATTTTTTTTTATAAGCATCATTTTTTGTCACAACTTGATTTTCAGTTGGTTTTTAATTTCCATATAAAATATCCAAAGGGACACAAATTGTGTAGCTTTTCTAAGAATTGTAATAGCTGGTTTTCTGCTGGGGTAGAAGCCCAAATTGGGCATGGCTTCTAGGACCATGGACTTACATGCGTGCGACAGCTCTTAGTATCTAGCCTATCACATCGTTAGTTGAGCTGAGCCTCTTCCCATCTTGGGAACCACTGTCAGCTCAAGCCACTTGATCTGTGCATGGACACCTGTGAGAAACACCAACCCTTCCTTGTTGTCCCAACAATTATCACCTAAATAGGATTTCATTCTCTAAGTCTCAATTGTCAATGTGGCATGTTGGATATGTATAAAGTAAACTTTTCTAGCTCAAAGCAGAAAAATGGACTAATTCCCAGAAATGTGTGAAGTCATGTTAATGATTCCCTACTCAACTTCAACAAATTCAAAACTATATGTCTTAAGCTATTACTGAGACTTGTCCAACATGAGATCTATCTTATCTTCTTTATAGATAAAATGTTTTAAAAGGTTTGAGCCCTAGCTGGTTTGGCTCAGTAGATAAGAGTGTCAACCTGCAGACTTAAAGATCCCAGGTTCGATTCAGGTCAAGGGCATATGCCCTGGCTGCGACTCGATCACCGTAGGGGGTGTGCAGAAGGCAGCTCCTTAATGATTCTCTCTCCCTCTCCCTTCCTCTCTGAAATCAATAAAAAAAAATATATATTTTTAAAACCTGCAACTATTTCATAATCTGCCACTTGAAAAATGCTGTTACAATATAAAAAAAATAAAAAAACTTAAGGTCTGAGCCGAAACCAGTTTGGCTCAATGGATAGAGCATTGGCCTGTGGACTGAGGGTCCCAGGTTCGATTTCAGTCAAGGGCATGTACCTTGGTTGCAGCCACATCCCCAGTAGGATGCAGGAGGCAACTGATTGATGTGTCTCTCTCATCCATGTTTCTAACTCATTGTCCCTCTCCCTTCCTTTCTGTGAAAAATCAATAAAATATATTTAAAAAAAAATTAAGGTCTGAGAAGGAGAAATAAAATGAGTTTTGGGGAGTAAAGAAGTATGGAACCAGTGATAGTATGTGATCTCCCATTTTACAAATGAAGAAACCAAGGTCTGAAGAGGTGGAATGACTCTCCCAAGGTATCATTAGCTAGAGGCTGAGCTGGAATAGAAGCCCATAGATACTGATTCTATCTAGTGCTTATCCTTTGGTGTTAACTGTGGAATCTCTTTAGAACCCATTTTAGGGCAGAAATGTAGATAAAGTAACACCAGGTCAATAGTATTTGCTCTGAGCTTGCTGTCATAGCTAAGGTGCTACCTGATTCTATGGATCTGCAGTAAGAGTAGTGATGGAGATAGCACTTACATGATACTGAAAGCTTTCTATCCAGAAAAAAAAAAATCTTCCTGCACCAGCTGGGCATAAAACCTAATTCATGTTGAAATTCAATTCTCTTGTTTTGAAGTTCTCCTTTATTCATTAAAATTCAGGTAAAACATATGTCTTTTCCCAGTTTTCTCCAAATTTAGTTGCTATTCTACAAAGTAGAAGCAGTTTTTTTTTCTAGCTTACTTTTCCCTCTACAAACCTCTAGTCTCTCATCTTTTGTCTTTTCTATATTTGAACTTTTCTAAGAAAACCGCCAGGATGTTAATGGTGATGATATGTCTGGGTTGTGAAATATGAGTATTTTTTAAAATATTCAAATCATTTTAAATGAACATAACAATTTTACAAAATAAAATATCTATTTAAAAAATATAAGCCTCTTTAAAACAATGATAAAGAAATCATATCTGCACTGTTACCAATATGTGTCACTTTAGATCTAATCTTAAGTGCCTTTTATTATATTCTTATCCAAATTTGATATGCAGTATATATGATAATATGCTATTCTCCAAACATGCTAGGGAAATGTTATGCTAATACTATGAAAACTATTAATTCCACTCCATGAGGTGACAAGAAAGATGAGTGTAAGTTGTATAAGGGTAGGACATCTTTTTCATATATTGTCATATCCACAGTGCTTAGCATAATGCCTATCATACTGTAGTTTTCCAAGAAATATTGGTTGCAGGAGCAAACAGAATAAGATATATAGGGACTAGCACTACAGATCCTCCAAATTGGCTAAGTGAGGATTGAGCCATCTCTCTATTGCTAGTAAATGTTGCTAGTAAATGCAGAAGTAAGGTGCCCACAAACATAACTACTGCTATAAAGATAAAGTAATTTAGGGAGAGGGGACAAGAGTACTTCTTTGATGGGTATGCAAACCTGCATTCTCACTTAAGAACTAGAAAATTGAGATCATTATGATTTGCTCTCCATCAAGGCTTCCTACTCAGAAGAACACAATTTTAAAAGGAATGCATTTATTCCATCTCAGATTTTTGGTGTGCCTTTTTTCCCCTGAAAGCATAACGAGCTTGTCAGTTTCCATGGTGAACATGGAGCACCATGGAAACTGATAGATTTAGCTACACAAAAAGAATAAATAAAATAGGCAGTCACCTACTTCACTGTGCAGCGACAACTTTTCCTGGATGGGAGAGGAAAGTGTCTTCTCATTTAAGCCGCCTGCCCTTTATTCCCTGTGCCTCATGAAAACACGTGTTATTTTCACTGGATCATTTCACTAACCTATGCTGATTGGATTGCTTAGCTCCTCGAGGTCCTAGTTTTATTCCTGTTTTGGTTTTTACTTCAGGGTGAGTCGGTGTGTCGCTGACAATGGTTGGAAAACCATGTACAATGTGGAAGTTGTAGATGACAACCCGCAGTGACGAAGTGAGTCATGGAAAAACAACGCAAAATTCTTCGCTGTCTATTATGGGGAAACAATGTGTGAAAATAACTGCAATCAAGACCCAGGTCCATCCTGTACTAAGTGCATAGGCAAGCCAATGCCCCGGAACCTCAGCTTCCCCATCTCTGTAATGATTAAAGCATACCCTCTTCCTACTTTATAGGGTTGTTGTGTGGCTCAAAATAAGATAGAAGAAGAGAAAGCCTTTTAACACAAGTCAGATTCTATCTAGCAGGAGAGATTGATCAGCTACTGCCAGAATTATACCAATAAGGTGACCAAAATGTCAAAACTGATCATACTATGGTCCTGTCCTTTGCCTCAGCAATTAGAATTTCAGAATATATTTATCCCACCTCATAGTTGGGGAGTTTTGAGATCACTTGTTTCCATTTGAAGTAGGGATGAATGTGTCTTAGAAATAAAGCTTTTCATCCTTTCTGTATGTTTGAAATTTTTCAAAATAAAATGTTGGAAGACTAAATCAAGAAAATAAAGCTTTCTTTTTTTAAAAAAAATGGTTTTATTGATTTTTAGTGAGAGAGAAAAATGGAGATATTGATTTATAGAGAGAGAGAGAGAAACATGCATCAGCTACCTCCTGCATGCCCCCTACTGGGGATGGAACCCACAACCTAGGCATGTGCCTTGATAAGAAATGGAACTGCTGACCTCCTGGTGCATGGGACTTTGCTCAACCAACCGAACCACCCTGGCCCAGGGCTAAAACTCTTTCTTAAATTCTAGTCCCAATAAAAATCTCACCATTGACACACTTACTATAGTCCTTTGTTTTTTTAAGCACTAAACTATAGGCAATAGAGCTATCTCTTGAAATTCAGCATTTATATAAATCTCTTGAGCAGCTTCTCTTGTCCAGGCAAGGGGATACAGAAAACAAAAAGGGCAAAAAGGGAGAGAGCTTGGTCTTTTAGAAGATCACAATTTTCCAGGGAGGCAGACTAATAAAGGAGAAGCACCTAACATCAGAGAGAGAAGAGAATATAAAGATTTCCTGGAGGGAGTTGGGAGTGAGCAAATACGCTGAAGGATTTGATCAGAGGAAAGTAGGTAGAAAAATGAGGCCAGCACCATGGAAGGCGGAGAGATCATGAGCCAAGCAGAAGCATAGTATGTGGGAGGGGAGAAGGAAGAGCCGGAAGAAGCAGCCATATGAAGGAGAGTCTCTTTTCTTTGGAAGGAAGTGAAATGTGGGGGGGAAGTACACTCCATTGGTGGCTTTCTTTTTGAGAAACTGAGTAGGTGGGGGTTGAAAGGAGCCATTGCTGACAGGGAATGATAATACTAGAGAAAAGCAATGTAATGCACATTAAATAATTTCTAAGACTCTCAGTTCTAATACTGCATAGATTTAAACATGGGCTGTAGAAAGAACCGGAGGATAGGAACGGTGATCCCTTGAGACTTTGGAGGCACCATAAATGCCCATTTGTTGCATACTTTGCCCTGTCAAGATAACCACATTAACCAGAAGCTGACTTGCCATGTGTTTGGGCTATGTTTCAAAGGTGACTATAAAAGCTCTGCAACTCCTTTTCCTCCAAACCACAGTGACCTTGAGAACATGTCCCCGGGGAGACCAGGATGGGCTTCATAATTGCAGGAGGATCAACAATTTAAAGGAGTATCTGACTCTATGGGTGGAGAAGGGATGACAGTTGTCCAGATTTCCTGACGTGTGGCTGAGCTGGGGGTGCTGGATCCTGAGCAAGAGGTCTACAACTGGGGTGTGAATGGGAGCAGAACTGTGCACTTACCTGAGAACACAAATGCCATGTCACCGGAAGGCCTGTGGCCATTTCTTCTGTGTAAGACAAACTTCATTTAAATCTACACTATAATTACTTGGACACTATAATTACACAGACAGCAGTATCAGTCAACATCAAAACAAAATTCCCTAGCAATTCCATTACCCCAATAAGACGATAGTCAATGTTCTCTATACTTTTTCAAGTCTAACCATTATGCCTGTAAGTTTTTTCATGATTGTAACCAAGCATAAATACCTTTTTAAAAAACTTAAAATTTTATTTATATATAATTCCCAGATGCCTACATATTTCTCCTAATTGTTTTTAATAACTGCATAATATCCTACTGAGCAAATATATTCAAATTCACTAGTTTCAATTGTTGGATATTGAGGTGGCTTTCATTAGAAATATACTAGCTGTATCTGTTTTAGGAGATAAACCCATCTATTAGGAGCATTTACATGATTTTTTTTTCTTTCTTTACAATAACAGCCAGACACTGTCTTCACTTTTGTTTCTGAGGTTTGTGGGTATACAGGCCTAGATCAAGAGGATGTTTTCAGTGTTGTGGCTGTTGGGACTGGCAGGAGGGAGTGTGGTCTCTAGGATCAGGAGAAAGTGACAGGGAGAGAGGGCTAATGTCTCCACAGGGCAAGATTCAGGGCTTCCTCATCTGAGTCTTTGGTAAGGAGACTAACCTCCTTGGTGGACCTGGGACTGAGGAGTTTTCTGAGTTTTGAGACTTTCAGTGCTAAAACCAGGAAAGTCTCCCATAACTGGAATGAGTGGGTCACCCTGGAAATTAGGGGGAATGAAAGCACTGAGAAAATAATAAATCATTCATAGAAGCTAGCCCTACATTATAAAAGCAGCAATTCAAAGAAAGCCTGCTCATGCACTGCAATGAAACGTTCATTCTTTATGTAGGCACCAAAACTGGATACTTATCTCAGGTTATTGTTCTGCTCCCAGAAAAACCACTTCTTCATTTATTCAATAAATATGTATGCAACACCAGGCACTGTTCTAGGCACAAGACCCCTAGTCTAGTGGATTTCCATTACTGTGTGTGTGTGCGTGTGTATTGGGGGAAGGGAAATAAATAAATAAATAAATAAATAAATAACATAAGATACATGATGATGGATATACTCATTGCAATGGCAGCTGTAGGATGAACTATGGAATAGAAACTTCAAGGGCAGGGGGTGGTGGGGGAAGGTTACTTTAAGAGCTGACAATTGAAGTAAACCAGTAACAAGAGGGGCTGGCCATGAGGGGCAGAAGGAGCAGCATGTGCAAAGGCCCTGAGTAGAAAGCAGCCGGTTTTCTTGGAGGAACTTAGTGAAGAACCGTGTGGGTGCAGTGTGGGAAAGGAATATGGACCTAGGAGTAGTCTTAGCAGCACACCCAAGTTCCATTTTCACAAAGAACGAGGATAAGAATGCTGACACTCATCCTATTGACCATCGTCTCCTGATTCCTAACCCACCAGCACCTTTCCCACCACGCCACGGCACACTGCCATTCCTAGGAGTTGGCTAGAGTATTTCTTTTCTCCCCTTTGCACAATTGCAAATAAATCAAAGAGATTAACTTGGGTATGAGAAAAGGTAGAATTGTGATTGTCTGTAGATGGACAGAAGGACCAAAATATTGGCCTCACAATGAGAGGTACTTTTGGGGTCCAGATTAACCTCCAGTGGGGGACTCCTAGCAGTTCTGTAGGACATGCTTCCAGATCATCAGGTTAGGACAAATTCTGCCACTGGCAGAAACAGAAAATGAAATTGTCTGTAAGGTTGGCCGCTCTAACTGACATTTCATCTGTGTCTGAACTTGTGCCAGGTCAGAGTATGTGGGTGCCACAGGTCAAGAGTCCAAGGTTTGGCCACAAACAGCCCTACGAGTCTAAGGGAGGGAGAAAACAGGCAGGTGCCACTGCAGGTGTGCCAACTAAAGAAAGGTGGAGGAGGTTGGGGGACAAGGAGCAAAAGCACTTTTAGTGACCAATTCGAGGTCCAGGACTGGAACCCGGGCTCCTCCAGCTCCTTCCTTCATCTCCTGCCCCCTAGGTGGGTGACAGCCACCACGGATCCTGCAGCGTGAGCCGTGATTTTGGAAACTCAAAAGAGTTAATATATCAAAAACTAACGCAGCGGAGGAGGGAAAGACCACACCCACGGGAGCAGGGAGCCAACTCCAGGGAGGAAAATCCCATTGGTATAGAAAAGACAGGCAGCCAGCCCCTGGGCGCGGCCTGCAGGGGGCAGGTGATCTGCAGAAAAGCGAGGGGGGGCAGGACCAAGCAGGAGCCCGGGCTGGTTCAGCAGCCGCCCAGAGCCTCGGGAGCCTTCGCCGCGCCTCTGCCTGGTGCGCTCCTCTTGGCCCGCGGACCCCGCGCTGCGCTCGCCCGCTGACATGTGTGCCGCCCGGATGCCACTGCTGGCGCACATCTTCCGAGGGACGTTTGTCCACTCCACCTGGACCTGCCCCATGGAGGTGCTGCGGGACCACCTCCTCGGAGTGAGCGACAGCGGCAAAGTAAGCGGGCGGGGGTCGGGGAGGAAGGAATCGCGCGCGCGGTGCCCTGCGAGCCCAGAGCTCACTCGGTGCAGAGCGAGTGCCAGCTCCGGAGTTGAACTTGAGGGCTTGGCTGCGGGGGAAGCCGGGAGGAGCCTGGCCAGGCAGTAGCGCGTTCCTAGAAGCCAAACAGGTGTCCCAGAGCCGGAGCCATTGGTGCGGCAGCCGTCCAGGCCGTCGAGGAAGGGGGAGTGAGGCTGTGCCCTCGCAAATCCGAAGAGATTATTACCAGACTAGAGCCTGGTATATCAGGTGCCTGGAATAGGCTAGGCGCTTTGCAAATACCTTCTGAAAGGGATAACGGAGGGGGAAATTTGAACAGTGTTCTTTAGTCCTCTCAGTGCATAGAATAATTTCATTTTTGTGACCATTCAACAGACAGTATACTTACTAATGACTCACACTAAACTTGGAATCCTAAAAGGATAGTCTGCGAGAAATTATCTACCCCACACCCCCAACACACACCCAGAGCCATCTGCATCGAAGCAAGCAGTTCCATTTTAAGGTGCAAAATGTCTCCTACCAGCGTATCTTCCACACTTCCTTTCCCAAAATCAGATTTCCGCAAACAATATGGGTAACTCGATGTTTAATATTTACTGTTCCCTATTCATCGGTGCTTGCTGTAGTGGCCTGGCCACTTTGATGAGAGAACGGCATTCCATTTGTTTAGAAGAAGAAGAAAAAAAACCCTAACCTGGGATGGGATATTTTTGAGCTTTCCCCCACCAGTTTGTTTAGCAAAAGTACAGGTATTGTGACTTGCCAGCTTGAAGATGCTATTCCTGTCTAAAGATTGTTCTGAGTCAGTAAGAGTTTTGAATAATGACTCTTAAATTTGGGGCTAACTTGACCCTGTTTTCTTATGGTACTTTAAACAAATACTCTCTGTGCATATTGAGGGAGCCTGCTCTTATATTTCCAAGGTGATTGATCTCTCAGAGCTCCTCAGAGATTCCCATCAACCCCCAGACTGATGAATTATTGCCTTGAGTACTTTACCCCCAAAGTTTCAGGGAACACTTAGGCTCAAGAAAAGACTCGGGAAGCCAATGAAAAGAGACTGGGGAAAGGCCAGAGGAGTTTGCCTAACCACAAGGAGCTGGTCAACTCTTAGGATTCTTTTTTTTTTAAATTAATTTCCTATATCCTGAATTTTAATTGGTAGGGTAGCAGGCAAGAGAGTGAGTTTGAGGACTGAGTTTAACTAGTGGAGAGGAATAAGAAAAGGAAGTAATTTATCTAAAAAAAAAAGTTACCTTTGCTAGGTTTTGTACAGAAGAAGAATAAAAGTTCCGGACATGCAATGAGTAGTTGAGTCAGAAAGTCTATTTTCACTACAGAACATACTGAAGTAATACATTTAGAAAAACGCCATTTCCCCACAAGATAACATTAACTAGGAGTTGAATGCAAAGGTGAGTTCATCAAGTGGCTTCAATTTGTGGTATAAAATGCCCCAGTCACTGAATTGTAACTGTTTACAGCTTTGCTCCTAAGTACAAAGCAGTTGACAGCATACAGTGATAATGTGCCATAGATAATGTGTCAAGACTTGATTTCCATCATTTTCAAAGTGCGAATGCCTCTCTTTTAGAGTTGCTGGGGTAAATATCTTATTTATTTAAAAATTATATTTCCATGAAATAAATATGAAGAATCACCATGGCCTTTCCATTTTTACTGAGCTCTGAAAGCTGTTCTCAGATCATGGGATGAAACAGAGCCATCGAGTGGTGCTTGTTACAGTGCATCATGGTCCTGGACATCATCCTCTGAGAACCTGAATCTGTAGGACTGGAGGGGGCTCCAGGAAGTGGCGTTCCAGCAAAGGACCCAGGAGGTTCCAACCCAGGTCAAGGGTGGATTACATGTTGGGTAACCACAGTATGTAGGTTGTGTGATAGAATCAGTTGTGTCAGGTCTTGGGAGCTTAGTTCTCCACTTCGGGCTCAGTCTGGCGTAGCATCTCAGAGAGAGGGGATGTGACTTCCTCTGTTCCTCTCTCTCTCTCCCTTCTAGACCTCATCCCTTATTTCATATAAATGCATTTTGACCCAGAGAATGACAATGACTCACTACTTTTAGTGAGTTAATTAAAGCTCATTCAAAATTAGGTTAACTGAAATTAATTCTCTAGTCAATATTTTAGTATTGGGCATTTTGAATTCAGAGTTAGTTTTTTCTACTCAAGTGACATGTAGCTTTTCAAAAGAAAGACCCAGCCTGTATAATTCATTTGCAGATATTTAATTGTGAAACACTGTGTGCTCAAATATTATTAAATGGCCTGATTCCACATGCAACAGGGTCAGGTTGACTTTAAAGACACATAAAGATGCTTCTGGTCTTTTAAAATATTTTTATTGATTTCAGAGAGGAAGAGAGAGAGAGAGAGAGAGAGAGAGAGAGAGAGAGAGAAAGAGAGAGAGAGGGAGAGAGAGAGAAACATAAATGTTGAGAGAGAATCATTGATCGGTTACATCCTGCACTCCCCACACTGGGGCTTGAGCCTGCAACCTGGGCTTGTGCCCCAATGGGGAATTGAACTGTGACCTCCGAGTTCATAGATCGACACTCAGCCACTGAGCCACACCTGCCGGGGAAGCTTTTGGCCTTTTAATGAACACATGGAGGCAAGAGCAAGAAAGAAAATCATTTTGGGGATAATGTCCTGGGGTAGCAGGAGAAAGTCCTGTGGAGAAAGAGAGGCCTGGTTCAAGTTTGGTCTTTACTGTTTACCTGCTCACTGACAACCTATGTGAATTTGATTTAGTTACTAACAATTTATTTCCAAGTAATCTATGTATGAAATATTTCTATAGACTACCTCATAGGGCTGTTGAAAAGATTAAATGAGTTAATAGTTGTAAAGTACATAGATTAATGCCTTACATATAGCACATGCCCAGTAAATGCCAGCAGTTATTATCAGCCATTTAGATGGAGATAAGTGAACAAAATTGGTAGGTATTTATGTCAAGTTGCCTGGATTTGATGATAGGGTTGGAAAGGTATTTGTGAATGTCTTCAATTGTATGGTGGGATGCAGATTGGCTAGTAATAGAAAAAGCTTGATGGAAGAAGCCAAAATTGAGCTGGACATTAAGAACACACAGGAGTTGGACATGCAGAAAAGGGTCTGGTGAAGGGAATGAGGAAATGTTCTTTATTTCCTGAAGCTGTTGGGAGGAGCAAGAGTTGTATTTCACCTGACAATGCATCACCAACTTGCTTTGCCAGTTCTCACAGTGTAAATCACACATCTTAGAGTTTCTGAATCATCCTTTCCTTCTGCTTAGGCAAGGGAAGACCCATCTTCCTCGCCAAGCTCAGGACCCCAAAATATGCTGTGAACTTGAAGAGGAAATCTGGGCTAAGCCCTCCCTTCTGAAACTGCCAAATCAGAGCTTTGTTGTCATTAGAAACATGTGTTCATGCCCAAATATCATGTTATTATCTTGTTAATTCCTACTTTCCAGAAGGCAGATTGTTTTGTTCAAAATGCTCACGGCAGGAACTGTTGGCTACCCATTCAACGGCTATAAACCCCTGCTTCCTTATTAACACGTCTGACTTTGATCTGCTTGTAATATACTTGGCTCAGATACGTCATGGGGTAAGCCGGTCTTGGTCATCCTAATCTCATTTGCCGGATACTTCTTTTCCCAGGTTCCTTGTAGCTCAGGGTGGCCAAGATGATATTCTGACATGCAGAAAGTTGGCTCAAGGCTTCTGGGAAATATTTCTCTCCCTAATCAATAGATACAGATGTGGGAAGAGAACTGTGATCTCTTGAGACTTTGGAGGCACAATAAATGCCCGTTTGTCGCATACTTTGCCCTGTCAAGATAACCACATTAACCAGAAGCTGACTTGCCAATTTCAAAATGCTGAGATTCCCAAACTGACAGCAATACGGATTCAGTTGACCATTGAAGTTGATGCCCTCAGGTGAGGAGCGAGCTGCTGCTGCCACTGTTCACCTCCACCTAACCCGCCTCCTTTCCCTCTGGCTATCACAACACTGTTGTCTGCATTTATCTGTTATGTATATGTGTCTTCAGTTAATCCCTTCCCCTTTTTCCATCCTATCCCTCATCCCTCTCCCCTCCGACACTTGTTAGTCTGTTCCATGTATCCATCCATGCCTGTTTGTTTTGTTCACTAGGTTCCACTTATTAGGGAGATCATATGGTATTTGTCTTTTTCTCTGACTAGTTTGTTTCATGTCTGAACCTCAGCATCCTTATTTATAACATGTGGGCAATATTAGCACCATGAAGGAGTTGTGAGGCAGATGAGATAATGTATGTAAAGCACTTGGCGCATGGTAGTTGCTCAATAAATATTGGCCATTGTTATTATTTTTCTTTCACTGAAGCAATGATTTCATTTTTGCCTTTGATTATACTTAGCTTAATAGAATGTTCTCACTCACTGAATTCATTTAAAGTTCTCGAAAAATGAGAGCACAACTGGAGAGAAGGTGACATTAATTGTCATACTGTGTGTCAGATACTTAGCCAGGTTCTTTGTACACTGACAACTCTAGATTAGATATCATTATCATCATCATCCCTGCTTTACAAATGAGGAAATAGAGGCTTAGAGAGTTCTCTGACTTGGCTGTAGTCATAGGGAATAAGTGGCAAAGCCAAGATTCACACCCATGCCTGTCTTATGTCCAAGGCCCCTGCTCTTTTCCAACAGTTTCTGCTGACTCCTGTCATGAGGAGGGCTGAAATTCTATTGTGTTAGGGCCCCTCAACATTGTCTTATTGTTTTGACACAAAATAGGTGGTCAGGAAAGGACATGGAATGTGATGTATAATACAAAGACATTCATGAGAGATGTAGAACAAAACAGACATTTCTAATTCCAGAGAGGTAATTAAAAAGCACAATTACACTTCTTCTTTGAGGCTTTGAAGAAACATTGCTGGCATGGCTGGAGTTTGCTGCCCTTCCATTTGTGTAAAGTTGTCTATTGGTTTTTGGAATTTCTTGGCAGCCCTGATTGATCTGGTGCTGTGGCTGCGGGCAGTTGAAGTGCTGGTGTATCTGATATATGGCTGCTGCCAGAAGGCTCTGTCAGTTGCAGAGATGGACAGTATCTCTTGCAGGCTTATGGCATGCCCACTCACTTACAGGCATTGATCTAATGATTTAGGGATAAAGACCAGCTGGACTTCTCTCACCTGCAAGGAAAAAAAACAACAACCAGGCATTTATTTATGATGCCTGTTTCTGTAGAGATGATGTAAGGCAGTTCCAAAGAGCATAAGTAGATAGTGATGCTTTTATACATTTACAGGGAGAAGAAAAATTCAACTATTGACATGAAACAAAGCTAGGAATTATATTTAAATGCATGGTGGGCCCTCGCCAGGTAGCCCAGTTGGTTTGAGTGTCTTCCTCTTATGCCAAAGGTTGCAGGTTCCATCCCTGGTCAGGACACATACAAAAATCAACCAATGAATGCATGGATGGGTGGAATACCAAATTAGTATGTCTAGTATGTCTCTCTCTCTCTCTCTCTCTCTCTCTCTCCCTTTTTCTCTCTCTAAAATCAATTAATTTTTTTTAATTCATTGTGCCAGCTGATAAAGAGATATGTGTGACCTAGTTAAGAAGAACACATCTATACGTACTTGATGCTACATTCCAACTGGAATTTCTCCTAGATAGACACTGTCTTATAATTAGGTTTAACAACTTTCCTACTCAAGGTAGAGTTTTGTAGGGTCACCTCTTTTGAGCACCTATGACTTGAACTGAAGATGTGACAAAAAGTAGAGGTTCATATATCTATTCTGTAGGGGTAAAGCTATGGGGAGGGACAATGAGAGGTGATCCAAGTACTTAGGTCTTGGCTGATTTGAAAAGACCTAGAAATAGACTTTATTATTATTATTATTATTATTTTAAATCTTTATTGTTGAAAGTATTACATATGTCCCCTTCTCCACCTCCCCCATTGACCTCTCCCAGCCTGCCCACACCCCCAGCCCAGGCCTTCACCCTCCTATTGTATGTGTCCGTTGGTTGGTTATGCATCTATACATGCAGGTTCATTGGTTGCTTTCTATCCCCCGCCTGTCCTCCTCTGCCTTTCCTCTGAGGTTTGACAGTTTGTTTGATGCTTCTATGTCTTTGGATCTATTTTTGTTCATCAGTTTATGCTGTTCATTATATTCCACAAATGAGTGAGATCATGTGATACTTATCTTTCTCCGACTGGCTTATTTTGGTTAGCATAATGCCCTCCAGGTCCACCAATGCTGTTGCAAATGGTAGGAGTTCCTTCCTTTTTAAAGCAGCATAGTATTCCATTGTGTAGATGTACCACAGTTTTTTAATCCACTCATCTGCTGATGTTCACTTAGGCTGTTTTCAATTCTTAGCTATTGTAAATGTCACTGCTCTCAACATAGGGGTGCATATTTCTTTTCTGACTGGTATTTTTATTTTTGGACTATATTCCTAGAAGTGGGATCACTGGGTCAGATGGAGATAGACTTTAGGATGTCACAGGCAGGGCAGACCATTTGTCCTTCAGCACTCCTCCTAAGAGTAGTCCTGTCAATGGAGTTTTGATGAACACCAAGTGGCAGGAGCCTGAGTAGTTCTCTTTGGCAAAAGCCTGGAGTGCCACTGTTTTATGTTGCGTGTAAAATGCAGAAGACTTTATTAATAATCCAGCTTTGAGGATGTTGAGGAACTTAATGAGAAATTACTCAATAATTTTAAACCCATTTACATTGGTGAAAAATGCTCTTCTCTTCCTAGAAGTTGTGCCAGTTTTAAGTCTGCTTGTCTTATCTTCATTTTGCTTGTGCTTAAGTTCAGTCTTTAAAGCTCAATTCAAGTACCCTCTCCAAAGTCTTTTAACTACTTCCCTACCCCAAAATGACCTCTCCCTTCTATAAATGTCTCTCTTATTGTCATTCTTCTTATAGACTACTTATATACATTTGCTGACCGTGTACCTTATTTGTATATATTTTCATCCAAATTGATTACAAGTTCCTATTCACATGACATAAGAAGAAAAGTAGGAAATATTTACTTACGTCTTAGCAGGCATGGACCTTGAAAATAGTGTAGGTACTCGATAAATGTTAAATGAATGAATGCTCCACAAAATTATAGAAACTGTTGAACAATTTGTCTTAACCTTTGTTGAGAACATTTTAAAACAAATTTGCACATACTTTAAAAAGTAAAACATTGCATGTAATTATATCTTGTGATTATATTGGTCTACCTGAACAAAATAGGTTCAGAGGTGTGGATGCATGGAACTCCAGGCTTTTGCCAAAGAGAACTACTCAGGCTCCTGCCACTTGGTGTTCATCAAAACTCCATTGACAGGACTACTCTTAGGAGGAGTGCTGAAGGACAAATGGTCTGCCCTGCCTGTGACATCCTAAAGTCTATCTCCATCTGACCCAGTGATCCCACTTCTAGGAATATAGTCCAAAAATAAAAATACCAGTCAGAAAAGAAATATGCACCCCTATGTTGAGAGCAGTGACATTTACAATAGCTAAGAATTGAAAACAGCCTAAGTGAACATCAGCAGATGAGTGGATATAATTACATGCATGTAATTATATCAAAGTGATTTCTATTACACAAAAGGAGATGTTTAGAAGTTGATTAAATCAATTCTGGTTTTAAAATTATTTTACTTTTAAAAAATATATCTCTTTATTGATATCAGAGAAGAAGGAAGAGGGAGAAAGACATAGAAATATCAATGATAAGAAAGAATTATTGATTAGACTTTAGGATGTCACAGGCAGGGCAGACCAGCATGCCTCCTGCATGGCCCCCTAATGAGGATTGAGCCTGGAACCTGGGAATGTACCCTTGACCAGAATCGAACCTGAAACCTTTCAGTCTGCAGGCCCATGCTCTATCCACTGAATCAAACCAGTTAGGGCAAAATTATATAACTGTTGAGAGGTATTGTTTTATGTCAAAACACAGAAATTGGCAATTGCTTTTATTTTTGGTACTCCATTAGGGATGTAATGCCTTTAAAGCATTCATTCTACAAATAATGAATACCTACTCTACGTTGTGTGTTTAACAAGTTAAAGAACTGAATTCTGTGGCCAATGATAAGATCACAACACATTCCATTCACAGTGTATTATGATTTACCACTTAAAGCCAAATGCTCAGTGTCACTGGGTAAAGGGCTGTACTCCATCAGTAGTTACAATTATAAGGAACATATTCTTTCCAGAGAAATTTTTAATAGCATGCCCAGTGCTATTCAGCCAGGAAGGAATGGAGTTGGGATTTGAATCTAGATGTTTCCTCTCCAGCATTTATTATCTCTCCAGATTTTATTTAAAGTCTCTAGTTACCATTTCAGCCACCTGAGCACTTAACTCAGCCCTGGCTTCTTCCTTGCTGTTCTTTGAATCCTAGACAAAGAAAGTCATCTTCACCTGCAGCCAAGTCTCGGGTTCCTGCTAGTGCTATTAGTTACCTCCTGGTTCTTCCCCACTGAAGCTGTGTCACCTTTTTCTTGATCTTTTCCCTCAGCCCTGTTTGATGTGCTCTTGTCAATAAAGCTATTTTTACATCTGGGTTCTCAGCACTCATACAACTCAAAGTCTAGAAATACTCCCAACCTGTAGCCATCCCACAATCCCAGGCTTCCTCAAACAGTGCAAAAAAAAAAAAAAAATGGTGGCTCTCAAACTAATCTAATTGATATGCATATATCTGAATTTACAAAACTGATTAAGAAAGGATATATATGCACATCACAAAACAGTTGGTAAGAAGGGATTTTTTTTAAACTTATTTTTATTGTTGACAATATTGCAGATGTCTCCCATTTTTTCCCTCCCTTTGCTCTCCTCCACTCAGCTCCTGCCCTACCCCAGGCCTTCATCACACTATTGTCTGTGTGCATGAGTTATGCATATATGCATATAATTTATTTGGTTAATCTCTCTTTTCTCCCCCCACCCCCATCCTTCCTTCTGAGATATGTTTGTCTGTGTAGTCTGTTCCATGCATCCACACCTCTGAACCTATTTTGTTCAGGTAGACCAATAGAGATAGATTCAAAAGGGACCTCAGGTTCTTCTTCTTTTTTTAAATATATTTTATTGATTTTTTACAGAGAGGGAGAGAGATAGTTCGAAACATCAATCAGCTGTCTCTTGCACGCCCCCCCCCCCCTGGCCACTGGGGATGTGCCTACAACCAAGGTATGTGCCCCTGACCAGAATCAAACCTGGAACCCCTCAGTCGGCAGGTCAACACTGTCCACTGAATCAAACTGGTTCGGCCCTCAGGTTCTTATTATTCTGTTAACCATTCATCTATTAATCTCCTTGCTACCTCCTTTAATTGTTGCATTGTCTGCATATGGATTTTTCTATGAGGTACTCTTAGCTTTCATCAGACCTCAAAAAAAGAGTAAATAACCTCAAATTGTAAAAACCTCAGATCATTTACTCTTGTACTTCAAATAGGACTGTTTCACCTGTACAGCATTCTTGTCCATCTTTTGTATAAATGGCTTCAGTGATTAATATATCAGAACTGTATTGATCTACCCATTTGGGTGCTAATCATGTCATTTTTTTTTCTATTTCAAAAATTTTAAGAGAATCAGTTTGAACCATACCCACAAAATCATCGGGAAGTCTAATATCAGTCACTTTGGGATTTCTCTTATCTTTCTTTCTTCTCTACCAGGATTCCCAGAGCCTTTTATGATCTAAGTGTTCGTTCCTTTCCAGATAGTGATTCAATGTTTATGATATCCCAGGTCCTTGTTCTTGTTCAGGGGCTAGAGTTTGTTGTTGGGGAACAAGACAAAGCTACTGCCCTCATGGAACTTCCTTTCATTTTTTAAGGGGCGATCTTCATATGTGCAGTTCTAAAGCCATGGCAGCTATGGCTGCCCTTGTCCTTTGGGCCACACGATGCTGCAAAGGGATGCTGATCCCAGCCATCTGTCTGCCATTACTACTCTGTCCTGTCCAGATTAGTCATGGCCTTCACCAAAGCCAGCTCAGTGGCAACTCTGTACCTGGCTCAGCTTGTTCTAGAACAACTCATACAGATCGTGTGGTCACTGGTCTTAATATTTGGCTTCCCCTCTAAAGGAGAACAATGTTTCATTTTTTTCTTGTGCATTGAAGGCACTAAAAGAGCAAAGTACAATATAAAGTCTCCATCGGTCACTCAACTACAATGATAATCTTTAAAAGCATTCCATGGTACATTTAAATTACGATTTTAAAAGTTTGATTAGTTAAAATATTAGTACCGCATCTCTTATATTAAGCAGTTGTGCATTCAGATACTATAACATGAATAAAAAGAAAATAAATTTTGCGTATAAGTCATCTTCTTGCATTATACTTGGCTTCTTGCCTAAGACAGTGGATTACAAACTTGGAGACAGGAGCCACACTGATGATGGTAGTGAACGTGTATTGGATACTTGTTATGTGTTAGGGCCTGTGCTGAGTGCTTTGCAAAGCCCAATTCTCCTGATTGCTTTATGAAGTGGCACTGTTCTCCTTATTTATAGACAAGAAAATCGAGGCTCAGAGTGTTAATATTAACCCTGGAAATAATATCTGGTGACTATACATTGAATGAAATTTTCTCTCTCCTGAAACCATCGTGTAGCTCTTTGTTTTCAGAGAGTCAAATAGCCAAGTTACAGTAGCTCCCCTTACTTCAATTGTTAATACGGATTCAATTCTTAAGATTAAAGAGAAGGACAATTCATCTCTTCTGATGCATTTGCTGAACTTGAGCAATTAATGTTAATCTTCTCCCATAAGATCTTACTTCATGCGTGACATTGTTTCCAACTTTTTAAAAAGCCACACCCTTTCCTTTGTGAAAACATTGTTTAGTTGACGATCTCACATTACTTACATTAACTTTATATTTAACTTCTAATTGAGATCTGTTTCTCAAAGCCTTTTGACTATTGACGTTGATGCCTCTGTATATGAAATGCTGATCTTCCTTATGAATTAGTGATCTATGCACTAATGCAACTGAAGCCATTTCCCAATAAATACCTGTCATATCTTCCTGGTATGATCCTGCTCGGTTTGCACCACATGGGACCTGTCTCTATAGTCACAGTGCTCTTTCTCTTCTCTGTGTTACTGGTTTTTAAAAACTACTTTGACAGAGTGAACCTTCCTCAGTAAACCTGCCTGAAAAGCCAAACTTGTTAGCAAGCTATTGATTCATGAGTTTAAAAATAAAATCTTTGAAAGCTAAAGCAGTTACAAGGTGATTCTAACTTCAAGTGAGTTCTTCTAGGCTTACACATGATGTAGGAATTTCAAAATGCTGAGATTCCCAAACAAGTTAAACTGACATTGTATGCTATGATCATTAAGCTCCATCCATGCACATATAAGACACATTTCTGGAAAGCCATATTAAAATTCAAAACACAAGTAATATTTAGGGGATGTGGAAAAGAATTTTTACTTTCCACTTTATAACTTTTTGCATTGTTAGTTTTGTTCTTGTTTTACTTTTATAACTTAATATAAAACTCACCCCTGGAAAGTGTGCAATTTAGTGTCATTTATTACATTAACAGAGTTGTATAACCATCACTATTATCTGTTTCTAGAATATGCTTATCAGCCCAAAGGACAACCCATTAACCATGAAGCAGTCATTCCCTATTTTTCCTCTCACTGCGACCCCTCAGCAACCACTAATTTGCTTTCTGTCTCTATAAATGTGCCTATTCTCAATGTAAATCATGCAAGTGGACACATACAATATGTGCCTATTTCTTTTATTTTCATTTACGATAATGTTTTCAAGGTGTATCCATATTGTGGTATGTGAGAGCTCCAATCCTTAATTGATGGACATTTGAATGATTTACACCTTTTCTATTGTCAACAGTGCTGACATGAACATCTGTGTACAAGCTTTTAAAACTAATTTATTCTTTAAAATCTTTTTATGGCTCTTTATTGCTTACCTAGGGGGGATAAATCCAGGCTTGACCTTGCTGACTGCTTGCCCAGCCTCCTATATTTTTTATGCATTTGTGTCTCTGTTCCTTCTGCATTTTTCAACTGCTGGATTAATACCTTGCAAGACCAGTTAAGTGTCCCTTTCTCAATGAGGTCATTACTGACATCATGCCAGCCCCTCTGTTGACAGGCAGAGCTAAGTCCTGGCTCCTTTGTGCCCCACTTTTTGCTTGGCACCTCTTTATGGGTCTTACTTTGTCTCATTGAGTCTTCCCTTTAATCTAGTTTTGAAGGCAGGGGCTACAACTTTATCATTTTCAGATTGATCTATAATTCTTAGCACATGGGGTTACTCAGATGAATACATGTTAGACAAATGGTGCTTGGATTTGTTTTCACCACAGGTAACCAGGTAGGAAAAATTCACTTTAGGAGTCAGCAAAATGTATAGTTTGCTAAAAATATCTCCCCAAAAAAACAGTTATTAGAATAAGAACTCTGGATTTTTCTAATATGGAGTTGAATACAACATATTTGGTTACTGGGTGCTGCTGTTAGGTTTATGTTCTACTGAATGATTAGGAACCCTGGAAGAGTAGATTTTATTGGAATTCTGAACCTCAGAAAGTTCTCAAATGCTTTTATCATGGTGTATGTTGAGCATCTGGAAGAATGTAGATTATAAAGGCCTGCTTACTCCCTTTGGTGTTTATATTATGGTTTGTTATGTGTTCACATTTTCATAAAATGGAAATTTACTAAAACTGTTGTTTGTGAATTGCCACTTCTAATTTGCAGTCCTGGAACATGGTAGAGCCTCCTAAACAATGGCTCTTATGGCCCATCTCCTGTCCCTCGCAGTGCTTAGTGCTTAGCACAAAATGGGCATTCACTGAATGCGTCTGAATGGTAGAATGGACTGCTGGGCTCTGTATGCTCTTCCCTATAGGGCACAGGTGGTCCTGGCAGAGTAGACAGGAAAGAGTTAATCAACATCCCCAACTGGTTGTGGCCAATATGTGCTAGGGTGCACACAACAAGTTACATTGTTAAGGTCTTCACAGGGTGGGGCAGATTTTTCCTCTGTGCTATTTAACCTAGAAGTCTTGTTCCTGCTGCCATTTGTAGGGTGGTCTCATGGATGCCTTGACCCTTTTTTGAAATGCAAAGCACAGAAGCCATTCCAGGTCCCTAGCCTGGTTGAGCCTTGTGAACTTCCTTAAGCTCCAGCTGGGTGTGGACTCACTCGCCCTATGTGATAGTGTACTGAGCATTCATAAGAATTGGTAATAGCTGAGAAGGATCAAAACCTTTCACAAGTTAGAGATAAATGGTGAGCAAAAAAGGTGCAGGTCCTGCCTTAATCTCACTCAGAGTCAATAGTCAAATAAACATCACTGTGTATATAATTTCTAATTTCTAAAATAGGAAAAGTGCAGAGTGCTATGAAGTGTGGGACCAGAGGACATGGCTTATCTTGAGGAGATAAATGCTATTTGAGCTGAGTCTGAAGGTTAAATGGGAGTTGTCTAGGCAGAAAAAGATGAGGAAAAGGCTTGTGCAAAGACCCAGCAAGGAAGAAGAACTAGAACAGGTAGGGATATTGCTGAAGATGGAAAAGGAGCGGGTTGAAGAAACAAATGAAGCCAGAGAGATCAACAATGGCCGTTATAGTTGCCGAAACCGGTTTGGTTCAGTGGAACAATGGCCGTTATTGTTGACATTAGGAAGACTTACATGGGTGGAGAGAGAGGGTAGCGATTGGCTTGGTTTTAGAATGGGAGGAAGATAAGGACATGCAGAGAGTGACCATAGACAACTCTTTTGCGACAACTAATATCTAATATTTTTATTCATCATATGGATAATAAAGTGCCTTCGACAGTAATAAAATACAAATACATTACTTACGTTTATTTCCCTAGGTAAGGACTTTTGTACAAACGTTTGCACTGGTAAAAGTTATGTAAGCATGCTGGTATTGCCCATTTGTAAATATCTGAGTGGTACTGGCATCCTACATGTACCTGAATTAAAATGAGTTATAGCCTTCTTAAAAATTATTTTACTATCTTATCACAGCAGTATAATTTAGCATCTCACTGCACTGGAAGTCTTGTTATTTGGTCAGAGTGAAGCTCTTTTCATTTCATTAAATTCAAATAGGGAAGACATAATTCTTCAATAAATTTGAGGTTATTTTGAAATTAAAACAAACACAGCCAGGTAAGACAATAGAATCAGATGTTTTCTGAATTAAAAAAATGCAGTTTGGTTTTAGGGAATCATTTCTGGACTCTTCCTTCTCCAAAGGTTTGAGAAAGCCTCTCCCTCTTCCTCTTTGCTGGGTGGATGACTGTACCAGAAACTTTAATCTGGCTAAAAAAGCCAAATATAAATGACTCATATTAAGGAGGAAAACTACACCCCTCATCTATATGAATGGGGGCCTGTGCAATCATTCATTTTTTCTTTCTCTGTACGAAGAAGAAAAACAAGACTGATTCTAGATATACCACTGGAATTAGAATAAAAACAAAACAAAACAAAAAAACTATAAGTATGATCTAGATAGTATTGGATGCTTCCAACATGCCATATCATTGGGTAGATAGAGTGTGAGGACAGTAGGAAGAAAAGATGTGGAAAGGAAATGATGTGACAATTATGGCAATAGAACCACACACCAGCTTACATTTTTTCATGTCTTTGGACTTCTCCATTCTCTTTTTTTCACATCCTGAACACCCTTCCCCCTTTTTCACCCCAATGTATACCTTATTCATCACCTCCACAAAACAATAAAACAAAAGAAAACACAAGACAACTGATTTTTCTAGTCTTCTCTAGAAATGTTCTCCCTTCTCTGGAGTTTTCCAGCTTCGTCTGTAGTGCCAATTTGGCCATTAGAGAAACATGTCACCATGTATTGTCTTCAGTTTCCTATATGCATGTAAATTTATATATATGTGTATATGTGTATATATATATATATATAATTGATTTTTTACAGAGAGGAAGGGAGAGAGATAGTCAGAAACATCGATGAGAGAGAGACATTGATCAGCTGCCTCCTGCACGCCCCACACTGGAGATGAGCCCGCAACCAAGGTACATGGCCTTGACCAGAATCGAACCCGGAACCTTTCAGTCCGCAGGCCGACGCTCTATTCACTGAGCCAAACCGGTTTTGGCAAATGCACGTAAATTTTATTCCCTCAGCTAGAAAATAAACTCTTGAAAGATGAGGATTACTTCTTACACATTTAGCTGAATCCTTAGCAGTTTGATAGCATACGATGCACATTTAAACAATCTGTACTGTCTTGAGCTGTTATTAATTGAAATACATTACTGAACTTGACAAAAGGTAAGCCAAGAAGCATGCTTTTTTTTTCACATTTACTAATTCTGTTTTTATTGAAGTAATTGAGGTTAAGTGAAGACATCATGAGTTCTTTAGCTTGCATCTGCTGGACTAAGGGCACCTTCCTAACAACCACAATATCATTATCACACTTTAGAAATTAACAATAATTTCCCAGTATCCTTTCATGATCTGTAATCCATGTTCAGATTTTCCCAATTGTTCCTAACACTTCTTTATAGCTCAAACAAAAAACAGAATCCAATCAAGATTTATGAGTTTGTTTATTAAAAAAATATTTTTTATTGATTTTTAGAGAGAGAAAGAGAAAAGGATGCAAGAATGAAGCATTAATCAAGTATCTCTTGCACCCTCCCTGCCAGAAACTGAGGTTTAAACCTGGGCATGTGCTCTGACTGGGAGTCGAACCAGCAACCTTTCAGTGCATGGGCAACACCAGCCAGGGTTCTTTTGTCTTTTTAAATGTAGAAGTCCCTGCTTTTGGGGTGACCAAGAAGCATATTTTAAGTGAAAATCTTGGGATTTCTCCTCCCTTCCTCTGTGTGCAAGGATTCATGCCACAGGATGCATGCAAAGGTGTGACCTTCACAGATGACCCTGGGAGATGCTTGTAGTTTTATGGAGATGAGTATTTGGATCCTGCCCATGGGTGTGATGGTCAGTGTCACTTAACCAGCCAGCAAGCTCAGCTGGCCTGGCAGCATCAGCAGCTCAGCAATTTCTTATCCTTGTTGTATCTCTGGTAACTCCCATGAAGTAGTTGAAAAACAACCCAAACAGCATTTTTATAAAAAGTTGTAATAGTTCTTGGAAAATTGATGGGCAAGTGAACATGTGCTGCTATCAAAGTAGCTTCTTCTCACAGCTGTGTCCCAGTGACCAAAGGAATGAAAAGAGATGAATTGTAAATCAGACACACAGAATGAAGAATAAAATTTTTTTTTTCTCTTTAACATTAGGAAATATGACATCAAACATCACTCTCTGGTTGCCATAAAAATAGGACAAGAAAGTTAGCTTAGACCCCCAGGTTTGACTAATGAATGCTGTGCTCATGAAAACACATAATTTTCCCCTGAGCTCTTGAAATGAATCAACTCCAATAGCTTGTGGGGGGGGGGATGCATTTGTACATATTAATTTTAAAGATTATAGAATCTAGGTTAGCAATAATAACTCTCCTTGTACTATGTGAAGGATACTGCAAAAATCAAAGAATAGGCATGAAAACTGAGAAGGAAAAATGCTCATTGCTGTCTTCATCTATCACCGATCTTTTTTAGAGCTCAATAACTAGATTTTTGAGTAGTTGTATGCAAAGGAGATTTTTATACACACACACACACACACACACACACACACACACATACATATATCTTGGACATGGTTACATAAAGATTTGCCTCATTTCCTCTTCCAATCATTCATTTTGTGTTGATTTATTACAGCAGCCATTGCAGTCATCTGAAGGCTTAAGTGGGGGCTGAGGGATCCACCTACAACATTCAAGTTCATTCACATGACGTAAGCTGGTGCTTACAGTTGTTGGCAGCAATCTTTGGTTTCTCCCCATGAGAACTTCTCCCAGGGCTGCTCCTTGAGTGCCCGCATGATGTGCCTGGTGGTGGAAAGCATCCTTCTAAACTAGCCTTAGAAGTCACAGCATGTGAACCCTTCGTTCCAAGCACATCACTAAGTTTGGCCCTCCTCAAGGTTGAGGGAGGGAACTAGAGCCCACCTTTTGAAGAGAGGAATGTCAAGGAATTTGTGGACATATTTTAAAGCCACCACATTGATGCCTGGGATGTGAGTTGTGGATGGAGCTTCCCCTTTACCCTGAATAGGAACTAATTTTACTACATCCCTGACAGATGGCCAGTCAGCCTCTGCCTGGCACTTCCAACTATGAGGCACTCACAATGTTGTGAGTCACTGAATTCCATTTATATCAATTGTTAGAAGCTTCTTTTATTCATAAAATTGGAAATCCTTGTGCCGAGTATTCCATTATTGAAGCTAGTTCCACTGCTCTAGAATGGCACTTTTAGGTGATGCTTTCTCATTATTTGCTACAGTGGTAATCTTGACTTCTTTCTTCTTTAGACAAAATAATCTCAGTTCTACTCCGAAACTCCTTGAAGTTTTGATTTTAGGATTTTCCCAGATCTTAGTCACCTTCCTGTAAAACATTTCAATTCAGTACATCCCTCCACAACTGAAAATCAGTAACTAGTTTTTAATCCCAATCTAAGCAGGAAAGGACATGACAAAGCATCTTCTCTTTGCTCAGCAGTGCAGCACTGAAAGAAATGACCGTGAAGCCTGGCCAGAGTGACTCAGTGGTTGATGGACCTATGAACCAGGAAGTCATGGTTCAATTCTCGGTCAGGACACGTGCCCAGGTTTCGGGCTCAATCCCCAGTGTGTGGCGTATAGAAGCAGCCAATCAATGATTCTCTCATCATTGATGTTTCTATCTTTTTCCCTCTCCCTTGTCCTCTGAAATCAATAAAAAAATATATTTTTTAAAAATGACCATGAAAATTGAAATCTTGCAAGGTACAGTCATACTTGGGAGCTATTACATGTTTGGTTCCAGATGACCAGAATAAAGTGAATGTCCCAATGAAGGAAATTATAATCCTTTTGCTGATGGAAGGGATTGCCTTTAATATGTAAAAAATGCAACATCTATGAAGTCCAGTAAAATAAAGGGCAATAAAATGAGGCATCCTTGTAATCATTACAATTAAGACATTAAAATTTCTCTTTCAGATCTAAATACATGGAGAAATTTAAAAAATAGTGAAACTAGTATTCATTTAGTATACTGTAATCTAAAACATTAGAAACAGAGAATTAAAGTGTTTATTTCTTTATTTAAAAAAACTTAAAAGTAGTTGAACAGTGCTTGACTTTTTCTTTTCATCATGTAACTTATAGAGTGAGCACCTTTTGTTTGCCTTGGCACATTCTCATATTGCTTTATAAATTTGAATCCACTTACAGCATTTCGTCCTTTGAACTCTCAGTGTTGTGGAATATCTTTAAAATATTGTGTCAAGAGTTCTTTTAATGGGAGATGTTTCCTTTTTATTGGTGCCCTTCTGAGATATCTTCAATCACTATTATCTTTTATATCAATGATTTTACCTCTGATAAGTTTCACTGGATATAGATCTAGTTCTCGAGTGGTGGCTATGTCAATGTTCCATGGCCAACTATTTCTTCTATAGCTCAATTTATGTTATATTCAAATTTTACTTCTCGTGTCATCACTTTTCAGTTCTTTTCTGTACTTTGCTAAGCAGCTCACTCTTCCAACTATTCATTTTTGTAAAATGCCACATGAATTCATTGCTGGGAAGTGAGGAGGCAACACAACCACATGCTCTGCTGTGTGTGATCACAGACTTCAGAAGAAATGACCTGGTTGGTCACTGATCACTACATATATCTATTATGTATGTAATAAGTTGTGGACTGAAGAGCTAGAAGCCACATATTTACTTTGTATAGCCACTCAAAGTTAATAGTCTATCGTAACTGATATGTGAACCATGTTTTAGGGGACTGGTGTTAATTAACTAAACTGTGGCATCTGAAATTTATGTGTATCAGATACATGCAAAACAGAGATTCCCATATTTCTACAAATTTGACCTTAGTAAGAATCTGTTTTATGGGCAGTTATTCCATACCATTAATTTAGAGCCTCATACATCTTTCTTTACCTTATGCATTAGTTTTTTTTTAAATGTAAATGTAAGATTTTATTTACATTCCATTTAAGCTTCATCTTGTTAGTCTTACTTTATGGATGTGTTTTTAAAACTGGATTTTGCTATTTAAGGAACAAGCGATCCCTTCCAAAGTGTTGTCCATTTTATATCTAACATATTAATAAGAACAGGGCTTGGGCAGAGCTCGATGATGGGTCTCTAGAGCTCTCCAGCCATGCTTCTCTTGCCCTATTATCAACTTTTTAAGAGTAAGAATAAACAACCAGATATGAATCTGCATCTTTACTTTCATCCAGTTTGCCTTTCTTTGAGCTTGTCCAATAAAGTTAATTTTCTGGTGCCATCAGAAGTCTTTTTGAAATCAAAGCACACCATGTCAGGCAGCTGTCTCCTAAAATATCACTCTGGTTACCATATAAGAATAAGTTTTGTAGTAAAAATTTTTATTTTGAAACCACTGCAGAATTATTAAAAAGTTACAAAGATCGCATAAATAACTCTCATATAGCCTTTATCCATGTCCCCCAGTGTTAATATTTGCCACATTTGCTTCCTTATCCTTCTGCACTTTCTCCAGACATATGTATATATGCATATGTAAATACACACAGTTTTTTTTCTGAACTAATTGAGAAAGTACAGACATGCTGTTCCAGTTTAAATACTTGGATGTGTATATCTTAAAAACACACACACACACAAGGATTCTTTCTTACATAATCACATACAGTCATCTAGATCAGAAAATTAACATTAATGTAATTTTACCACATAACCTCCAGATCCATTCAAACTTTGCCCATTGGCCCAATATTGTCCTTATTGCTTAGCTTTCTTCCCCTTTCTGATTCAGAATCCCCTCCAGAATCATACCACAAGTTTCATTTTCTTGTGATGCTTCATGAATTGTCTTCCATCTAGAATAGGTCTTTCTTTGTCTTTTATGCCCTGGATAATTTTCGAGAATACAGGATAGATTTTATCTTGTTTTAAAAATGTCTCTCAAGAGAACCAAAATGGCAGCAGAGGTAAACATCTGTACTTGCTGCCTCCCACAACCACATCAAAATTACAACTAAAATACAGAACAACTACCATCCAGAACCACGGGAAAGCTGGCTGAATGGAAGTAAAGAAGAAATGCTGAGAAGTAAAGAAGAAAGCACACTAAGACTGGTAGGAGGTGCGGAGGCACGGAACAGGCTGATCTGGCTTCCGGGTGTGCCACTTTTTTAATTGGGAGGGAGATTGCCTCTTTGGAAACCACCTGGAGAAGCAAGGAGTCCAAGCCCCACACCAAACCCTCATCTCAGAGTCCCAGACCTGGGGAAAGAAGTCCCTACAGGTAGTAAGAACTACTGACTGTAAAAACCAGTGTGGATTGGGGCTGACACACAGGCTGCAGGAGACTCAGCTGCTCCTCTTAAAAGGCCAGTACCATGAACTGAATTTACAAGCTTCCACTTCTTCTGAGCTCCAGTTCCAAACAGGGCTCTGGGGGACCCAGACACATAATGGGAGAAGCAGGTCAGGAAAGCTGGGATTACTTTCTTCCAGACGGAGGTGTTTGCAGTGGTCATTGTTCCCATGCTGGGACCTTCCCAGTGTAGGGCTGACTAGCAGCCATTCCTGTTTGCTCTACCCTGGTGATGGGTCCCAGAGACCCCACTACACCCAATGTACAACCCCACACAAGCAGCTTTTGCATATGAATGGTCTGTCCTTTCTCAGGCTAAAAACCTTTCAAACAAGCTATAGCTAGGTCATGGAGCCCCAAACTTGTCAATAAAAAGCCCCAAATCAGGCACAGCATGCCTTGCTTCATAGCTGGGCCTCATCTGGGCACTTCTAAACCTGATACAAAGAGGAGGAATCTGCAGATCTCTCCGTAGCTTCTGCTGGATGGTCCCAGGCAGTGGCTAACTTTGCACCTCCCTGAAGATCCAAGAGACAGTGTACCAGTGCTCAATGTGAGACCATACCAGATTATAACTCTTCACATCCATAAGTGACATATTCAAGGGGTAGACTCAGCACCAAAGCCCCACTAAAGCAAGTCCTGCTCCATAAGGGTGTGTCCTACACAGTAGCTCTCCCACTGTAGTCACAGGTGGTCCTCCACAGCCAATTGGCCTGGAGGTCAATTCCTCCCAGTGACACCAACAGCAATCAAGGCTCAATTACAACAAAACTCTGCACACAGTCCACAAAGGGGTGCACCAACAGTGTCCACCTCAGGTGACTGGGGAGGCTGAGCCACTGGGCCCTAGAAGACATCTACTACACAAGGCCACCCTATCAACTCAAGGAGACTTAGCAGCTACCCAATACATGAAAACAAACTCAGGGAAGCAACCAAAATGTGGAGACAAAGAAACATGTCACAAATGAAAGAAATGGAAAAAAGCAAACTACTGGATATAGAGTTCAAAACCACAGTTATAAGGTTACTTAAGAATCTTCTAGAAACCTCTAAGAAATTTAGTAAGACTTCCAAGGATCTTAGTGAGAATGCCAAAAAAAAAAAAAAAGAAAGAAAGAAAAAAAGAAAAATGACCAATCAGAAATTAACCAGCTGTAGCTTGTTTGACAGGTTTTTAGCCTGAGAAAGGACTGAAATAAAGAATAATATACAGGGCCAAAACTGGTTTGGCTCAGTGGATAGAGCGTTGGCCTGCAGATTGAGGGGTCTCAGTTTTGATTCCGGTCAAGGGCATGTACCTTGGTTGTGGGCACGTCCTCAGTGGGGGGTGTGCAAGAGGCAGCTGATCAATATTTCTCTCTATCGATGTTTCTAACTCTCTCCTTTCCTCTCTGTAAAATATCAATAAAATATATTAAAAAAAAACCAAGAATAATAATCAGGGATTCAACAGTAGATTAGAGGATCCTGAGATCAAATCAATGATTTGAAATATGAGGAAGCAAAAAATACCCAACCAGAAGAGAAGAAAGAAAAAAGAATCCAAAAATATGTAGATAGTGTAAGGAGCCTCTGGGACAACTTCATGTGTACCAACAGCCAAATTATGGGGGTGCTAGAAGAGAGAGAGAAAGATACTGAAAACCTACTTGAAGAAATAATAGCAGAAAACTTTTCCTACCTGGTGAAAGAAAGACTTACAAGTCCAGAAAGCATAGAAAACCCCAAACAAGAAAAACCAAAGAGGACCACACCAAGACACATCATAATTAAAATGCCAAGGGAAAAAGATAAAGAGAGTATCTTAAAAGCAGCAAGAGAAAAACAAGGGAATGCCCATACAACTGATGAATATGTTTTATTCATATATATATTAAGCAGTGTAGGTGTTTACTTATAGCTATTAAGGGAAGGGAAATTCAGCTGATTTCTCAACAGAAACTATTCAGGTCAGAAGGCAGTGGCAAGAAATATTCTAAGGGGCTGAATCGGAATAACCTATACCAAGATTACTCTACCCAGCAAAGCTATCATATAGAACTGAAGGTCAGATAAAGAGCTTCACAGAAAGCTAAAAGAGTTCATCACCATCAAAGCAGTGTTATATGAAATGGTGAAGGTTATTCTTTAAGAAGAGGAAGAAAAAAAGGTAAAGATAAAAAATATGAACAACAAAGTGAAACAAATACGTATCAATCAACAAGTGAATCTAAAAATCAAATGAATAAAAAATCTGATAAATAGAATAAACTGGTGAATATAATAAAATCAGGGGTATGGAAATGGAGCAAACTGATGATTCTCAGAGGGAAGGGAGTCTATGGAGGGTGCGGGAATAGATTAGACCAAGAACTTATATGCATGTATTCATTACCTATGGATACAGAAATAGGGTGTTGAAGACCTGAAGTGGGGTGGGAACCGGGTAGAGGGGAGCTATGGGAGGAAAAAAGAAGAACATCTGTAGTAATATCAACAATAAAGATTAATTAAAAAAAATAATGTCTCTCAATTTGGGTTTGCCTTATATTTTCTCATGATTAGATGCAGTTTATGCTTTTTTTTTTTTTTGGCCTGAATATGACAGAAGTGATTCAGTGTTCTTCTCAGGGCGTTCTATTAGCAGGCAAACAATTTATTCCATTACGCTTGATGTTAACTGTTCACTTGATTAGAGTAGTATTTATCAGGTTTCTCTACCATAAAGTTCCAATTTTACTCTATAAAATAAAGTTTTATGGGGAGAGAATTTGAAATTACATAAATATCCTGTTGCCCAATGAATTTTCACCCACTAGTTTTAAGTCATTGATTATTTTCATATGAAAAATTTATTAAATGATGCGAAATGCTTATTTAAAAAATATGTTTTTATTGATTTCAGAGAGAGGAAGGGAGAGGGAGAAAGAGCTAGAAACATCAAAGATGAGATCATCAATCAGCTACCTTCTGTAAGCCCCCACTGGGGATTGAGCTTGTAACCGTGGCATGTGCTCTAATGGAAAATCAAACTGAGACCTCCTGGTTCATATATGTCTGTATAATTGATCTATATCAATTAAAAGCTACGAGTTGACACCAATACCTCTAATTTAAATTCAATATCATAGATTTTTCCTAGCACTCCATATTTGTACCTCCCTTCTGAGAAGCCTGGCTCTCATTATCCACAATATATTAAAAATATTTGCTTAGTAACTCATATGTAATTAGTCTCCTGACCCTGGTGGCTGTCTCCTCAGCCACAGCCCTGCCCATTTAATCTGTCTTTGACAATCCATTTCCCCAGCCCAGTTCCCCTGGATCTATCAACCTTCTCAACCTTGACCACCCCCTTGACTACCTTTACATTTCTGGCCTCATCAGGCCCACCAGTCTGAGCTATATTTTTTTTGCCCTTCATTCTTTTCTTTAAAATTATATTTTTATTATTCAGATTATTACATTTGTTTCTCTTTTTTCCCCTCCATAGCTCCCCTCCACCCAACTCTCACCCTTCCCTCTGCCCTTACCTTTCTCCCATTGACCTCATCCATAGGTGTATGATTTTTGTCCAGTCTCTCCCTATACACTCCTCACCCCTTTCCCCCTGAGAATTATCAGTCCACTCCCTTTCTGTGCTCCTGATTCTATTATATTCACCAGTTTATTCTGTTGATCAAATTTTTAATTCACTTAATTTTTAGATTCACTTGTTGATAGGTATGTATTTGTTGTTCATAATTTTTTATCTTTTACCTTTTTCTTCTTCCTCTTCTAAAAGAGTACCTTTCAGCATTTCATATAATACTCGTTTGGAGTTGATGAACTCCTTTAGCTTTTTCTTATCTGTGAAGCTCTTTATCTGCCCTTCAATTCTGAATGATAGCTTTGCTAGATAGATTATTCTTGGTTGTAGGTTCTTGCTATTCATCATGTTGAATATTTCTTGCCACTCCCATCTGGCCTGCATCGTTTCTGTTGAGAAATCAGCTGACAGTCGTATGGGTGCTCCCTTGTAGGTAATGAACTGTTTTTCTCTTGCTGCTTTTAATATTCTCTCTTTCTCTTTTGCTCTTGGTATTTTAATTATGATGTGTCTTGGTGTGGTCCTCTTTGGATTCCTTTTATATGGGGTTCTGTGTGCTTCCTGGAATTATAAGTCTATTTCTTTTACCAGATGTGGGAAGTTTTTAGTCATTATTTCTTTAAAAAGGTTTTCAGTATCTTGCTCTCTCTCTTCTTCTGGCACCCCCACAATTCTGATGTTGGTACGCTTGAAGCTGTCCCAGAGGCTCCTTACATTATCTTCACATTTTTGGATTCTTTTTTCTTCTTGCTTTTCCAGTTGAGTGTTTTCTGCTTCTTTATATTTCAAATTTTTGACTTGATTCTTGCCTTTCTCTAGTCCACTGTTAGGACTCTGTATAATATTTTTTATTTCATTCAGTGTATGTTTAATTTCTAGTTGGTCCTTTTTTATCTCTAGTTGGACCTTTTCCATCTCTGATTGAATCTTTTGCATCTCTAGTTGGTCCTTTTTCATCTCCTCTTGGCTCTCGCTAACTTTATCCAACTTTTCTAGGATATTCTTGAAAAACCTTATAAGCGTGGTTTTGAACTCTATATCCAGTCGTTTTTTTTCCTCCATTTCTTTTGTTTGTGATCCCTTCCCTTGTCTCGGCATTTTCACTGTGCCGGGAGAACTTCTGTGTTGGATTCAGCCTTATGGTAGCAGACTTGCAGAACTGAAGAAGCCTCTCTGTTGAGCTTGGGAGGGGTGGAATCTCAGGGCTTAAGGGACCACCTTGCCTTCCAGTCAGCCCCACCCACCACGGCCCCTGAGTCTCACGTGACTGGGTAATGGCTGGAGCGGTCCTTGTGCATGCATACAGTGCCTCTAGACCGCTGCCTTTCCGGCTCCCCTGCGCTCCATGACCACCCAAGTCTAGGTCCCCAGGGTTTCACCCAAAACAGGGGCTTAGTGGATTCAGAAGTGGCGCAGTTAGGAGGGTCTGTCTCCCGCCCACTCGCGAAAGCCAGCGGCACAATCAGCAGTTAGTCCTCTTCTCAGTGCCGTGTGTGCCACCAGACCTCTGATCTTTTGCGACTCCCCTAAATTTCCGTGCACCTCTCCCTTTTCACAGTCCAAACTCCCTCCGAATGAGTTTCGGCTGGATCTGGGGTTTGTGTCGTAGGATAAGGGGTTCAATGCCTTTGAGAGTCTCCGTTTCCCTCCCGCCAGAGAAAGCCAGCCAGGTACTCCGGCACCGCTCTCTCTTCGCGCGCTTCTCCGTACCTCAGCTTTTTGCAGCTCCTCTGGGTCTCTGTGAGCCCCTCTCTTTCCCTCTAGTTGTAGAACTTTCACTCAGCCAGCTTTCCTGTGGTTCTGGATGATGTCCGTTCTGTCCTTTAGTTGTAGTTTTGAAATTGTTGTGCGAGACAGCAGTGTAGGTGTTTACCTATGCCGTCATCCAGTCTGAGCTATATTAAGGGAAGGGAAGGAAAAGGAAAAGCGCCAAAAAATATTTTATAAAGAAAAAATAAAGGAAGGGGAGGGCTGTTTTATTTATCTATTTTTGTAAGAAAGACATTTTTTTTAAATGTAGCATTAATTGTTCCCAGCCTGAAGGCCAACTGTGGTTTAAAATTCTAGATTTACCACTTACCAGCTGTATAATCTTGGACAAGGTACTTAACCTTTCTGTGCCTCCAGTTTGTCATCTGAAAAATGGGGCTAGTAATAGTATGTACCTCTAAGGCTTCTTCTGAGGTTTAAATGAGTTAATACATGTAAAGTATATAGGGCAGTATCTTGAAGAGAGTAAGTACATTCAAGTATTTTTATTACCAGACATCTTATCATTTTGGAACATGTTGCCTTATTTTTCTAATAAAAAGTTATTAAATACCAATGAGTTATTGGTGAAGTATTCAACAGAAGTCAGAAAAATACTAAAGTTATTGCTTTATCTATCAAAAATGTATATTTTCTACAGCAAAGTGGGGCTTGTAAGGCTGCCAGAATTTGTACTTTTCTAAGAGTATTTTATCATGCCCTGAACTTAAAGGAAAAAATTGTTGAAAGTTATTACAAGTTGCAAACAATCACAAATTAAAATAACGCTTCCTAGAAACACTAGCATAAGCCACAAATTATGCAATCTCAATCTGCATGCATCTTATGAGTAGTCTGCATCATAGGTTTATACTGTTAGGGAAGCAGGCGTAGAGGTGTGGAAGAATCTCTGAGAAGATGGGTCAAGTCCAGCCTGCTCTGTGACCTTGGCCAATTCACATTACCTGGTTTGTTTCCTTACTTGTGAATTGGGAATCTTGGACCTGAACATCTAAATGCCTCATGCTTCCCTTTGGTGACCTTGTCACATGAATTTGTTTGATTCTACCTTTAAAGGCTGACTTTTTTTTTTTTAGCCAATCTCACTTTATCTTTCTTTTTCATTAATTTGTTTGAGGTGGATTGAGCTAATATGGCAATTTTCATCTGTGTCCAAAGCTTCAGAAATCTTGAGACCACATATTTTTATCTGATTTTATCTCCCATTATAGTGCCTAAGAGTGGATTTTGTGTAATGGGTTGCAATATACCTTATTTTGTTGGATGGCCATGCTATTTTGCAGTGGCCTGAAGAGCAGTTTACTCTGTTCCATAGCAACAAGCCTTTTGCCCAGATTGGCCATCTGGTGTTTGAAGCCTCTATCTTGCAGATATTTTTTTCCTTTAGCTGATAGTCATTACTCATCTGCTTTTGGCTTTAGTATTCTTGACATTCTCATTATTGCTCATCCTAAATAGTCCCAGTTTCAAGTAAGAGAATGTTTGGAGGCATTGCTTAACAGAAGGGATTTAATTTCCTCATCTGGAAACCAAAGGGGTCAGATGGAAAGGTTTCTGACAGCTGGCACCATCTATGATTTTGCGATTTTTTAAATTTGTTTTTTTTATGACTGCTGTATATGCTTGCCAGCCCCCCCAGACCCTGGCTATGAAGAGGAAGATCATGGCCATAATAGGCACTCTTAGAGGTAAATGCTTGGATAAGTGAATGGCCACATAAACCCAGGTAACTCCAGGTTAGAAGACTCATTGCTGTTGTAGTTTTGCCATATTTGTTTTCCAACACATTTTTAGAAGTTTCTTAAAAATAAATCTCAAACACTGGCCAGTGTTCTCAGTGATTAGAGCATCAGAAAGTGCATCAAATGGTCATAGGTTTGAGGACCAGTCAAGGGCAAGTTTGCTCTCTGCCAGTCGGGGAGCATGCTGGAGGCAAGCAATCAATGTGTCTTTCTCACATTGGTGTTTCTTTCTCTCTTCCCTCTCCCCTCCCTCCACTTCTTTATCCATTCATCTATTGATGGACACTGTGACATTATTTTCTAATGTGTCTGATGGAATGAAAATATAGTCATGTGATATCTACTTTAACCTATTTTCTAAGAATCATAAGCTGGGGGTTAGGGTATGCATGGGAGTGGGGGGGACCAATTGGAAGATATGTACATACATTACAAAAATAAGTAAAGGAAGGAAGGAAGGAAGGAAGGAAGAAAGGAAGGAAGGAAGGATCATAAGTTAGTTGCTCCTTAAAGATTTAAAATGCTATGTAGTTCCCTTTTCTTCTTGAATTACTAATTCTATTCTACTTTCCTTACAGGGTTGTGCTAATGAAATCTAGTTTTACACTTGAACGTCTTTTATTGACTAACCAGTAAAATAAAATTTGTGCTTGTAAATTTAAATGTTTAAAACTTCCTGAGACCAAAAGGAAGTTTTAAAATATATATTATACATGTTGAAAGGCAATTTGTTAAATGTGAAATTAAAAGACTATTTTTTACTTCAAGCACATAAATATATCTATAGATGAGTGCTACTTGGTAGAATGAATGAAATATGAGCACCATCAATTTTTTCTAATTTTTCTATTTTTACAGAAGAAAGTGCTGAATTATTATGTGAATTATTTGCACATAAATTAAGTAGATGGTGATGGGAAGAGCAATATCTCTCAATTCCTTGAACTCCTGAGTTCTCTGATAAAAATAATATATTAATCTATCATCAAAAATATTTTTAATAATCTTGAGGGATGTCCGATTGCCCATTTAGGCAATTAGGTCTCCTATAAATTTTATTGAAAATAAAGACCACAATGCTAAAGAAATACCTTAGGTTGACATGCACAGGCATTGGTAATAGCACATTTGAGCTTGATGACTGGATATTCCATCTACCATGTGCATGCAACCCAGAAGAGGGGGCAGTTGTGTTCATGTAGGGTTGAACTTGTGCCAGGTGTGGGTTAAACTAAAATTCATAAGCAGTACGAAATAATACATGCTAGAAACTAAGTTGGACAAGGAAAATGGTGAAAGAAGACCACTGATGAACTGAGGAGAAGTGGATGGAAGAAGATAAAGGGAGGGCTTTTTGAGATGGAAGATTGGTTAGAGTCATTGAAATAACATATAGGTAAAAGAAGAAATTGGGATCTGGGAGTTTTAGAGATAGAGCAGTTATTATGTGAAGTTCATGAACTTCATTTGTTCATGAACAAATGACTGAAGATGAATTCATGGAAGTAGCTGGCCATGGTTTTAAAAGGCTTGTCCAAGTGGATATAAGGAAGAAAGAGCAGGGTGTGGAGTGGAGAGAAAGAGTGTGAGGCAAGCATCAACAGATTTGAATAATGAGAGAAAGGTTGGTAAAGGAGAACAACAAAAACAGAGGAAAGATGTTCTTGAAAGCTGAAAGGGGGCAGGTCTTAGAGGATCCTTCTTTGCAAGAAGCTGAAGGAAAAATGGTTTGGAAATGGTTGTGGTGGGTAACTAAGGCATCAAACTCATTGCCTGAGCATGATGTCTGAATACCTGCCATTTGAGAAGCATAGGGGAAGCCATATCCTTGGGGTAGAGCCCCAACTACTAGGAAGAAGGAACTCAGAGCACATACTGAATGGATAGAAGAGTTTGGTGCTTATGGAGGGGTAGTAACAAGAGGTTGCAGTGAAGAGTTTTGTTAAGTGGAGAGGGATGGGAGGGTGCTCAGTCAGAAACAAGGAACACAGAAATTTAATGAAAATGATGATACAGATCAAGATTCCTGATGTATATGCGAGAAGCAGGTGAATTCCAGCTTGAGTGTCAACTGAAGATAACAGTAAAGAGGGTAGGTGGGTTTGTGCCAGTAGTCTAGTTTTTTTGTTTTTCTTTTTTAGAAAGAGAGAGAGGAAGGAGGAGGGGAGAGAAACATCAATGATGAGATTGATTGGCCTCCTGCATAACCCCTACTGGAGATCGAGCCCACAACCCCAGGCATGTGCATTTGGCCAGAATCAAACCCGGGACCCTTCAGTCCACAGACCAATGCTCTATCCACAGAGCCAAAACTGCTAGGGCTATTCCAGCAGTCTTTAAGGAGTTGGGTTGTTGCCTAACTACTAAAAATCAATTATACCTTGATAGAAGATATGTCTTGCTTAGTCAGAATAATTGAGGCTTACATGTTGCAGACATGATGAATTGTTATTTTAATTACTTTTGCTTTTTATTGCCAATATATCATTGAGATGATTTTTGTATCCATATTATTAAATAACAAATGGCTTTGGCTTCTAATTTTCACTCTCTGTTTGTATGTATGTGTTTATGTATATGTTACATGTGCTTTGTCAGGTTGTTTTGTTATGAGGATTATGTTAAAAATAGAGGTCCATTCTTTTCCACTCTTTACCTAGCACAGACATTATCTGTTCTTTGTTAGCTGGAAAAAAACTTGGCTAAGAAATTCTCTGAATGAGTGCAGTCCAATGCAGTGTATTAAGCACTTGAAATGTGGCTAGTAAGATCAATGAACTAACTTTTTTATTTCTTATTTTAATTTTTAATTTAATTTTACATTTAAAAAGTGATACTCATCTCAGTTTTGAAAAACTTTTAAGTGTTTTTGGAACAACCTAATTATGTGAGTCTACTTCTTGTAAATTATATAAAATCTAAATATGTAAAATATTTCTTATGAAAATTTAGCAACTCATTTGAGATATACTTTAAGTGCAAAATACACCTGGGAATTCAAAGCCGAATACCCCCACAAATAAAATGAATAACCTTTATATTGATTTCAATTTGACATGAAAATCGTTTATCATGGCTATCTATGTTGTTTAACAAAACATATCTTTAAACTTAATTTTACCTGTTCTGTCTCACATATTTATTGTGGGTGCTAGAAAATTTAAAGTTATATATGCATTTGTTCTGAACCATATGATTTCCTAAAGAGTTAGTAAAACTTTATCAGATTTTTCTAAAGCTATTGGTACATTCAGTTTTCCTATCTCTCCAGAATAAATTTTGATAATTTATAATTTTTCTCAAAAACATTTATCTCAAATATATTTTTAAATGTGGGAATATAATGTTTTATAAATATTTTATTATTGATTGATTGCTTTAATGGTAAATCAGTTCTGAGACATATTAACAAATTCTGTTTTTATGGTCCATTCTTTTCCATGCTCTCGGGCTCTTTACCTAGCACAGATATTATCTGTTCTTTGTTAGCTGTTTTCATTAATTATGTATCTGCTTTGATATTTATTTATTCTAGTATATTTTTTGAATTATCAAATTACTTTTCCTTATTTGTACGAATTACATCTTCATTTCTCTTCTAAAAATATTCTAATTTTTTTAAAAAGGATATCTTCAATGAATACAGAAGTTTATTTTCAGTTCCATAAACAATTCTTTTTTGCAGTATATTGCCTTGCTTCTAATTAACTAGATGCATTTTATCTATAGGTGTGTCTTTTTAGTATTTCATGTTCACAATATTACATTTAAAAATGAAACAGGGTATTCCCTGCATATATGTTTCATTGTCCCCTGTCCTTTCTTGCTTTGCAATCCATTTTTTTTAACATATTTTATTGATTTTTCACAGAAAGGAAGGGAGAGGGATAGAAAGTCAGAAACATCGGTGAGAGAGAGACATCAATCAGACGCCTCCTGCACACCCCACACTGGAGATGTGCCCGCAAGCAAGGTACATGCCCCCGACTGGAATCGAACCTGGACCTTTCAGTCCGCAGGCCGACGCCCTATCCACTGAGCCAAACCGGTCTCGGCTGCAATCCATTTTCATAGAGAAAGTAACCACACTATATTTGAAAAATGATCAACAATAGGTATAATGTTTCTAAAATTTAACATGTTCCAAGGATGTGCTAACTTGTTTGCTTAAATGTTCATATTTAGGCCTCACAATAGCCTTGGGAAGTATGTGCTGGTGTTACCCCCTGTATGCAAAACTAAAAGATCCATTGAGGTTTCCCAGCTGTGGCTCATGGGCTTCAGACCTCATAAGTGTAACACAAAAGATCACTCTTTTTGTGTCTCAAACACAGCACTAGAAGAACATAGCAGACATCTAGTATCAGAACAACACAGTTCATGCTAAAACTCAATTGTCAGGCAATTATGAGCAATTATATCCAGTGTTAACAAATTGCCCAATGATACACCACTAGGGTACTCTGGACTTTAGTTTCCCATAATATCCTAACAAAAATCTTTCAGTCATCTGTAATGAGGTATATCTTCTATAAATAATTGTTTTCTGCAATCATTTTCAGAGCTGGGAAAGAAAAAATATCAATTTGGTATTTAAAAATTTTTTTTATTGATTTTAGAGAAGAAGGGACAGGAGGAGAGAGAGAGAGAGAGAGAGAGAGAGAGAGAGAGAGAGAGAGAGAAACATCAATGTGAGGGAAAGACATTGATCTGTTGCCTACAACTGGGACCAAACTCACAACCTGACTATGTGTCCTGATCAGGAATTGAGCCAGCCAACCACCTTTGGTGCATTGGGGGGCAATCAACCAATGGAACCACACCAGCCAGGGCCCAATTAGCCATTTTTCATACCCTGCTTCTCTAGAATTTGAAGCCATACTTATATCTGTAGAATGGTAGAGAAGAAGAAATATTATGCAATTTCTTCTTTGGGCAAGCAAAGGCAAACACCTGCCATTTTGCCTCTAAACTCAAGCCCATTTTGTATCAACTACCTTTTAAAATTAACTCAGCTATAGTATAGTCTCTTTTTAAAAGATTTAGATATTTAGTAGTAACAAATGTTTCATTAATTTGTAATTCTTTCCCTTTTTTCTTTTAAAGATAGTGTTTTTAGAAGAAGCATCTCAACAAGAAAAGCTGGCCCAAGAATGGGGCTTCAAGCCGTGTGAGATAAGAGAACTGAGCCAACAGTAAGTCAGAGCCAACTTCTTCCCTTTTGTGGATGCCATTAACTTGTTCAAATGATAGGAAAACTGCTTTGAGAGACAAAGAGGCTTTTTTATTTTTCTAAGGTTGAGGTGGGAAAGGGAGGTAAATAGAGAACAGGGACAGAAGCCTTGACTACTAGAGACTGCCATCTTTCATTTACTTCTTTGGCACATATTTGTTGAGCTTAGTATGTGCAAGAACTGGAATTCGAAAGTGAAAATGGTCTATAAAGTCTTTGTCCTCGCAGGGTTTACATCCCTTTACAGCCCTTGGGGAACACAGAAGCATACAGAAACATAGTAGTGCTAGCTTATGAACCTTCTGTAAAGGAAATAAAGAAAGAGCATGATAGAGATCATTGTTAGGAGGATAGAAGGGAGATTTGGGGAGCAATAACTCTGACAGCATAGTTAGGTAAGGCCTAGCTCTAAAAATGCATTTGAGCTACGATTTCATATTCCAATTATTTTCAGTAGTTTTAAGTAATTTGTTCAAAACGTGTTTCTTGTGATTGCCCACATTCTATGTAGCCTACTTGATTTGTTTTATGGAAATGGAGATACTTTTTCTACTCAACGATTTAATCTTGTTTCAGGCCACATATATTTCCAAAGTCAGTGAAAGTTCCCAAGCCAATCAAAATCATTTTCATTCTAAAAACATCTTAACTTGGAAAGTGACGTTAGAGTAATGTAATGAGAAGAACACTGAGGTAGGAATTAGAACACGTGGCGTGAATCCTCATGTTTCAGCTTGTGGCTGTTAACTATAATGCAAGCCACTTCCTTTCTCTGAGCTTGATTCCTAGGCTGTTAGCAAAAGGTTTGTCCTAGGTCACAGTGTCCCCTGCAGCAGATCTGTGAATTGTGTCACCCCTCAGGCTTTAAAGCAGAGGGGCTGACCACATTCCAGAGAGACAGGTAACTGGCCATAAAGTTTTGTTACATTTGCGTTCATACTCACATCTCCTACCTCCTTCCCTCTCTATTGGCCTGGATGCTTGCAGGCAAATGGGCATAGAGATGAATCCAGTGAGCATGGAGATAATGCCAGTGACTTCTACTGTTACCGTTTGCTTCCTGTTGCTAGATTTTCATGAGAATAAATATTGAGGAATAAGGCTAGCATGCCTTGGATATAAGAGGTTAGAAGGTGTGGGAGTGGGTAAGATGGAGTGAGAAGATGGTAAAGTGATTGGAGGATGGGGAGGGGGCTAACACATTTGTGGGTCATCACATTTTTTGTCCCTCCTTATGAGGCTGCTTTTGAAATTACATTAATAAAAAAATAAATGAAGATGCAAAGGAACCTCTAAGCACAAAAGACCAATAAGACTTAAGGTAAGAAAAAAAGTTAAACTTTGGTGGAAGACTGAAGTCTTTGAAGAAAAATCACATATAAAATGCAAAGTGATTTACATATTAAACACATAAGATATATATGCGCTTGTGTTTCTTTAAGTCAGTACTAAAATACCATAGAAGATGCCATCTCTGATCTTCTGTTTCATGGATCCTGTGTATCTACAGGTCTATCAAAACAATGAATATTTGTTTAAAGATGAAAACTGCAACTCTGAGCAGCCCCTTGATAGGAGTGGTTCAGATTGTGGCCACAGACCACACAGAGGTTGGCAGGGCCAGGATTAGGGTGAGAAGATTGAGGCTCTTACCCCGGGCACAGAATTTATGGGAGGGGGGTGGGCAAAAACTCAGTAATCAATATAAAGAACAGTTTAATGCAATTTTTTTTAGCAATAAAAATTAATGCAAAAAAATCCGTGATGAACAAAATGCCAGAATTTTAAATAAAGACATGATGTTGTTGGTTTCATATCCTTGTACTTTTTGTGTGCAAGAAAACAGTGGTTTTCATACAGCCCTGTGCTCCCAGAGCAGGTTAATGATGTTGTTCAAAAAGATTGAGTAGCTCAGGCCTTTATACACAGTCAGTCATATGTTTTAATTCTAAAGCTTTTATTAAGGTTTTCCACTTGGTGAGAAGACAGGTGAGTGTTTCAATAAGCATATGTAGGGCACACATTGTTCTTTTCCTTCGGTTCTGAGACAGCCTGGCCTGCACTACAGGCTTGAAATAGGAAATTGATGTTCTTTTCTGGTGGAAGTCGAGATTTTCTAAGGGAATTATGATAGTGATTAAGTCAAGTGAAAAGAGGAAAGAAGGAAGGAGAGCTTTTCGTCTTTTTTGCTTCACCTTCTAAGCCCATCTCTGCTTTGCCCGTAGCTTGACTTTTGATGGCTATGATTTAGCTGTAAGTAAGATCTGGGGTGGAGAACTGAGTTCTAATCCTAACTGAACCACTAACAAACTGCACGTCCAAAAATGACCTTGGCATCTCTGAGCTTCCTTTGGGGCTCTGTGACTTCTAATCTCACATACCACACTCTAGCACGTACGAACATCTGTAATATAAGTCCTGGACTAGACCTTGATTTATGTGAATGCTTTTATTACTAAGCCTTCCACGAGGCTTCCTGTTTCCTGAAAAGGATTGTTAGCTTTTTCTGGATGAAAATCACATTTCTGATGCAATAAATTGCTGGTCTTCCGTTGCCTCAGAAGACTTGACTATGCACCCTGAATTATTTCCTTTACTTCTTTTATCTCTGCTACCTTCAGAACATGCTTGGGCTTCTCCTAATGGAAAACAAAATGTGGCTTTCTCTCTCTTCCCCTACATCACCATTCCAACATTCACTACCAAATATTTTCAAAGCAACCTCGCCATCTGTCCAGCAGTTTCTCTGACACCTGTCCTTTGTGTTCATGGCCCTCTCTTGGCTTCTTCCTCCCTTCATCATCTGCCATTAACCTCACACCAGTCTTTCCAACATAAGAGCTAGCTCTCCCCTAGCAGAGCTCTGCTTTTCTATCTTGATCTCTAAATACTTGATGAATTTAGTCATCTGTTTGCATCAGCTCTAAATGGATGTGGGATGAACAGTTCAATTATGGCCAAGAGAAAACGTGATTTAAAAATTTGGAAAACGACGAAAGATGCTATTAAATTCTTTTTCTCTCATCTTTATTTCCAGTGAGTTCTTCATGCCTGGGCTGGTTGATACACACATCCATGCCTCTCAGTATTCCTTTGCTGGGAGTAATGTAGACCTGCCACTTCTGCAGTGGCTGACCAAGTACACATTTCCTACAGAACTCAAGTTCCAGAACTTGGACTTCGCTGAAGAAGTATATACCAGAGTTGTCGTAAGTATCCTGCTTGTGAGTGCCAGGGCATGGTGTTTGGTCATCCGTAGAAACATCCATTTCTTGGGAGCATGTTTTAAGTATAAAACACAGGCAGGTAAGGCTAGAATGGGCTACAGAGTTTTATTTTAGTTCTTTCACAGGCCAGTGAGTTTGTGACTACCTCATCTATACAGCTAGTTACTAGCAAACAGCAAACCTGAGTTCAGATTCCCAGATTCCCAATTGGATGGGCTCTCATCACTCTCCATCTTTTACTTTTTGTGTGTTACCCCACTAAAATTGGTTGAATGCATATGTGTGTAACCTCACAATACTGTTCTGGGGACCCTATAGAATAGCTGAGTAACCTTTGGAGAGTTCTGCAGCTCATCTTTCTGAGAGAGAGAGAGAGAGAGAGAGAGAGAGAGAGAGAGAGAGAGAGAAGAGGGGAGGGGAGGAGAGAGAGGAAAAGAGAGGAGAAGAGAGGAGAGAAGAGAGGATGGGAGGGGAGGAGAGAAGAGGAGAGAGAGGAGAGGATAGGATCTATTTCACCAGATTGTTATGATAATTAAGCCAGTTAATATTTGTAAGGTTCTTAGAATAGTACCTGACAGATGGAAAGCGTTCTATGTGTTTGCTTTAAAAAATACCCAAGGCAATTACAAATTAAAAATTTAAACTGCAGTTAGAAGAGCGTCATGCTATTTTGGTAACTTTGCAAGGAGGAAAAATAGGATGGTTCCTTTACTGGGCATATGGGACTGTGATGATCATTAATACCACTAGAGGGAGCTGTGGGGCTAGTTCAGTCATTGAAAAGTAGCTGTTAGTGTGTGCAGACTGTAGGTTGAACACTCCAAAAATATTCTTTTCACTCTCTCAAGAACATTGTTTCCCATCTTTCTACCCCATCCCTATGCCCAACCCACTTAGCAGCCAGAAACAGCTTCTGCAGTTTAGAATTAAAGCTGCCAATACCTCTTTATCTGACCACTGTCTCATATCATTCAGTACACATAGTCTGAATGATCCTACATTTTTGCTGGATTTTCTCCTAAAGTGGTGGCTATGTGATGATGGCAATATTGTAAGCCTTATATACCACGCAGTTATCTGCCAGTTTCCTGGTTTTATGTTACTCAAGCTTTGAAGAATAATGCAAGTACTATTTATACACCTGCCTCACTTTATTATAAATTCAGTGTAATTGTGGGTTTTCATATTTAACATGCATCCTCATGACACCAGAAAAACTGAGGACTAAATCTGTGTATAGAGTTGCATTCTGTTAATGAATTGTGTTAATCACACCAAATCTTTTTATTTTCAAAATTTATTTTTACCTTGCATTGTTCTAAAAAGGGTTTGAGATATCTTAAAATTGCATAGCATCTAACAGAAGAAAATGAGTCACAAAAGCATGGCAAAGGAAAAAGGGGAGAGGAAAAATAAAATAAAACCAAGAAGTAAATGTATGACATGGGGATCCATGCATTTGTTAGAGTTTGTCACAAATTTGACTTTAAATGTCTAGGTAATGCAGAGAGAAAATTTAATTTTGAATTTCACACTGTGTGATTAAAAAAACAACAGTTGTTAAGGTAAAGCATATCTATTTATCATTCTGAAATTTAAGAGAAATATTCCAATACAGTTACATATACTATAGTATCAAAAAAAATCCAGATATGTACATCTTGTATGTTTGTAGGGAGTATCTAGAACATGTAGCTTTTCCCCCCCCCAATTTATTTATTCATATATTTATTTATTTTGTAAATTTTTTATTGTTTAAAGTATTATATATATTAGTACACATATCTCCTTTTTCTCCTCATTGACCTTCCCCCAAGCTCCCCTTAGCCCCTCTCGCATGCCCTCATCCCACCCACCCAGTGTTTTGTGTCCATTGGTGTGCTTATATGCATCCATACAAGTCCTTTGGTTGATCTATTTCCCTCCCTTCCCAACACTCCTCAGCCTTCCTGCTGTTATTTGACAGTTTATTCAGTGCTTTACTGCCTCTATATCTATCTTTTTATTTATCAGGTTATAATGTTCTTTATTCTCCATAAATGAGTGAGATCATAGGGTATTTTCTTTCATTGCCTGGCTTATTTCACTTAACATCCATGCTGCTGCAAATGGTAAGAATTCCTTCTTTTTTATAGCAGCATAGTATTCCATTGTGTAAATGTACCATAGTTTGCTAATCCACTCATGTGCTGATGAACATTTAGGCTGTTTCCAAATTTTAGCTATGGTGAATTGTGATATATACATAGGGGTGTATATATCCTTTCTGATTGGTGTTTCTAGTTTCTTGGGATATATTCCTAGAAGTAAGATTACTGGGTCAAATGGGAGCTCCATTTTTAGTTTTTTGTGGAAACTCCATACTGTTCTCCACAGTGGCTGGACTAGTCTGCATTCCCATCAGCAGTGCAAGAGGGTTCCTTTTCTCCACATCCTCGCCAGCTTTTGTTGATTTGTTGATGGTAGCCATTCTGACAGGTATGAGATGGTATCGCATTGTCATTTGGATTTGCATCTCTGATAATTAGTGACTTTGAGCATGTTTTCATATGTCTCTTGGCCTTCCTTCTGTCTTCTTTTGAAAAGATGCCACTTAGGTCTGTTGCCCATTTTTTTATTGGATCATTTATCTTCCTTTTATTAAGTTGTATAAGTTACCTGTAGATGTTAGAGATTAAACCTTTATCAGTGGTAACATTTGCAAATACATTCTCCCATACAGTGGGCTTTCTTGTTGTTTGTCAATTGTTTCTTTTGCTGTGAAAAAAGCTTTTTATTTTGATATAGTCCCATTTGTTTATTTTCTCTTTAGCTTCCATTGCCCTAGGAGCAGTATCAGTGAAGAAGTTCCTTTGGCATATGTCTGAGATTTCTCTGCCTGTGGATTCCCCTAGTATTTTTATGGTTTCCCATCTTATGTTTAATTCTTTTATCCATTCTGAGTTTATTTTTGTGTATGGTGTAAGTTGGTGGTCTAGTTTTATTTTTTTGCATGTATCTGTCCAATTTTCCCAACACCATTTATTGAAGAGGCTATCTTGACTCCATTGTATGTTCATGCCTCCTTTGTTAAATATTAATTGAGCATAGTGGTTTGGGTTGATATCTGGATTCTCTATTCTATACCATTGGTCTATATGTCTGTTCTTGTGCCATTACCAGGCTGTTTTGAGAACAATGGTTTTGTAATACAACTTGAAATCTGGTATTGAGATCCCACCTACTTTGTTCTTCTTTCTCAAGGTTGTTGTGGCTATTCGGGGTCTTTTTTTATTCCAGCCGAATTTTTGGAGAGTTCTTTCTAGGTCTGTGAAATATGTCGTTGGTAATTTAATGGGTAGTGCATTGAATTTATAGATTGCTTTGGGTAATATGGACATTTTAATGATGTTGATTCTACAAATCCATGAACATGGTATGTTCTTCCATATGTCCTCCTCTATCTCTTTTTTCAGTGTCGTATAGTTTTCTGCGTATAGTCTTTTACCTTCTTAGTTAAGTTTATTCCTAGATATCTTAATTTTTTTGGTGCGATGGTAAATGGGATTGCTTCTTTAGTCTCTCTTTCTGTAATTTCACTATTGGTGTATAGAAATGCCATAGATTTCTTGGCATTAATTTTGTATACTGCTATATTGCCAAATTCATTTATTAAGTCTATTAGTTTTTTGATGGAGTCTTTTGGGTTTTTTATGTACAATATCATGTCATCTGCAAAAAATGACACCTTTACTTCTTCTTTTCCAATTTTATTTCTTTCTCTTATCTAATTGCAATGGCTAATACTTCCAGTACTATGTTGAACAGAAGTGGTGAGAGTGGGCATCCCTGTCTTGTTCCTGTTCTTAGAGAAATGGATTTAGTTTTTGCCTGTTAAGTATGATGTTTGCTGTCGGTTTATCATATGTAGCTTTTTTATGTTGGGGTATGATCCTTCTATTCCCACCTGGTTGAGAGTTTTTATCAAGAAAGGGTGTTGGATTTTGTCAAATGCTTTTTCTCCATCAAATAATATGACTATGTGATTTTTATCTCTAAATTGGTTTATGTGAAGTATCATGTTTATTGATTTGCAAATATTGTACCATCCTTGCATTCCTGGGATAAATCCTACTTGGTCATGGTGTATGATTTATCTGATGTTTTGCTGGATTCAATTTGCTAGAATTTTGTTGAGGATTATGGCATTTATGTTCATGAGGGATATTGGCCTGTAATTCACTTTCATTGTGTTGTCTTTATCTTGTTTTGGTATTATGGTGATGCTGGCTTCATAGAAGGAGCTTGGAAGTGTTCCTTCCTCTTGAATTTTTTGTAATAGTCTGAGGAGGATAAGTTTTAGTTCTTCCTTGAGTGTTTGATAAAACTCTCCTGTGAAGCCATCTGACCCCAGGCTTTTGTTTGCTGGAAGCTTTTTGATGACTGCTTCAATTTCTTCCATAGTTATTGACCTATTAAGATGTTTAGATTCTTCCTGATGGAGTTTTGGAAGGTTATATTTTTCTAGGAATATATCCATTTCCTCCCAGTTATCCAGTTTGTTGGAATAGAGTTGTTCATAGTATTTTTTTAATTTACTAAATCTTTATTATTCAGATTATTACAATTGTTCCACTTTTTTCTTCCCATAGGTCCCCTCCACCTGATTCCCACCCCACCCACTGCTCTTACCTCCCCCCCACTGTCCTCATCCATAGGTGTACGATTTTTGTCCAGTGCCTTCCCACACCTCGCACACCCCTTTCCCCACAAGAATTGTAAGTCCTCTCCCTTTGTATGCCCCTGATTCTATTATATTCACCAATTTATTCTGTTCATCAGATTTTTTTATTCAGTTGATTTTTAGATTCACTTGTTGATAAATATGTATTTGTTCTTCGTAACTTTTATCTTTACCTTTTTCTTCTTCCTCTTTTTACAGAATAACTTTAAGCATTTTTTTAAAATTAAATCTTTATTATTCAGATTATTACATTTGTTTCTCTTTTTTCCCCTCCATAGCACCCCTCCACCTAGCTCACATCCTTCCCTCTGTCCTTACCTCCCTCCCATTGATCTCATCCATAGGTGTATGATTTTTGTCCAGTCTTTCCCTGTACACCCTTCACCCCTTTCCCCCTGAGAATGATCAGTCCACTTCCTTTCTGTGCTCCTGATTCTATTACATTCACCAGTTTATTCTGTTGATCAAATTTTTAATTCACTTAATTTTTAGATTCACTTGTTGTTAGATATGTATTTGTTCATAATTTTTTGGCTTTTACCTTTTTCTTCTTCCTCTTCTAAAAGAGTACCTTTCAGCACTTCATATAATACTGGTTTGAAGTTGATGAACTCCTTTAGCTTTTTCTTATCTGTGAAGCTCTTTATCTGCCCTTCAATTCTGAATGATAGCTTTGCTGGATAGATTATTCTTGGTTGTAGGTTCTTGCTATTCATCATGTTGAATATTTCTTGCCACTCCCATCTGGCCTGCATCGTTTCTGTTGAGAAATCAGCTGAGAGTCGTATGGGTGCTCCCTTGTAGGTAATGAACTGTTTTTCTCTTGCTGCTTTTAATATTCTCTCTTTGTCTTTTGCTCTTGGTATTTTCATTATGATGTGTCTTGGTGTAGTCCTCTTTGGATTCCTTTTATATGGGGTTCTGTGTGCTTCCTAGACTTGTAAGTCTATTTCTTTTACCAGATGTGGGAAGTTTCCAGTCATTATTTCTTTAAACAGGTTTTCATTATCTTGCTCTCTCTCTTCTTCTGGCACCCCCACAATTCTGATGTTGGTACGCTTGAAGCTGTCCCAGAGGCTCCTTACATTATGTTCACATTTTTGGATTCTTTTCTCTTCTTGCTTTTCCAGTTGAATGTTTTCTGCGTCTTTATATTTCAAATTTTTGACTTGATTCTTGCCTTCCTCTAGTCTGCTGTTAGGACTCTGTATAATATTTTTTCAGTCAGTGTCTCTAGTTGGTCCTTTTTCATCTCCTCTTGGGACTCGCTAAATTTATTCATCTTTTCTAGCATATTCTTGAAAAACCTTATAAGTGTGGTTTTGAACTATATATCCAGTCGTTTTTTTTCCCTCCATTTCTTTTTTTGTGATCCCTTCCCTTGTCTGAGTATTTTCACTATGCCGGGGGAAATTCTGTGTTGGATTCAGCCTTATGATACTGGACTTGCAAAACTGCAGAAGCCTCTGTTGAGCTTGGGATGGGTGGGGTCTCAGGGCTTAAGGGACCACCTTGCCTTCCACTCGTCCTCGACCTCCACGGCCCCTGAGTCTCACGTGACTGGGTAATCGCTGGAGCGGTCCTTTTGCGCGCACGCCCGCAGTGCCTGTAGACCACTGCCTTCCTGGCTCCCCTGCGCTCCAGGACCACATGAGTTTAGGTCCCCAGGGTTTCTCCTGAAACAGGGGCTTAGTTGAGTCAGAAGTGGCAAAGTTGGCAGGGTCTGTCTCCCGCCCACTGGCGAAAGCCAGCGGCACAATCAGCAATCTGTCCTGTGCGCGCAGTTCCGTGTGCGCCACCAGGCCTCTGATCTTTTGCAACTCCCCTAATTTTCCGTGCACCTCTCCCTTTTCATAGTCCAAACTCCCCCCATATGAGTGTCGGCTGGATCTGGGGTTTAGTGTCGTAAGATAAGGGGTTCAATGCCATTGGGAGTCTCCGTTTCCCTCCCGCCAGAGAAAGCCAGCCAGGTACTCCGGCACCCACTCTGTCAGCACGCGCGTCTCTGTACCTCAGCTTTTTGCAGCTCCTCTGTGTTTCTGTGAGCCCCTCTCTTTCCTTCTAGCTGTAGAACTCCCACTCAGCCAGCTTTCCTGTGGTTCTGGATGATGTCCGTTCTGTCTTTTAGTTGTAGTTTTGAAATTGTTGTGCGAGGCAGCAGTGTAGGTATTTACCTATGAGCCATTTTGGATTCTCAGTATTTAAGCATTTTATATAATGCAGGTTTGGTGTTGATGAACTCCTTTAGCTTTTTCTTATCTGTGAAGCTCTTTATCTTACCTTCAATTTTGAATGATAGCTTTGCTGGGTAGAGTAATCTTGGTTGTAGGTTCTTGCTATTCATCGCTTTGAATATTTCTTGCCACTCCCATCTGGCCTGCATAGTTTTTGTTGAGAAATCAGCTGACAATCATATGTGTGCTCCCTTGTAGGTAACTAACTGTTTTTCTCTTGCTGCTTTTAATATTTTCTCTTTGTCTTTTGCTCTTGGCAGTTTAATTATGATGTGTCTTGGTGTGGTCCTCTTTGGATTCCTTTTATTTGGGGTTCTGTGCACTTCCTGGACTTGTAAGTATATTTCTTTCACTAGAAAGTTTTTAGTCATTATTTCTTCAAATAGGTTTTCAGTATCTTGCTCTCTCTCTTCTTCTGGCACCCCCACAATTCTGATGTTGGTACGCTTGAAGCTGTCCCAGAAGCTCCTTATATTATCTTCACATTTTTGGATTCTTTTCTCTTTTTGCTTTTCCAGTTGAGTGTTTTCTGCTTCTTTATATTTCAAATTTTTGACTTGATTCTTGCCTTCCTCTAGTCTGCAGTTAGGTCTCTGTATAATATTTTTTATTTCAGTCAGTTTATGTTTAATTCCTAGTTGGTCCTTTTTTATCTCCTCTTGGGTCTCACTAAATTTATCCATCTTTTCTAGGAAATTCTTGAAAAACCATTCATTTGTTTTCCTCCATTTCTTTCGTTTGTGATCTGTTTCTTTGTCTCCACATTTCTGGTGTTTCCCTGAGTTGGTAGAGTAGCTTTGTATGGTAGGTATCCTATATGGCCCAGTAGCTCTGCCTCCCCAGTTACCTGAGGTGGACTCTCTTGGTGCACTTCTTTGTGGACTGTGTGTACAGTCTTGTTGTAGTTAAGTCTTGATTGTTGTTGGTATCACTGGGGGTGGGGATTGACCTCCAAGCCAACTGGCTGTGAGGATCAGCTTTTTCTACGCAGGGAGAACTTCTGTGCTGGAGTCAGCCTTATGAGACAACACTTGCAAAATTTCACAAACCTCTGTGCTCAGCTTGGATGGGGCAGATTCTCAGGGCTAAGCAGACAGCCTTGGCTTCTCGTCAGCCCTGCCCTATGAGGCCCCTGGGTCTCAGTGTCCCTCAATAATCACTGTAGTGCTCTCTGCGTGCACTCATGCTCACATGTCTCCAGACCTTTGCCTTTCATGGCTCCTCTGAGTTTCCATGCACTCCAGGGACCCATAGGAATCTGGGTTCCCAGGTCTTGCCCAGAACTGGCATTCAGTACAGTTGGAAGTGGAGTTTGTCTTCCTCCCACTAGAAAAAGCCAGTGGCATGATCAGTAGTCAGTCCTCTCTGTGCGCACTAATGTGCGCGCCTCCAGACCTCTGCCTACATTTCCATGCACTCCTCCCTTTTTCCAACAGTCCAGACTCCCCCTATATGAATCTTGCCCAGAACTGGGGTTCAGTGCAGTTGGAACTGGGGTTCAGTGTAGTAAGGAGTTTCTGTCTCCCTCCCGCCAGAAGAAGCCAACCAGGCCCTCCTCCACCCATCTTCTCCACATGCATATCTCCGTACCTCAGCTCTTTGCAGGTCCTCTGAGTCTCCGTGAGCCCCTCTTTTTCCTTCCAGTAGAATTTTCATTCAGGCAGCTTTCCGGTGGTTCTGGATGATTTTCATTCTGTCTTTTAGCTGTAGTTTCGAAATTGTTCTGCGAGGCAGCAGTTTAGGTGTTCACCTATGCTGCCATCTTGGTTTCCTTTCCATAAATTTTATTTCTTAAATCAGATAAGATTGGGCATGTTCAGGGTGGTATGGCCATAGACATATTTCTTAATTCAGAGATTTGAGTAAGAATCTGATGCCAGGGAGTACAAGATAGATATTATTTTCAACAGGTATTTGCAATTCACACATCCCATATTTCTGATTATGAGCAGACGCACACACTTTGATAATTGTATGAGCCAAGGTTATAGCTAAGAAAATTCAGATTGTTAACTAGAGCCTGTCCTTAGGCTGAAGACTTCCCATGGCAATGTATAGGGATATAAGGCAGTATCCATCAATAGAATTGAGACTTTTTTAATTTTTTTATTTTCTCCTTCAGAAAACAGTGCTAGATCTATGCTTCAACAAATTGGCAATCAATACCACATAGTTTTACACCATAGAGTTGTTTACCTTTTCTCTTTTTCTTTTTTTTTAATCCATAGGTAATATTTCCATTGTCCTCATTGCTAAATAACTGAAAATTTTCACTTTGATTCCATCTCCAAGTCCAGATTTTAGAAAAGTTTTTAAAATTTTGAGAATTTAGAAAATGTTTGCTAATACTTTTGTTTTAATTTTGAGTTTTACTTTACGCTGGTTAGTGAATATAATTTGTATAGTTATTTTTCTTGAAAAGTGATTCATTGTTTTTTTATGACCCAACAAAAGATTAATTTTTAATTATCAGTAGATTATTTTAAAGATTGTGTTTTCTCTTTTGACATGACATTTTTTACATCTTTATTAGACTAAGTTGTTAAAAGTGCTAAACAAGTCTTCTAGCATTTTCTCCTATACAAGGCAAGAATCTTAATACCCTTCCCTTCTTCATTTTATACCCTCCTCACTATATTCTGTGATATATCACCTGAGATTTTTGTTAAAGTTTATTTTTTAACCATGTGCACTTAATTTAAAATAAGTTTTAACTTTTAAATTTGCTATTTTAAATTTTATTTTAATTTAATTCCAGTCTATTATTTTTCAACATCAGCACTTAATTTAAAAATGAACTTTATTTTTTTTTTTTTCTATTTGAATCCCCTTTCTTTCTTTTGGATTCATTTTTTTATTTTCTTGGAATCCCTTTCAATAAAGTGGGTGAAAAACATTCCAAATCCTTGAATTACCAAAAATGGTTTTACTTTCTTCTGACTCTTGAATAATGATGCAGTTTTGCTGTAGAGAGAAGTCTACTTGAATTCTCTCTACAGCAAAATCTAATGCACTGCTTTCAATTTGATTATCTTTGTATTCTGGCTAATTTGCTGGCCTTCAGGATGTTCTGAAATTTCACTTACAGGTGTTTTTTTTTTCAGTTCATTATCTTTCATACGTAGTTTATTCAATGTGAGAACTACTGTCTTTCTTCTAATTTGGGAAATTTATTTCTTTCTCTTTCTCTCTGAGTATATTCTTCCCTGCAATCTACTCTTTGTTTTGGTAACTCCTATTAGAAAAATGTTAAAGTTTCTGTATATGCTTTTGTGTTACATTCTTAAAGAACATGTGGTCTAATTTTGCAAGTCATTCGTTCACTCTGCTGTTATCATAGCCTGTCCTCTTGCAAGGACACCATGCTCTATTCTATTTATGTAAGAACTAGAGCCCTGGTGCACAAATTTTTCCATGGCAGGACGTGGAAGGTTGGCTGGCCGACCTTGCCCACTGGTCAAACTCCTGGCCGAACTCCCAGTTGAGGGGACAATTTGCATATTAGTTTTCTATTATATAGGAAACTGATTTTATATCTCTTGTTGCTTAGTAATTCAGCTTTCTCAGGTGTTCATTCAGTAAATATTTACTGAGTGCACTGAATCCAGACACTTTCAGAGTTGCTGAAGGTTGAATTTGATGTCTCTGGTACTAGTTCTTCCCCTGGACTTGTGATTCTGATAGAGGGCTCATCCTCGTCTTTAGCTGACAGGCTCTAATCATCCTCTATTGGCAGCCAGATGTATTTTATTCATATGCAAAGTGTCTTAAAACTTTAAAAGATTAACATAAAAAAATCCAGCTTTTCAAATTCTCTTGACCTTTGGGACTAACCAAGGATGCCACTGGGCTCTCATTGGCTTTCTTCAACATTTGGCTGACTCAGAATAGAGACTGCTGTTTGAGAAATCGGGTATGTTCTTCCTTATTATTTAAGTTCAAAGTATTTTTTTCCTGAAGGGTTTTCTTTTAGTTTATCCTACAATCCTTCTATTGACTTCCAAATTTCATTTATAAATGTTTATTTTTGGAGAGCTCTTATTCTTTGATTTTCATAGCATTCTGTTCTTTTCTTGTAGATGCCATTATCTTCTTTAATTCTTTCAGAACATAATCATAGTTTTTGTTTTGTTTTGTTTTTAGTAAAGCTTCCTTCTGACTCTGTTTCCTCCATTATTTTTTCCAGACTTTCTCTCCCTCTTCTCCTTTTCATAGAAACTCTCCTCCATAGTCTGTTAAACTTTGAACATACATTCACATTTATTTATCTATCTATTTATGTATTTATTTTTAAACTAGAGGCCCAGTACACAAAATTCATGCATGAGAAGCCTGCACCCTTTCCAATCCGGAACCCCTCAGGGATGTCCGACTGCAGGATCAGGCCTAAACTGACATTTGGACATTAGGACTACTGGCTCCTAACTGCTCACCTGCCTGCCTGCCTGATCGTACCTAACTGCTCCCCTGCTGGCCTGAGCATCCCCAACTTCCCTCCCTGCAGGCATAGTCACCCCCAACTGCCCCCCCTGCTAACCTGGTCACCCCTCACTGTCCCCCTCTGCTGGCCTGGTTGCCCCACGCAGCCTGCTGCTCAGTCGTTTTGTCTCCCCTCACTAACCCACACAGCCTGTTCGGTTGTCCATTTGGTTGTTTTGGATGCTATGGCTGTTTAGCCTTTTATATATACAGATATATATATTTTTGCTTTCAGAGAGAAAGGGAGAGGGAAATAGGAACATCATGATGAGAAAAAAATCATTATTGGCTGCTTTCTTCAAGCTCCTACTGGGGATGGAGCCCACAACCTGGGCATGTGCCCTGAATGGGAATTGAACCATGACCTCCTGGTTCATAAGTTGCCACTCAACCACTGAGCCACACCAGTTGGGCCATACACTCACATTTAAGTGTGATGCCCTAAAATGTCGATCAGAAGGTCTGGGTGAAGGTAGCTCTTGCTGACTAGTGAACTTCAGTTTAAGATGAACAGTGAAAGAAGTAAACAGTCTTCAATTGTGGGCCCCACATGTCATTGTGAGGACATCTTTCCTGTAGAGCCACTCATCTTCGCTAGGGAAGAGTCCTTCAGTTATTCCAGGAGTGGTGGTAGTAATATGTGTGGCATTCTAGCAAGCTGACAAAGGGCCCGTGGTGATCAGCCAGATTTTCTCTTCAACCCTCTTCTTTTCAGACAATGTCTTGCCTTGTCCTTTGGGGCTTACATACTCCAAATTCTACTCAGTTTCTACAAAGCGTAAATCTCTCCTGCAAGGAACAGGTTAAGGTGATTGGCTGATTTCAACAGGAAGAAAAAGGGTCCTGCCAGGGCTTAGTCTTCTGTAGACAGACTTGGGGAGCCAATTCCCTGTTAACAACCACATGTCTCTCTCTCTCTCTCTCTCTCTCTCTCTCTCTCTCTCTCTCTCTCTCTCTCATCTCTATCTCTACCTCTACCTCTACCTCTACCTCTACCTCTACCTCTACCTCTACCTCTATCTCTATCTCTATCTCTATCTCTATCTCTATCTATCTATCTTCCCAAGGTGCTTTCAGGTTCTCTTCCATATTCTTTGTGTTCCAAGGAGATGTTGAAATTTTTTTGTGTGTTCATGTCTCTTCTTATGTTCCTCTTGATGGTGAATAAATTTTGTACTCTTTTATTGTTATTTTAGTGGAAATTAGCTAAGGAAGAAAGAGAAATGCATGTGACCAATCTGCCAGCTTGAAGAGAAGCCTGGCTAAATTATTTTACCCTGTAATAGATAGAAAAAAATGTCCTTTATTCACTCCCAGATGCAATTAGTTTGCATATGCTCAGCCAAACCTAAGAGATAAGGAATTAATTAACATCTTATTTAATGAATTCTGCAACATAGAACTATGTAAATCTAGGAAATAAAATATATCAAGTTCTCCTCCAGCTCACACTTTTGGAATACCAATTCCTTTGCCATTTATATGAACTGTATTTCATATCGAGGTGGCATGTCTTTAAATAAAAACATTTTAAAATTGGGACCTAGAATTCTATTTTCATCTGTATATGCCATGTGACTTTCTTGGCACATGCGACTTACGGTTTTTGTGGTATATTTTTAGAGGAGAACACTGAAGAATGGAACGACCACAGCTTGTTACTTTGCAACAATTTACACTGACTCATCCCTGCTCCTTGCGGAAATTACAGGTAAGGAGATGAAGGTACACTTTATGGGCACATCCAGCAAAGCCAGGCAGACTGTCTGGCAGGGAGTTAAACTTATGTGCAATCTTGCCTTTTAATTACTAAAATTTGACACTGCATTCCTTGCAAGCAATTAGGTGCCTTTATATTACTGTGGCCTCTGGATGTTTTTTATTGTTTAGGTGACTTGATTATTTACTTACGGTTTTTGGTTCCAGAATGATGTGTATACATCTGAATTTTTGTATTAATTTAGGGCTTTTTGGAGGAGGTTTATTAATTCCAGTAATGGCAACAGTTTATTATAATCAACAGACATATATCTTGGCTGTTGGTTAGACTTAGGGCACTGTGCAAATTGCTGGGAACACAAGAGCCAGATAAGACTAACTGATTAATAACTACACACATTTATCATTAACTTTAGGAACAGCTGTGGTGCACTTTTAAAAAAAATATGTTTTATTGATTTCAGAGAGGAAGGGGGAGAGAGCGAGAAAGAGAGAGAGAGAGAAATATCAATGATGAGAAAGAATCATTGATCGGCTGCCTACTCCACACTCCACACTTGGGATTTAGCCTGAAAACCAGGCATGTTCCCTGACCAGGAATTGAACCATAGGTTGATGCTCAACCACTAAGCCATGCTAGCCGAGCTATAGTGCTCTTATTAAGATGCCTGGATTGTACAAAGCACTCTACATGGATTATGTCAGCTCAGTTGCAGACAGCTTTCCAAGGTAGTTATTATGTCCCCATGTTATAGATGGATAAACTGATGCTCAGAGAGGCTATAAGGCATGCCCAACTCACATAGCTAGTAAAGAGAGAGGAAACTTGATTTAGGTCAATGATTCTGAAACTTGTATCCATCACAGTGCCCAGCACATAGCAGGTGCCAGTATATGGTGTTGGCTGATATGCTGATGCTACTGCTTGCAGACTAGGTCATTGATGTCAAAGGCCTAAAAGATGATGCTGAAAATAACTATTGCCATTTTGGGAGGAGACAGAGAAAATCCAGAACTGGAACATCTGGGAAGACTTTATGGAAGGGAAGGGAGTCTTAAACTTGGCTTTAAAGGGAAAATAAGATGGGAAAAGAGAAAATGTCCTTCAGACAGGAGAAATAACATGAACAAAGGCATGGAGACAGAAATGTGACACTGGAAGCATGGAACAGAGTAGCTGAACTGGAGGACAGGATTCATTACATGGGGGCTGGGAGGTGCATGGGAGAGGGGGTTGGACGAATGGGATGATTGAGACTGTGGAGAGATTTGAATATGCATCAAAAAATCAAAGAAGGTTTTGATGCTAGGTGAGGTATATGACCAAGGCACTGTTTTAAGAAAGAACAATCTAATGGCCGGTTATTAAAATGAATTACAGGGAAACAGAAAGGCAGAAAGATTTCTGTAAGATTCTTACGACAGGTGGAGACATTATAAGAAAAATTAACATTTCCCAAATGTAGAGTCAACTTCCTAGCTGAAATAGACTTCCTAGAACCTCTAGCTAGACTAGGTTCTTTTATTTAGTAGAACTAAATAAAATTTTACAGATAATAATATTGGCAAAGCTACAGTTAAGAATAGTGGCAATATCTTTTCTAAGCATGTGCCAGGCACTTTATATATATTACTAGATATATTCCTTCTAACCCTTCACATAGCAGAGGACACTGGACACATATAGGTTTAGACCTCCAGCAATTAATATTCACTCCCTTGGAATAAGGAGTCAAATCCAACCAATTCTATCTAATTTCAGTGCCCTTTCCTTATCACGAGACCCTGCTGCTTTTTCGGTAGAACAGAGAGAGAATATAGAGAAGGACTCAATCCACAGGACAGTGGTAGAGTAGAAGACAGAAGGGAGATTGGGAGCCTGGAAAAAAGAAGGAAGAGAGAAGAAACAAGATGGCAAGGTCGAATAGTGTTACATTAGATCTGAGGCTGCCCTCTCTTTTCCAGGCAATAAAATGGGAACAAGGATAGTTAAGACATGAGTAAAAATATAGACAAACTGTGTAAGCAAAGAAAAAAAACTGAGTAATAAGTAAAAATACTCAATTATTACCTGCCCAGCCTAGAAGTGGAAGTTGGGGAGGGGGTAGTTGACATATGGGTGGAAGAATATTTACTACTTATAGAACTTAGTGGGGTTTTGTTGTTGTTATTGTTCTTAATCAATAATATTTCATATTCTCACTTATGTTTTCATAATGCTTTTAATCTAAACATATGTTTAAAAGGCTCAGAGAAGGTACTGCATGGGAAAGACACATGATGTTAGGTTCTTTTTTCTGTGTACCTCACAGATAAATTTGGGCAGCGGGCATTTGTGGGCAAAGTCTGCATGGATATGAATGACACTGTTCCAGAATACAAGGAAACCACTGAGGAATCCATCCAGGAAACAGAGAGGTATGTTCATCTTGATTTGTCCTGTGAGCAGTCCTTCTGCTGCACTGATGGAGTTGGAGATGGAGAGAGAAAACCTCTCTGAACCAGGCAGGATGTGCACATGTTCCAGTGTGAGTTTGCCCAACTTTATGAAATTGATCTGGTCCTAAGAAAAGCATTGCATTCAATACTATTTTTGTATACCAGATCATATCTTAAAGCTTCTTGGAACTTGTGTGTGTGTTTTTTTTAAATATTATTTTTATTGATTTCAGAGAGGAAAGGAGGGATAGAAACAGTGTTCATGAGAGAGAATCATTGATTAGCTGCTTTCTGCAGAATCCGAGCCTGCAAGCCGGGCATGTGCCCTGACTGGGAATTGAACAGTGACCTCCTGGTTCATAGCTCAACACTCAACTACTGAGCCACGGCAGCTGGGTGGGAACTTGTTATAGGAGTCCTAGGATAAGCCCCTTTGTAAAATGAGGGATTCTTTTTTGAAGTGAATGATTTACACTCTCCCTCTCCTTTATTATAGATCTGGTCTTCTCCTGTATGTTGGACTTGCTTTAAGTGTGTGTGTGGCCTGCTCCTTAAGTTACAGTTGACTCTTGAGCAACACGGGTTTGAACTTTTTATCTTACATTGGCATATTCTACTGATCCTATAAGTACTTTTTCTGTATTTCTTTAATGACTTTTTCATGGTGCCTTGAGGATTTGACAAGGAATTGTGTTGTATGACACTCAACCGCCAAGAGATATACATAGATTAAATTTCTTTAGATTAAAATCTTCCCTAAGACCAAACATATTCCAATGCAAATTTTAGAAGTCCAACTTTTCTTGATTCCTCAGACCTCCTTCACCTAAAGTGTATCCTCTGAAAAGGGAGGCTCGGGAGCTGCTGCCTGCCCCAGAGAAAAGGAAGCGTGCACCTTCGCCTTAGCATTGGCCATCAGCTCAACTTTTCTATGAATGTGTGTTTGTGGTCATAGTAAACCTTAATTCACGTTTTATTCTAAAACAAAGGAAAAAGGACTTCCAGAAGACAGGAAGCTTAGCTAATAAATATTCCCAGCCAGGGCAGAATTAATAATTTTATGGGTCATGCAGATACCACCATTCCTGCAGATACAATTGGTAAGATTGCCACCCCCATCACCACTCGTTTCACAACCTTTGTCTTCTACCTTACTCCAGAATCCCAGTGGAAATAAAGGATGATATTGTGTGAGCAAGTAGCTTCCACATTAGGAAAATTAGGAGTAGAGAGCCCCATAGCTTTTAAATGTCTCCAGTGCATAGGATTTAGGGATGCTAACATCCCTGGAGCATCACATTTTGCAGTATTCCCCCAACCTGAATGTAAGCTAGTAGAATGGCTTGATGCTGTAGGAATACTCATGAATAGCCTAGTTGACGTTAAATGATAACATTGCATTTCTCTGTGACTTTGCACTCTATCTCTGCAAATGAGAAAGCAGAGTAATTACTTCTTGTTCATCTTTGATTAGTGTGGTGAAACGTATGTAGTGTTAGAGTGTTTGCATGGAAAATGAGACATGGGAATTTCATGTTTACCTCTTTTTAAAAAAATTTTTTTAAAATGCCTAAATTTTCTAACTTCCCATTTATTGCCTTATTTCAGATTCATATCAGAAATGCTCCAAAGGAACGTAAGTAAACTTGTTCCCAGCTTGTTTTTTGATTGCTTTTGTCTTAGTCATAGGATTCATTATTAAAGTTGTTTGGCAGAGAATGATCTGTGTGCATTTGGCTTCTCCCCATGCATGCAGAAGCATTTTCCTAGAATTTCAAGTTGTTTTCACAGAGGACCTCTCAACTCAACTCAGTGAGGTCAAGCATTTTTTGATTTCTTGGTGGTTTTCTCTTTGTCTCCTTTGGGACCATATAATTTCACTGGGCTGATCTGTGGGAAGGTGGGGGTGGGCTCCATGGCTGTGGATAGATTGGTGGCAACTGGAAATGGAAGCGTGATGTTTGCTAGCTGTGCTGATAATGGCGGTGGCCTGTTGGATCTGATCTGAAACACAAGTGGTGTCCAGCCCAGATGCCTCTGCCACAGGCTGTCTTGGTCCACATATGTATATGTGGCCTGTCACATGGCCTGTGGGCACTCAGCCAGACACTACCCTTTGTAGGCCCTGGCATTGGTGAGCCTAGGGAGGCAGTGCTGTCTTCTCCTTCCATCTCCAGCAGGCTGATTTGTGGTTCCCTGTTGCCATTTCTTAAATTGTCAGACCCTTCCCTTCCCATTTTTTGAGGTCTGATTGGAAACCACAGGGAACCTGGGAATTTCTTTCCATCTAATCTTGGAAGACTTAGGTGGAGTCTTTTTTTTTATTTTATTAATTTTTATACATATCTCCCCATTGCCCCCCCTCCCTCCCAGGCATAATCCAACCCCCCAGTGTCTGTGTTCATTGGTTATGCTTATATGCATGCATACAAGTCCTTTGATTGATCTCTTATCTACCTCACCTAACTTTAATCTTCCTGCTGTAATTTCACAGTCTGTTTGAAGCTTTACTGTCTCTGTATCTATCCTTTTGTTCATCAGTTTATAATGTTCTTTATTATCCACAAATGAGTGAGATCATGTGATGCTTCTCCTTCATTGACTGGCTTATTTCACTAAGCATAAGGCTCTCCAGTTGCAACCAGGTTGCTGCAAATGGTAAGAATTCCTTCTTTTTAATGGCAGCATAGAATTCCATTGTGTAGATGTACCACAGTTTTCTGATCCACTCATCTGCTGACGGGCACCTAGGCTGTTTCCAAATTGTAGCTATTGTAAATTGTGCTGCTATGAACATAGCGGTGCATACATCCTTTCTGATTGGTGTTTGTGATTTCTTAGGATAAATTCCTAAGAGTGGGATTACAGGGTGAAATGGGAGATCCATTTTTAGTTTTTTTGAGGAAACTCCATACTGTTCTCTACAGTGGCTGCACCAGTCTGCATTCCCACCAACAGTGCACGAGGGTTCCTTTTTCTCTGCATCCTCGCCAACACTTGTCGTTTGTTGATTTATTGATGATTGCCATTCTGACAGGTGTAAGATGGTATCACATTGTCGTTTTGATTTGCATCTCTAGGATGATTAGTGACTTTGAACATGTTTTCATGTGTCTCTTGGCCTTCCTTCTGTCGTCTTTCAAAAAGGTTCTATTTATGTCCATTGCCCATTTTTTTATTGGATCGTTTATCTTCCTTTTATTAAGTTGTATAAGTTGGCTGTAGATTTTGGAGACTAAACCTTTATCAGTGATAACATTTGCAAATATGTTCTCCCATACAGTAATCTTTCTTGTTGTTTTGTTGATGGTTTCTTTTGTTGTGCAAAAGCTTTTGATTTTGATATAGTCCATTTGTTTATTTTTTCTTTAGCTTCAATTGCCTTTGGAGCAGTATCGGTGAAGAAGTTCTTTTGGCATATATCTGAGATTGTGCTGCCTGTGGATTCCTCTAGTATTTTTATGGTTTCCCTTCTAATGCTTAAGTCCTGTAACTATTTTGAGTTTATTTTTGTATTTGGTGTAAGTTGGTGGTCCAGTTTCATTTTTTTGCAAGTATCTGTCCAATTTCCCCAACACCATTTATTGAAGAGGCTATCTTGGCTCCATTGAATGTTCATGCCTCCTTTGTCAAATATTAGTTGAGCATAGTGGTTTGGGTAGATATCTGGGTTCTCTATTCTATTCCATTGGTCTATATGTCTGTTCTTGTGCCAGTGCCAGCCTGTTTGAGAACAGTTGCTTTGTAGTATAGCTTGAAATCTGGTATTGAGATCCCACCTACTTTATTCTTCTTTCTCAGAATTGCTGTAGCTATTCATGGTCTTTTTTTGTTCCAGATGAATCTATGATGAATTCTTTCTAGGTCTGTGAAATATGTCGTTGGTATTTTAATGGGTAGTGCATTGAATTTATAGATTGCTTTGGGTAGTATGGACATTTTAATGATGTTGATTCTCCCAATCCATGAGCATGATATGCTCTTTCATCTGTTAACATCTTCCTCTATCTCTTTTTTCAGTGTCCTGTAGTTTTCTACATATAGGTCTTTTACCTCTTTAGTTAGGTTTATTCCTAGGTATCTTAATTTTTTTGGTGGGATGGTAAATGGGATTGCTTTTTTAGTCTCTCTTTCTGTAATTTCACTATTAGTGTATAGAAATGCCACAGACTTCTTAGCAGTAATTTTGTATTCTGCTACATTGCTGAATTCATTAATTAAGTCAATTAGTTTTGGAATGGAGTCCTTTGGGTTTTTTATGTATAATATCATGTCATCTGCAAATAAGGACAGCTTTACTTCTTCTTTTCCAATTTGGATGCCTTTTATTTCTTCTTCTTGTCTAATTACAATGGCTAATACTTCCAGTACTATGTCAAACAGGAGAGGTGAGAGTGGGCATCCCTGTCTTATTCCTGTTCTTAGGGAAAATGGTTTTAGTTTTTGCCCATTGAGTATGATGTTAGCTGTGGGTTTATCATATATGGCTTTTATGATGTTGAGGTATGCTCCTTATATTCCCACCTTGCTGAGAGTTTTGATCAAGAAAGGGTGTTGGATTTTGTCAAATGCTTTTTCTGCATCAATTGATATGACTATGTGATTTTTATCTCTCAATTTGTTTATGTGATGTATCACATTTATTGATTTGCGGATATTGTATACTCCCTGCATTCCTGGGATGAATCCTACTTGGTCATGGTGTATGATCTTTCTGATGTACTGCTGGATCTGATTTGCTAGAATTTTGTTGAGGATTTTGGCATCTATGTTCATGAGAGATATTGGCCTATAATTCTCTTTCATTGTGTTGTCTTTATCTGGTTTTGGTATTAGGGTGATGTTGGCTTCATAGAAGGTGTTTGGAAGTGTTCCTTCTTCTTGAAAGTTTTTGAATAGTCTGAGGAGGATAGGTTTTAATTCTTCCTTGAATTTTTGGTAAAACTCTCCTGTGTAGCCATCTGGTCCCGGGCTTTTATTTGCTGGAAGCTTTTTGATGACTACTTCAATTTCCTCCATAGTTTTTGGACTATTGAGATGTTTAGATTCCTCCTCATTGAGTTTTGGAAGGTTATATTTTTCTAGGAAAATGTCCATTTCTTGCAGGTTGTCCAATTTGTTGGAATAGAGTTGTTCAAAGTATTTTTTAACAATCCTTTGTATTTCCACAGTGTCTGTTGTTATTTCTCCTCTTTCATTTCTGATTTTGTTTATTTGGGTCTTCTCTCTTTGCTTCTTGGTGAGCCTCGCTAGAGGGCCATCAATCTTGTTATCCTTTCAAAGAACCAGCTCTTGGTTTTGTTGATCTTTTAAATTGTTTCTTTGGTCTCCAAGTTGTTTATCTCTGCTCTGATCTTCACTATTTCCTTCCTTCTGAGTACCCTGGGCTTTTCTTGTTGCTCTTGTTCTAGCTCTTTGAGTTGTAGGGTTAGGTAATTTATTACCATTGTTTCCTGTTTTTTGCAATAGGCTTGTAGGGCTATGAACTTCCCTCTCAAGACTGCTTTCACTGTGGCCCATAAATTTTGTATTGTTGTGTTGTCATTGTCATTTGTTGCCATGATGTTTTTTATTTCTTCCTTGATCTCTCTGGTTACCCAGTCGTTGTTTAATAGCATGCTGTTTAGTCTCCATGTGTTTGATTTCTTTCTATTGTTTTTATTATAGTTGATTTCCAGTTTTATGCCATTGTGGTCTGAGAAAATGCTTGATATGATTTCTGTCTTCTTGAATTTGAAGAGACTTTTCTTATGACCCAACATATGATCTATCTTTGAAAATGACCCATGTGCACTGGAGAAGAATGTATATTCTGTGGCTTTGGGGTGAAATGTTCTGAAGATGTCAGTTAATTCCATCTGGTCTAGTGTGTCATTTAGGATTGATGTTTCTTTGCTGATTTTTTGTTTAGAGGATTTGTCCAATGGTGACAGTGGGGTATTAAAGTCTCCTACTATGATTGTATTGCTGTCAATCCCTTAATATCCTCCAAGAGTTTTTTTTTTATGTATTTAGGTGCTCCTATATTGAGTGCATATATGTTTACCAGAGTTATTTCTTCTTGTTAGATTGTTCCCTTTAGTATTATGAAGTGGCATTCTTTATCTCTTGATATGTCCTTCACTTTGAGATCTAATTTGTCAGATTTAAGTATTGCGGTCCCAGCTTTTTTTTTTTTTCATTTCCATTTGCCTGAAATACCATCTTCCATCTCTTCACCCTCAATCTGTGTGCATCTCTTTTCCTGAGGTGGGTTTCTTGCAGATAGCAGATATATGGATCATGTTTTCTTATCCAATCTGTTACCCTATGTCTTTTGATTGGAGCATTTAATCCATTTACATTTAAAGTTATTATTGATAAATACTTATCTGTTGCCATTTTTAGTCCTTATACCCGAGTTCCTTCTTCGCTTCCTCTTTCTTTTTATTACAGTAGACCCTTTAACATTTCTTGCATTGCTGGTTTGGTGGTAATATATTCCCTTAGTCCTTTTTTGTCTGTGAAGCTTCTGATTTCCCCTTCAATTTTGATTGAGAGTCTTGTAGGGTACAGTATTCTTGGATTCAGACCCTTCTTTTGCACGACTTTGTATATTTCATTCCATTCCCTTCTGGCCTGATGAGTTTCTGTTGAGAAATCAGTAGTTAGTCTTATGGGGGTTCCTTTGTAGGTAACTTTCTGTTTCTCTCTGGCTGCTTTTAAGATTCTTACTTTGTCGTCGGTGTTTGCCAGTTTAATTATAATGTGCCTCAGTGTCGGTTTGTTGGGGTTAATTTTGCTTGCGACTCTGTGAGCTTCTTGGATTTGTGTGGGTTTTTTCTTTCCTATATTGGGGAAATTTTCTGTCATTATTTCTTCAAACAGGTTCTCTAATTCTCGTTCAGTTTCCACTCTTTCTGGGACCCCAATTATGTGGATGTTGTTTTGTTTCGTGTTATCCCAAAGTTCCCTTAGGCTCTCCTCTTGCTTTTAACTTTTTTTTCTAGAAGCTGCTGTACTTGGGTATTTTTTTCTACCGTGTCTTCTAGCTCACTGATGTGGTCCTCTGCTTCTTCTAATCTACTTTTGATGCTTTCTATTGAGTTCTTTATAGCAGTAATGTCATTTTTCATTTCTTCTAATTATTCTGCATTTCTTTTAGGTTCTTCTGCATTTCTTCCCTTTTCGTTTGCATTTCTTCTTGTTGCTTCTGCTTTTCTTCTTGCTTCTTCTGCATTTCCTCTTGGGTCTTCTTCATTTCCTCTTGGCTCTTACTCACAATGTTGAATTTGTCTTCCATTCTTTTCATCCACCTTATGATCATTTCTCTGAACTCTTTCTCTGGCAGGCTTATTTCTGCTTCTATTTCGTTTACTTCCTTTTTTGGTGATACCTGCCTGTCTGTCGTATGTGGGCTGTTTCTTCTTCTGCCCATGGTCTTTCTTCTCCAGGTGTCTGATTATGTAGTTCTCTCTCCTACATTGATTCAAAAGCACAAACTACAACACGACCTGGTACAGCACACAAGGCACTGAACAGAAATGTATTCACGATGTTAATAATCACCAATAAGGTGACCACCAATGAAAGACAAATCAGGGGTAAGTAGAGAAAGAGGAAGAGGAAATTGAGGGAAAAAGAAAGGAAAGAAGTGCCAAAATAAAATTGGGAGAGGGAGAAATAAATAAATGAACTAAAAATAAAATAAAATAAAATTATAAAAAGAAGAAGAAGAAAAAGAAAAGAGAAAGAGAAACAAAGTCCGAGAGAAAAGAAAGCGGATAAGAGAGAAAAGGGGAACAAAATATAGATGTCAGGAGAAAACTCCAATAGATCAGTCACTAATCCCAATAAAGGCCAGCAACCAGTACCTAGAGATTAATACAAACTGTAGATAACAACTGGTATTGAGGGAGGCGAGGGAAAAGAGAGGTAAAAAACAAAACAAGCAAAAAGCAAAATAAAACAAGTAGACTATGCTAAAACAATCTCACAAAAAAGTTCAAAAAATCGATATAATCACTGTTCAGGCAAATAGTAACAAAAGGACATAGAGAAAAAAACAACTCTTTGGCTAGTGAAGACAAGAGGAGAGAGGTTTGCATGGACTTGTAGTAGGAGATTTGAAATTAGATATATAATTGAAGTGAATTTTTAACCAGGTAAAGAGAAAGAATAGGGGGAATCTAAAGTTGGAAATGGGAAAGAGAAACAAGACAACAAAATGGGGAAAGTTTGGAGGAAAGTGTTGGCATAAAGGTAGAGTTGAGTTGGAGTAAAATTATGCTAAAGGAAAGATGAAAATAGAATGTAGAACTCTAATCCCGAAGTAAAATAAAGAGAAAACAAAATGACATTTGTTTTTTTCCAAAAAGTAAAATACTAGTAGTAGTTAATACTAGTTGAAAACAAAAATGTAATAATTAAAAAGGTAAAATCAATTGAGGTGGAAAGAAAAAAATAGCCTTTTAATTAAAATATGTAAAAATGAAAAAAAAAATTTAAAAAAGAAAAAAAAAATAGAATGGTCATTCACTTCCACTATTATTCTGCTTGGCACTCCTGTTTCCCAGTAGGGAAGGTATTGCAGTTCCCTGTGTTCCACTGTTGGTGTTTTAATCTCTTTATTCTTTTGTGGTTATGCGAGAGTCAATTTGTGTGTCATCCACTGGGTGGCAGTGTTTCTGAATTGATCTCTGAGACAAAGCACTGGACCTCTCTAGGCTGTGCTCAGATCCTGCTACTCTGTGGTTCTCAAAGCTGGTTTGTGGGGATTTTGCAGCCGGGACACTGTAATAACTCCCAGGCTGTCCCTCTGCCTCAGATAAAAAAAGAGTCGTTTTCCAGAGCTCCCCTCTGTCAACAGCTCAGAGAGTTTGCCTCCACACTTAGGGGTCACGCCCTGCCCACCTCCACGGACCTCTCCAGAGGCAGCTTTCCTGCAGCCCGGCTCCCACAGTGTGCGCGTCTCTGTTCTGAGGGGCAGGAGACCTCACCTTATCCCAGGCAAAATCTGACTTTCCGTGTGCTGTGTGGATCTCTGAATCCGCCGTGTGTCTGTGCCGATTGGCAAGCAGTGTTCTGGGTCCCCAGCTGTTCGGTGAGTGATTCAGCCACAGCCTTCAGACCTACGCAGACATCCACCTCCCTCTGCAAGATGGCGCGGTCTCAGCATTCGCGCTGGTGGCTCCGGCCGACAAAAACCCCGTGGCAGTGGGGCTGCCCGGCCAGGAGAGCCCTGTCCAGCAGTTCCCCACCTTCTCCTGGAGGATAACTGACTCTTAACTTGCCAACAAACATCTCCGTGCGGCTCTCAGCTGCTCTCTCTCCCTCTGCCCAGCGACAAAGCTCCAGACGTGTCTGTTTATTCCGCCGCCATTTTTCTATCTCTTAGGTGGAGTCTTGTGGGTACTAATTCTCTCCATCCCTCTATAAGTTCTTTCCTGCTCAGACCCTCACTTCAGGTGACATCAGAGCCAGTTCTGCTACAGAACGGTCCTTGGGGATGCCATGTCCAGCATATAAAAAGGGGAATAGGCCATTGCCTCCCTTCTAGTCTCCTAGATCTCTTTAGAAGTTCTCCTTCTGCCTCTCATTTCTCTTGGTGGAGGCCACCAGTGCAAGCCTTGGTGGAGCCCGGCTGTGGATGTGGAATGTTAGAGAGTGGGAATTTTGAGCATGTCCCATTCCAGAGAGGCCGTGGACTATCCCCCAGATAGAGTTTTCAGTGCTGACATCAGGCCAAGCCTTGAAATATGGTCTCATGGCCCCTTCCCAGACACTGTCAGCTTTCTGAAGAACAAAATGACCCCTTCTCCAAAAAAAACCCCCACAGAATGTGTCAGTTACCCAGCCGGCCCTTAAATCAGCCAATGGGAATGCAAGGGGAATAATCTAACTGCATTCTGTGTTTGTGTAACTGAACCCAAGCCCCTACCCAGCCAATCAGAATCAGCCAACTCAGTGATCCGAGCATCACCCCACCACCCGAACCCCAAGCCCTATAAAATTGCTGTACTTCTGAGACTCGGGGCTCTTTGCATCCTGCCACTGTGTTGGTGGAGGCAGAGAGACCGAGCTCAAGCTGGAATAAAGCCTCTTTGCTTTTGCATTGGACTCGACTCCCTGGTGGTCTTTGGGGATCTTGAAATCTGGGCATAACATGGAGCAGAGGTGACTATCATTTGGGACAAGCTCTTCTTCCATTGAACTTGGTGCTACAGAATATAGTCTCTTTTGTCCTCAGCCATGAGCCATTTCCATGAAACCAGCACTTCCACCCATTCCTAGAAAGGAGAACTGTACCCAAATATCAAGACATAAAATTACCCAGATATAAGATATGCATTCAGGGTATGCTACACATTCAGGGTATCAAAGTGTCCTTATCCACTGGTTTTTACTATTTCCAGTATTCTAGAGTGAAGCCAATAGTGACACCACGTTTTGCCCTTTCCTGCTCTGAGACGATGCTGGCCAAACTTGGAAACATCGCAAAGACCCACGATTTGCACATTCAGGTGGGTATTTTTCTCTTGTTTGTGCTTCTGCCAGACCTGTGAGGCTTCTCATTATCCTGCATTCTGGCAATCTCTAATTCTACTGAGATCTAGAGATGTAGCATTATAGGACAGGGAATGTCCTTTCAGACGTCACCTAAATCCAATTCTTTAATTTTTCAGCTAAGAAACCGGAAGTTCCATTTCCTCTCTCAATCATCCCTGATCAGGCTTGCAGAGATGAGGCTATTATAAGTAATCCAGCAAGATCTAAGGCAGACTGGCTCCCTGTTGTCTGTACGATACATTAAATGTATTTCTTTTCTGCTTCTCTTTCATTTGATGTTTTCTCAGCATTCAAGCCCGTCATTTTTGAAAGAACCACCTATTATTTAAAAAGAAATAAGAACCTCATTTTCACCTTACAAGATGCATTTAAAAGCCCCTTTGTCCCACGTTTCTTAATTTAAAACCAGGAACAAAAAAGTATATATTACGTTGTCATTAAGTAGGTGCAACTTAGGAATAAAACACATTTTAAAGCCTCCAGTTGAGTTAAAATTGGAAGTTGGAAGCTCGCCTTTCTCTATCTAAGCTTCCTTATATACTGCACTAAAATTGCCTGCACTAAAATTTCTGGTAAAAGCTGCCTATCTTATAACAAAGGGCAAGTCAGGGGAAAGATAATACTACATTGATTCTTTATCAGTTTTAGGGTGGAGGGTGGTGGTTCTTCCTTTTATTTTTTAGATTTATCTTAATAGGTTTCATTCACCATTCTCATCTTTCCCCATTCTCTTTCTGTTTGTTTGTTTGTGTATATGTTGGGGAGTGGGGTGGGGGAGTTGCAGCCTGGGATATTTGAGTTTTTTATTTAATTCCACAGTTGGAGGGAGGGAAATATTTTTCTTCAACCTTTTTGGAGTTCCTGTTTGGGTTTGAAAACGAAATGCAAAGATAGATTCACAGGAGGAAAGCATGCAAATATATTTAATGTAAGTTTTACATGACACAGGACCCTTCACAGGAAATGAAAACCTAGAGAAATGGCTAGACCTGAGTTTTTTGAACACTACAGGTTTGATGAAGAATGCAAGGTTGTAGAGGAATATGATGGCGTAAGAGATATGAGCCAAGTGTAGGAAACTTAGCAAGCCCTTTTGGTTCAGCTTCTTCTTGGCTCCCTTTGTCGTTAGAGATAAGGATGCTCTTTTTCCTCCAGGTGTAGGGCAGGCACCTCTCACATGTGTATTTTATGACCTGTTTCGGGGAAGGAAGGGTGAGAGAAATATCAGCTGGTCTTCCTGCTTCTGCCGTTATCAAACTCCTTTACCTTAATATGGCATTTTTCAGAATGCCAAGATGCCATATTTTGGGGCAGTATATACTGAACCCCAGCAACACACAGCAAAAGCAAGTGTATCCTTGCTTTGGGTGTATATCTATATGTATGTGTATTTACTCAAATTTATCAAAATGACACAAATCATCTGTTCATCCCAGAGGTGGAAGACTATTTTTTAGAATATTGCTGTTTTTTACTATGATTTATGTGGCTATGCTCATGGAGAGAGGGAAATGGCATTGATGTTCTTGGAAGTGTCGCTTGCTCATGAGTTATTCCCCATAATATATATTCCCCACCAGTTGGCCCGAAATGACTTTTGTGTTAGGCAAGGGGTAGGTTTGTCTCTGAAACACTTCACATGCCCTCCTGTTTTGTGGTACCTGGAGAGAGGTTGGTGTGGGAGCTGGGACTCACTTGTTTTGCTTGCATGTGAGTCTTCATGGGCTCTTTCTTGGAAACTGCAGGATTGTCTAGCTCTGTTATGTTCAAACTATTTTCTGCAGAAGAACTTACTCTGGAAGCCAAAATGGGGACAGAATGGAGACAGAATACCAGAGTCCCAACCCTGTTACATTCTGAGAGGCAACTTGTTTATGCCTTTTACATACTGGATTTCAAAGAATTTTTATCAGAATAATATGGCCAAAGCTAAAAGAAATTGGAAAACTCTTATTTGAGAGATGAGGAAATGGAAGCCTAAATAAAAGAACTAACTCACACTAAAACCCCTGACTAGGATCAGAACTTGTCAGAACTTGTCCTAAAATTCAGTTCTATTTATTCAAATCCAGCTTTCTTATGAATGAAAGATGCCATCTGTCCTATTGATGGCCTCTTTTCTTAAAGGACAACAGCAGAAGTAATAGGTGGCTACAAATAGGCTGTTAACTTTCTTTAAGGAATACTTTTTATTTTTGTTTGTTCTTATTATAGTTTGGAATTTGAAAAGACCTTGTTGGAACATTACATGGGTTAGAACTTTACATGTTTGTGTAATTACATATTCATAGTTTCTTTGTCACATGACTGCTTTAAATAAAACATATGTACAGTCTTTATTGTCTTTCTGTGTGGCCCCTCACATAGACAAGTTAGAAACCATCCATAACATTTTGGGGTAGGAAGTATAATTTCTAGTGGCATTTTACCTTAAAAATTGAAAATATTATTTCTTTTCTTATAGAGCCATATAAGTGAAAATCCTGATGAAGTTAATGGTGTGAAAAATTTATACCCCAGTTATAAAAACTATACAGATGTGTATGATAAAAACAATCTTCTGACAAATAAGGTAAGTTGCATTTCATGACATGATCTGTGTCAAATAGAGCATATATATCTAAATCTAAGATCTCAGTATCACTCTTCAGTCTTCTATAATGTGTGCATTTCCCAGACTAAAGCTCAGAGCGTGCATATGTGTGTGTGTGCATAGTTAAAAATGGGCCTGAACTCTCATCCTGGTAAATAAATCTAAAAGCTTCATTGAGGGTGGGAATGTCATTTGGTCCAAGGGCATTTTGTCAGTATTTATTAGAATGTAACTGTACATTTCTTTGAGTTAGCAGACCATATCTGAGGATCCATTCTGCAAGAAATATGAATAGGAATGTTAATTACATATGAATGTTAATTACAATGTTAAAAAATGGTTCCCATGGGGGGATCGTTTATATGATAGAATTTACATAATTATAATTTTATCCAACATTCACAAAGAATGAAGTACACAAGCTTACAAGATTGATGTCTGTGTGTATATGTGTGAGTGCATGCTTACCTAGAAAAATTGTGTGGAAGACACATATTGAATGTTCAAGGTTATTCTCCCAGAGGGAGAAAGCAGAAGGACTTTTTACTTTTTATTTTTAAACACATTGAGATTGCTTTTATGAGTGTGTATTGTTTTTATAATTAAACCATTTTAAGTTAATTAAAATTAATGTGAGTGAGCAGAGACCTCATTAGAACAAGATACCCCTTGGCCTTGGCCTTAGCTATGGCAGCAAATAATTTCTTAGGGACTTGGTGAACAGAGATGTGGCTATGACTAATTTGGAAGGCTAATATTCTGCATAAATCTTATACATGCTGCACTGTAATCTTCATCCTCCATAACATATATTTCCATATGATTAATACATTAACCTTCAATTTGCATGTTCCTTTGCTTTGCACAGAGGTTACAAAAATTATATTTTAATAATAATTATGTGGCCACCACACCATGCTTCCTAAAGAAGAAAGCTAATCAGATACGGGTTTTGTACTGAGCACAAAGGAATTTTGAAAGAGTAAAGCCTTATTCAAAAAAACCCACAAATATTACCAAGCCTAAAAATGAAGAGAAGTCTCTTATGTGTGCAGTTCCTGCTTTCTTGGATCAATTTTACCTTCTGAATTCATGCATATAAGATATTATATTTCTTAATTTTTATGAAAATGTAAATATAGGCAATGAAATAACGAAAGTGTGTTCGGTTTTGTGTCAAGTCCATCATTCCTATATCTAACGTGGGGCAGAATTAAAGAACAGCTCCTTCCAGGATCACTCCCACAGCTTCCATGTGCTAAGAAAGGCAAGCTTACTTCTAGAAAGCTCTGGTTAGAATAGGAACAAACACAGCCCCACCAGATGCCCACTAGATTTAGAAAAGAGATTAACTTGGTTATTTTCTAAAGTGGAGATGAAGGAATCACAATATCTTCAAACTGGATGGGTGTTCTATGCTGTAGATGACCTGGATCAACCCTCCTTATTTTACAGATTAAATAAAAAAGAAGAAAATGATAAGATCTACACATGTGCTGAAACTTTTGTAATCCAATGTCTTTACAGGCTTTTTTGAGATGTGACTTGTGCTGAGTGCTGAGTGATTTTATACAGCCAGGTAATCATAAATGTTCTTGTGAAGATGCTTACAGACATCTTCATGTACATGCGAGCAGGTCTAGATGTCACAGCTTCTCTCTGTGCCTATATTGTCTTGTTGTGAGTGAGGACTAACTGAAGCATTTGGACACTCTTCTCTCCAGACAGTGATGGCACATGGCTGCTACCTTTCTGCAGAAGAACTGGATGTTTTCAGGGAACGAGGAGCAGCGATCGCACATTGTCCCAATTCTAACTTATCGTAAGTAGGCAATTGTTGATAGATTATGAACGTTTGAGTTGCAGAACAGCAGCCTTTGTTTTCTGAGTCATTCCTTCAGTATCTCCCTTCTATAGTTACATTTGATTGGGACGGGAACTAGATAGGCACATACCTTTGCATCTGAGGAGAAAAAAAAAGCACTTAACAGGACATTTTTTTTTTTGCAGAGTATGTCTTAGAAGAGCACCACATCTCTTAAAATTTCTGAGTTTGTGCAAAACAGGAAAGTGGAAATGTGACAGAAAGAGTTCAGAACCAATAGCATTCAGAGCTGACAGCAGGGCCTGAAAGGGCACATACTCCAGCAGGTGTTCCAGGGCAGGGTGCTCACTCCCCATTGCTCTGTGTTGTGCAAACTTGCTAGAAACACTCACGCTTGTAGAAATGATGCAGTGCTACTGGAAGTCAACACCCTACATATGGTGTATGTCACCTGCTGGATTGGGCAGGATGCCAGTTCACGTGAGAGTGACCTTGCCCTATTATAGTTCCCCAGAATGCAAAAGCTTTATTTATAACTGGTTTTTAACATTTTGAAAGCTTATATGTTCACAAGTGAATCAGATGAAAGTTATGGCCTATATCTTCAGGGGGAAAAAAAAGTCCAGAGATATAAATAAGCTAATTTCAAAGAATTCATAGATCCCATGATGCTGATCCATGGATGCTAGGTTAAGAATTCATGGTCCAGGATTAGATACGGGAAGGCACTCTTCTTTCTGGTTTTAGCCAACCCAGAACAGAGCTGCTTCCTCTTAGAGGCAGGTGGGGTGGATTTTCATCTTTTCGAGGTTTACTTTGTGTCCTCTTGTTTTGAGTTCTTACAGAAGTAGACCATGAAACGAGGATTCATGTACAAGCATCTTATTGGGGAGGTGATCTCAGGAAATACCTTTATGGGGGTAAGACAGAGAAGAGAAGGAAGTCAGCAAAGAGTGCACCATTAACCAAGTTACCAGCATGGGCTCCCAGAGTCTAACCCTTCTGGAAAGCCTAGAAAATCAGTTTCCAAAGCAGACCTCCAAATCATTCTGCCCAAGAGATGGGGGACCTAGGTGGTTATACCCAAACACCCATCAGTTATTGTTGGGACACGGCCGCGTGGGGTGAAGAGACATTGATTTCCTAGAGTTTCTGACCTTCCCCAAACCAGGGCGGAGCAGGCTCTACTGGCTGAAGAGAGCCCTCTGCAAAGAGTGGGAGGTGCTGGCTGTTAGAAGTCGAGGGACCCTGTGAATGAAATACTGATGTCAGTGGCAGCATGGGAAGGCACAAGAAACGTAGCAATTTATTTCTAGAGTGTCCTAAGAGGTTCCAGAAGCTTCCGGTTTTGAGACATCGAGTGGTAAGGCGTGACAGGGAATTCTGCCCATTATACAGCCTAGTGATCATAATTATGATCTAGTGGCCAGAGAGGGGAAGGGTTTAACACCCTTTCCGTTAGTTACACAACATCTAAACTAAAATGTGATCCAAATTAAGGCCTGAAGTTAAATTTCTTTATGGATATATTTCTGCTTACATGGCCACTGTTATTCTTTCTCCAACAACTTTGAGAGTTTTATTGCATATACATTGTGGTTTCAAAAATTATAATCATGTGTGTCTTTGAGAAGGCCACTTTGAACTTTCCATATTCTCAGACTTCTAAGTACTGCTTTAGTTTTTCTTCATTTCTCTAGAAAGGTGCCTATCTATTAAGCTTGGGCCACAAGGTCCAGAATTCAGTATGGGGGAACCATCTCTCCTAGTTTCTGCTGTCCTCAGCAGCCTCATCAGCCCGCACCCCATTTTCCAGTTAAACTCCCTTTCTTTGGTCTTGAAAGTCACTACTCATTCAGGGTAACAAATTATCTGAGACAGAGAGGAAAGACAAAGCTTTATCATTTCTACTTCCTAACATAGGAAGATGGGTTGGTTAAAAAAATATTAAAGACCGGTAAGACTTTTGGACTAATTGCAAGATTTCATTTCTTCATTTGTTTTTCCTTGTAAATGATCCCCTGCTTCCTGTTTTTGCTCTTGCTTTTTTGTGCCCTCCTAAGATTACTAGTATCCTCTGTACCAGGAGTTAAGCTCCTTTGTGGTCTGTTTTTATCCAGGACTCAGCTGTTCTGATCTGATAAATGTGTGTGTGTCAGCATTAGAGCTGATGAGACGGAGAACACAAGTTTCAGTGACATCTCCATCACATTGTTGGGGTGCTGCTCTTGTTGGGCCCCCATCGGTCTCCTGGTTCTGACAGTCTCCTCTCTCCGCAGGCTCACCAGCGGCTTACTCAATGTGCTAGAAGTGCTGAAGCATGATGTGAAAATAGGGCTAGGCACAGGTTTGTAGTGCACCATTTGGGGCCATGGTTAAGTGGTTGCTTACGTGCATAACTTTCTAATGTGATTAATTTTCAGGTTGCATTCCCATGTTAAAAAATTAGTTTTATTTTTCTGGTAACAATATCTTGAGCTAATAAAAAAGTGTAAGTGGAAACAGCAAGAAGATATATGCAAAGGAAAACATTTTGATATCACTAAGCTTCTGAAAGCTATTCTCTGCATTCACTATCAGAGGTTCTAAAGCAAGTATGTCAAACTCATGGCCCATGGCCCACATGCCTCGTTTATTTGGCCTGCTTGCTCTAAAGGATAGGTCCTTCTCTAAAGATTCATTTAAAGAAGTCCTTGATTTTTTTCTCTTTTGTTTTGTCCTTCTGGCAAGACTTTAATAGTTTGGATTTGTATGTTTTTAGTTTTCAATATATGTGCCATCGCAAATACTGTCTCAAAAGAAAATTACTTGGCCTTGCCATAGCAAGCACAATCTCAATTCATGCCAGTGTCGAGAACTCTGAGTTATGTTATGTTAAGAATTTGCTTTCCTTGTAAACAGTGTTTAACGAAATAAGATTCTATTCCCACAGTCAGTTTGATGCTTGCTAGGCTGAAGGACATTCTCAATGGTTGATCAATTAAGGGTGCCTCTTTTTTAATGTTGTTTTTTTCCCCCTGAATTTGTGCAGTGCTACTAACTTTGAAAGCATGCGTCAGACCCAAATGTCTAGATGTATCAACTGTGAACATTTTACTATTGTGTGTAAATGAACTAAAATTTTTTAAAAAATATTTATATTGATTTCAGAGAGGAAGGGAGAGGGAGAGATAGAAACATCAATGATGAGAGAGAATCATTGATTGGCTCTCTCCTGCATGCCCCCTACTGGGCATTGAGCCCACAACTAGGGCATGTGCCCTTTGACTAGAATCGAACCCAGGACCCTTAAGGGTGCAGGTCAACGCTCTATCTGCTGAGCCAAACCAGCTAGGACATAAATTTCCTTTTAAGTGGGTTTAGAGCACAAGGACTTATTTTCCATTTTTTGATGCACTTGCCCTCCTGATATTCAAGAGCATGGGGATGTTTGCTTGTTGACAATGATGGTCAGGAATAACTCAAGTCTCAGTTAACTTTATACCAACCACTTTCTTGGTAAGACACATAATAACACAAAGAGATTCATTAATATTTTAAATAGGTATGCTAATGTAGAAGTTTTCCTTAATTTTACATGAATTAAAAAGAATTAGGTGGGTTTTTTTTATTCTAATTTAAGCCTTGAATCGCTGAGATTGTGTAATACCTGGATATAGTCAAAGGTGCGAAGGCAGGAAACTGGCTGTTTTACCTTAACAGAAAAGCTTTAATAGATCAGGAAAAAATGAGTTTTTGTTACATAGCATAGTCAATTAATTAAAAATTTAGCAGATGTGCAAAATAAGGTAGGGGTTTGCTTTCAAATTTCCTGGGAATTTGGTATCTATGAGTTAAACTCATCACCTAACTTCTAGTTACTGGTTTTTGATTGTGTAGCAATAGCTTAAAACAATTAAGTAAAGCTCTCACTGTCACTTATTAGCTGTAAAACATTGAACAAATTAATGTTCTAAGGCTTCAATTCCTAATTTCTGTAACAACAATCATAATGATATCTATCTTATAAGCTTATTTTGAGGCTTAAACGAAAAACATCTGACACGTATTAGTCAATAAAGATTGACTTATAAAGGAAAGAGCAATGTTGGTATATTGACCAAATGTTTGCTTAAATATGATGTATTGCTTATTAAGTTGGAGGATGCATTTCACATCATCTCTCCTGTGGTAGCCACTCTATGCTCCACTATTTCCAAAACGTGACCTTTGGTATGAATTTGCACTTCATTTGTAGACTTTAGAATATTATTTAAACTGATATCATTGACAGAGAGCAGTTCCAAAAGCAGGTCATTTCATTCACTGTATCTGTATCAACAAAACAAAAAAAGTTCTATATTCACAGTCTAAAACCAAGTCTGCAAAATGTGATGTTTATTATCTCTCTTTTCACGCCATCACACAGCCTCTCATTATATGATAAAGTTGGGATTCTACCTGCACTAATGTGTTTCAGGGAGGAGAAGCCACTGAGCTCACCCAGCTGGGCAGAGATCAGGACGTTACTATCACAATGGAAATCCCTGGAAGAAAAGTTTGACTAAAATACCATGGTTTATGTAGTCCAGGGTTTCTTTTTTGATCTGCACAATATTGTTCCTTTGTTAGCACTTTATTAACATAACAACCAGAAGAGTATAGGATGATTAAGTCATCCTGTAAGGCAGCAACATTATAAGACAGCTTTCAAAATTTTCTCAATAAATTGTTCCCTAAGTCCAATGATGGATGTCTTATAAAAGAAAATGAAAGACAATTAAAGACATAGATGAAAGACACAGGTGAAGTTGGAGCCAGGTATTGGAGTTACACTGCCACAAGCCAAGGACTGCCAGGAGCAGCCAGAAAGAGGGAAGCAAGGGAAGATTCTTCTCAAGAGTCTTTATAGAGATCGTGGCCCTGTGAACACTTTGATGTAAGACTTTGACCCTCCAAAGCTGTGAGAGAATAAATTCCTGCTGTCCCATGCCACCAAATTTGTGGTAACTTGTTGCAGAAACCTTAGGAAACTAATGCAGGTGCACATTTGATACTAATTACAGGTTTTTAATTCCTTTACCTGTTAGTCTATGTCTCATCTAGGTGTATAGATCTTTTCTTTGAAGTATATTAAAGACTCAATATCTGTCACTAAAACAAACAAAACACTTGACCTATCAATAGTTGGTTGTTACCAAATAGTGATGGGCTGTAGAGTACAACATAGGAAATGTAGTCAATAATATTGTAATAACTATGTGTGGTGCCAGAAGGGTACTTGAAATATCGGGGGTAGCACTTTGTATTGTATAATGTTGTCTAACCACTATGATGTATACCTGAAACCAATGCAAAATAACATTGACTTTAAACAGTAACTGAAAAATAAAATTTAAAAATTCAACCTTACATACTTAATATTTCCTTTATCTCATAAGGTTACTGTTTTGGCTTTATTCTATCATAGATGTGGCTGGTGGTTATTCATCTTCCATGCTTGATGCAATCAGAAGAGCAGTGATGGTTTCCAATACCCTAGTAATTACTAAGGAAAATGAGAAAAGCCTCACCCTCAAAGAGGTATTCAGACTAGCGACACTCGGAGGCAGCCAAGGTAATAACCATTTTTTCCCTCTAACAATGTACAACCATGCCAATCTGTGTCTTTGGGTGTATTATGAAGATACATGATAGTGGCATCAGCAGGCATCTAATATTCATGATGGTTGTATCTCACATAGTATACCCCAAACTTAGCAAATAAGTCCATGTTCAAGCATGTGGTGGAGGCATAATTCTTTCAGGACACTCCCTTTCTTTCCCAGAAGAGATGTTTAATACACAGTTACCATATTAATTATTTTAATGGATTTATTTGCATTGGTCACATGCATACGAGTTCTTTAAAATAATCAGTTTTTCCATTGAGTCAAGTAATACAATCTATTGCCCTAAGTGAATATGATGATAATAATACTAATAGTGAAAATATGCCTGGCCGGTGTTGCCCAGTGGTTGAGTGTTGACCTAGAACCAAGAGCTCATGGTTTGATTCCCTGTGAAGGCACATGGGTTGCAGGCTTAATCCCCAGTATAGGTTGTGTGGGAGGCAGACAATCAATCATTCTCTCTCGTCACTGATATTTCTCTCTCTCCCTCTTCTTTCCTCTCTGAAATCAATAAAAATATATTTTATTAGCCAAGAGCTCTTACTATGTGGTAAGCATTATGCAACATGCATTATGTATGTTGTTATTTACTTCCAATCACTGTTATTAATTCTATTTAATCAACAAGGTACCTGGTGGAAGCTTACAGAGCTCTCAAGCTATGCCATGATTTGAATCCAAAATCTGATGCCAGAGTATAGGTTCTCATCCTTTCACTGTGATACCTTCCTGTGTAAATCCCAGCTTAGGGTATGAATTCTTTATGTAATTAAGTATAGTAATTACCCAAATCTCTTTAAGTGGAGAGAGATGTTGAAATATAATGGGTTGATATGCAAATATTGTTCACCAGCTTTTCCCAGTTTTCACATGTAACTATTTTTATGGGGAAAAATAGAAATTGGTAATTGTATTGCTTTCAATCACTTTAGCATTATGGTGTATTCTAGATGAATGACAGTGAACATAGCATGAATCTTTAGATTGCTTGTGAGAAATAACAACATACATATCAAGACAAATATAGATATATGTATAGACTTACATATAGCTTATCTGGGTCTTAAAAATGGAGGATGATGAAAACCAAGACTATCCTGTGAAGAGAAACTTCCTGGCTCTTCTTTGAATGTTTGGGGCTATGATGAATGCCATCAAGAACCTTTCAAGAAAACCAAGTAGAGGTCATGTTCCTTGCATTTCAAAGTCTTAGGATTTCATGCGACATTCCATGTTCTAAGTCACCATTCTTTTAACAAGTATGGCGCTCCTCACCTCCACCATCACTGTGTTTGTGCATCTGAGTTCAAGCAATTGGTCAATCATCTTATTTTCATGGTGCAAATGAGTTGTATTTAAATTGTGCCTTTCTATTTTCTTCTAGGCTCTCTGTGAGTTGCTTCATCAAGATTCTTTCTGTCTGATCAAGCCAGCCTAGGTTGCTTACTAACTCATTTCTGCCTTGTTGTATAGCTTCCAAATCCATTTTCTTGGCTACTGTTAGGAAATTTCTTCTCCTTAACTTGTGTCTCTATAAGAGTTAGAGTGAAACGAGATGAATGGATTCCTATTTAAAGTGTGTCATCTTCCTAGCTTGCCACCTTTATATATAAGATATTGCATAAATCCCCTTCCCAGAGCCAACATGCACTCTAAAGGCAGTGAAACTGTTATTCCCTGAAATGCATTTGAGGTTTTTACCAGCCCAGTAGGGCTTTATTGCAATGATGTTAACTAGGTCCATTTACAAATTCACCAAAAGTAATTATGTCTTCTTTGGTAGTTCATGCCTGAACTCTCCGGATTCCAATAAATGGCTCAGTTAATTTATATATATTATCAAATTCTGGCAAATGAACCTGGTTATCTGGTCTATTAAACACACAAGTTTATGTTGAATACAGTTATTAAAAACATGTTTGTCATGTTTCTTTGTCAAGGGCACATGAATGAAGGAGGAGAGAATTTTCAGTGATTTTTTTTTCTATTGCATTCAGTCCTTCTCCACACTATTAATAGAAGTTACCTAACTGCTTTTAATATTTCTAATTATTTTTGCTCTCTTATCTTTCTATAAGAATTTTAGGAAAAAATCTTTCTTTTCTAAGAATAAAAGAGGTGCCCTTTAAATAACCTTTTCAGAATAAGTAGGGTTTCTAACTCAGTGATCAGCGCATTGCCCATACATATCCATACATCCATCTATATATATACAAGCCTAAGCGACTGTTAATGACTGATTGACCGAATGACCATACTGACCACCCAGGGGCAGATGCTCAATGCAGGAGCTGCCCCCTGGTGGTCAGTATGCTCCCACAGCCAACCTCCCTCCGTCACTTCCCCTGGCCAGCTGGCTCCGATTGGCCCTGATCAAGACTGGGCAAGATGGCCTCAACTGGTCCCAATTGCAGGCTAGGCTGAGGGATCCCACCTGTGCGTGAATTTGTGCACTGGGCCTATAAGTAGAAATATAATGTATTAAATATTGTCTAATAGGGACATGCCATCCAATATTTTCACATTGGACCATATCCCGACAGTGAAAGCATAGGAAAAAAACACATGTAAGAATTCAAATAAAAGTGTTGACCCTTCCTTTATATGCATGCTTCCATTTGATACCTCAGTGTACACCTTTCTCAAATTATAGGCTTTCCTGAGCTCAAGATTCAATACCTTCATTAACCAGGAAAGTCAACTACCCCCATCTTGTGAAACTAAATCATGTTAGTGAAAGAGATGTTCTTTGTCGTCTAATACACATGGAACATGAATCCTAGCCATGAGGTGGATCAAATTAATAGACATATCAACCTATGCCCTGTTTTCAAAACCATTTTTTTCTGATAACCAGAAAATGGGTTAAGTTGAAAAGAAATTGGTCTACTTTCAAAAGGATTAAGACTTTTAAGTCATGAGCATCTGTTTACTTTCAGAAGTGATTTTTTTCTCTTCCAAGGATTTAAAGTAAGAAACTTATTGTGAATATGCCTGCATTAGCTAATGTGCAAAAGGATAATTATTTTTTATGTATTTGAGGTTTATTTCACTGCCATGAAAATAGATCTTGTCAGCTATTTCATAAAATGAAAAGATTCAAAAGGACAGGGATATGAGTGTTGTGGGGGAGACTAGGAGACAAAAAGAAAAAAAGATATTTTGTCAAGTGCCTTGTTTTTTGGAGGAATGAGTGAAAGTCCTAGACCAGCTTGACTATGACATGCACTGATAGAGCTAAAATAGACACTATCAGAATTATGATTATGGTGATGACGGGAACTTTTTATTCTCAGATTTGCTTACCCTGTGCTTACTCGGATTTCTGTAAGTCCAAGTCTTGTGATCTGTTGGAATGAGAGAGGTTTTTATGCTTCATTATTAAGATATTAATTATTTTTTCTAGTGACATGTAGTCTGACTCTGTCCTTGTAAACTGGGACATTGGCATGGTGTGATGGCTCAGAATACTAACTGTTTATTAATTTATTCCACCCTGTAGCCCTGGGGCTTGATAAAGAAATTGGAAACTTTGAAGTGGGCAAGGAATTTGATGCCCTTTTGATCAACCCCAAAGCATCTGATTCTCCCATTGACCTGTTTGGTAGGGATTTTAATGATACTTCTGACGTAAGTAAAAAAAAAAAAAAAAACTTAATCAAAGGCATCTATTTCCTAAATCACAGAAGCTTCCTTGTAGAAAACAAAATAGAAACAAACATTTTCATGGAATACAAGAGACTCTTAAGAGGGAAGCTAGATTTTTAAAAGTAAACATAATTTCATGACAATAATAGCAATGATGGTACTAATAGAATATTTGTATTTTGAATATATTTGTATATTTTAATGGTTTGGCCTATAATAAGCCATAATATAGCTAGCACTTATTGAATACACTTGCTGAGTGCTAGATGGTATAGCATTAAGCACTTGCATACATAAATTTTATTTAATGATCAAAACAACTCTTATGAGAGGTTAATACTATTTATATTGCCATGTAATGTGGGGGGCAATGAGGCTTAAGGGAGGTTAAGTGATTTACCTAAGGATCCATGGCTGGTAATTAGTAATTAGTAGACAAGAGTTGGGATTCAAGCCCAGGACTTCATGACTTCCGGAGTCTGGGTGATTGACCATAATGCTACATTGACTTTCTCAATTATAAGAAAATGAGTTTTATTACTTTGTTTCTTTTATTATAAAATGTTTCCCTATATAGGAAATAAACTGGTTCTTCTTACTTTAATTACAATTGGTTATAAGATATTGAGTTTTTCTAAAAAAAATTACCATTTATAAATATTTACATATTTGAGGTTTTTAGAAGAAAGATGCTGGGTTATTTCAGGTTGATTGTTATTTTTATGTTATTTATTATTTTGCTCCTTTATTAGAATGAATTTCTTGGAATAAGGCTTAGCCCTATTCATTCAAGCATTTTTCTTATATTATACATTTCTTAAACTATTTGCATTATTTCATTAAGTTAATTTATGTAACACTTTTGTTCTAAAGGTTCCATGGTTTTATATACCAAGAACTTTCAGGCAATAGATAAACATTTGTTGATAGCCAGTATTTTTTTAAGCAAAAGACCACTTCTTTTTTTTATTAATAAACATAGATTTTATCATTTAGAAATGAATTTATATTGCTGGGTTTTGACAACCCTCTACTGACTATGAATTTACTTTTCTAAATGCACAAAAATGACTATTTCTTATTATTACCTTTATTTTCCATTTTAGGCTTTTATCCAGAAGTTTCTCTATCTAGGTAAGTAGAAATATGTCTCTATGCTAAATAAATTCTTTCTTTGTCTCCATCTTGGGTATGACTCTATGCATTTAAAACACATGTAAAACCCTATGTGTGATCATTTGTTTTGCTTTTTTAAAAAACATTTTTCAGCATGGTGTCCATTTATGGCACAATATTTAAAGACACAATGTGAAATTGGCATGCTCCTTTAGAACATACAGTCATAAATCCTAATTTGAGGAGTGGCAGGCCCAGGGGATGGCTAATCATGCATCTTCTTCCTACACTCATTCTCTATTCCGAGGCTGCCCTATCAGGTTGTATTCATGATAAGGATGTGCTGGAATCTTTTCACACATGCTTTTTTACATACTCACATTCCATTGTATTTGCTGAGGGAGGAAAATAAATAATGTGCAAGATTCTACTCTGCCTCCCACTCTATTGAGTGTGCTCTGAGCCATGAGTGAACTTGGGATGGAGAGACACCTGTTGTATTCCTTGTGGGGCTCAGTTCTTAGAGGTCCTTCATCTCACCACCTAAGTGTATTCTGGGGTATAAATCTAAGCACTTCCTTTATAAACATTTGGGGCTAGAAAGGCAAACCACTCATTTCAGCTGAAAGTACAGTGATAGGGGTCAATCCAACTTTGTGTGATTTCTGCGTTAGGGGCATATTTCCCCCATCCTCAAATTAGATGCAGCATCTTCTATTGGTCATGTCCCCCTGTCTGTATTTTAAACAATCTGAGAGAAACAAATGCCGTCTTTTTTATGTTCTCTTTTAGAAGTGTGTTTTGCTTTTAAATCTCTCCCAGGGGCAATTAAAATACTTATTTCTGAAGGGAGGGAAATGGGAAGAGATTAACCAAGTAACTTATATGCCTACTGTATATGCATAGTCCATGGACACAAGACAAGAGTGTGGTGAAAGCCTACGGTGGGGCAAGTGCTGGGTGGAGGGGGCAAAGAGAGGGAAAATGGGGGACATCTTTAATATTCTCAACAACAACAAAATATATACAGGGTATTCCCAAAATGTATATACACTTTGAACAATTATATATTCCAATGGGTTAAATCTGAAAAGAGAAACATCAATTGAGCTCTCTGCTGTGCCAGTGTTGTATACACTGAGTGGCCAGATTATTATAATCTCTGAACGCATAATAATCTGGCCACTCAGTGTATATTCTATATTATAAAAGGCTAATATGCAAATTGTCCCCTCTACCAAGAGTTTGACCAGCAGCCAGGCCGGCCAACCATCCATATCCCCTCCCCCTGGTCAGTCTGGCTGGACCCCACCTATGCACGAATTCATGCACTAGGCCTCTAATACACACACTAAGTGGCCAGATTATTATGTGTTCAGAGATCATAATAATCTGGCCACTCAGTGTACATTTTGGGGGTATACTGTATACATTTTTAAAAATACTAATTGACACAAAATGGTTTCATAATTTTTCTTTCAGGAGATGATCGGAATATTGAGGAGGTTTATGTAGGTGGAAAACAGGTGGTTCCCTTTTCAAGCTCAGTCTAAGAAGTCTCCAAGTTCTCCTGGATAACGTGGTTCTGCGCCTCCTTATGCCCAGGCGGAGTTAGAACGTCAAAAAATAGTACCTTGTTCTTGGGATGACTATCTCTTTGTGTGCTTATTTACAGTGCTCACTTGACAAATCGAAGGAAGTTGCACTAATTCTCAAATCTCTGGTTGGAAGGATTCAAAATGTATCCCTTTTGAGCTGTTCAGATTTACTTTAAGCTTAAATATAAGAGAATGTTATGACTAGTGGTGTTCTTATAATGAAATTTAAGTAAAATCTACCTAATATTTGGAAATGTGAAGAGGAAAGATATTCCTGTGAGGTTTAATATTCTGAGCTAGTAAATATGAAAATTGGATATGGAAAATGAACCAGTAAATATATTTTTATGAGGGGGGAAAAGTTAGACTACAGACAAACATTGGAAAATCATTTCAGATTGCTTGAAAATTATATACTGAGCTTACTAATTTAAAAAAAGAACTCATTGAGATTTAAAACCTGTTTCTAGGTCGACTTTGAGTTCTGGAAATTTGCACTTAATGGAATTTGCATTTCAGAGACTTGTTATTGTTGTGCTTTGCCCTCTTTGGAGATGAATTGTCAGAAATTAATGCCACGTGCTTTCTTAATATAGTTCTATGCTTCAAAGTGTTTGACAGAAGTTGGGTAGTAAAGATTTAAAATCTCTTAGGAATAGTATTCACACAACTACGTGACATAAATAGTTGTATTTTGTGTACTTTAAGTCACCTTAATGTATAACTGTGTGATGCTGTTATTACTTCAGTTTTATTAGAAGAAAACAAATTCCATACTCCGCTGTTGTGTAGACTGAAGTCTTCATAAATTGGGACAAGTGCTGGGCACTCACAAGCTGTCAATACTGAAAGGAAGGATTTCATTGCAATGGCCTAGTCTCCCCAAGGATTATGCCATAGTCGCTGGCAATTTCACAGTCAGATCAATCTGTTTGAACTTTTAAATGAAGGGAAATCCTATTAAAAGAAATATTATTAAAAATCTTTAAACCCTGTATTACAAGCACTCTATTTTCCCAATTTTATCCTATTATACTTTTAATTCCTAAGAATTTTAGGACATTGGAATTTTAGTATAATGAAAATATGTAGACATTCCACATAATGTTTATATTAATAGGACTTAATCTGTACCAGACACCTAGGAAGATTAAGGCAAAGCAAAGAGTATTTTTATGCTTCCTAATTAGTATACTTTCCCAAAACCTAAAATTAAAAACAAATTATGACTATGATAAATCCTTTACAAGTATTGATGTGAATACTATTTAAATACTATGTTTTTCTCCTTTAATTTCAAATAATATAAACTAACAAGGAAAAGGAGTAGATTTTCTTAATATTTCATAGCTCTTGTTAATACCTTATAATAGAGAACTTTATGCTATAGAGCTAACTCCATATCCTTAGGGAGCTAAGGATAAAATTCTCCCTCTTACATATAATTTTATTCTCATATATTCATGCTTATTCAGCAGTAATTTGCCCAGTTATTGTTGTTGTTGGGGTTTTTTTCCTTCATGGAAATACTTTTAGATTTTATTATGCTTGACTATAAATATTTAGTCTGATTTTTTTCAGTGGCAGATTTATTTTTTTTTTAGGATATTAAATAACTCAGTAAATCTAACTTCTAGTCTCAAAAGCTGTATTTCCAGACTTCTGGAGCCATGTCAAAGATGGCCCACCAGATTTCTCCCCATTTCTCTGTCGTGCCAGCACCGGAACTTGATTACCTGGTGCCTACCCCACATGGGTAGGCTTAAGACTTTGGATGAGCTGCTCAAGATTCATGAACAGGCAGCAGCTGTCCCCAGCCTTTGCAAGATCCTATACTTTTACCTTCCTCAAGGGTGTACATTTTGAGGTTGAACATCAATTTTCATTTAGATTTAGGGCTCATATGCAGTAAATATAAATAAGTGTAGTATCAGAAGTAGGACGAACGGCCATATACAACCACTTTGTCCAATGTTAAGTTTAGCCCTGGTAGTATGTTAAGACCTGAATATCTTGTCTAATAAATATAGAATGTACTGAAATGTTATATGTGCTTTGATCTTCCTACATCACTTAGAACTTACGTGCTTTATCCTCCAAGTGCCATGTTCCTGAATGGTGCATATGCTTTCTGCAGTACTTCAGGCCTTAGCCATACATGGGCCCAGATGTTCTGCACTTTGAAACGTGGCCTCTGTCTAATGTGGGTTGACTTCCTGAATTGTGGGGGGACAGTGTCCCCAGCCAATTCTATGTGTTACTTTGTGTTTGAATATTTTGCTTTCTGACAGGAAAGAATTAAAACTTCTAATCAGCCCCCTCACTTCACCCTACACTCTTTTGCCTCAAGCTTTGTGGTGTTTTTAATGGAACACACTTTACGAGGCCCAAACATATCCAGTAGGATTGACTGCCATACATTTAAAAGAATATTTTTGCAATTAGAACACAAAAGCAGGCTAATCAGCTAAGATGAATTTAATTTTCAAAAGAGAGTGGAACGTGGAGGAGGGCATGAGAGGTTGACCTAGTCTTCGTGAAATGAGGCTGAGGAGGCTCAGCTCCCTCGTTTATTCTCCCAGCTTTTCCTCTGACTCAATTGTCAAAGGTTTGAGAATCTAGGTACTTTGGAGCAAGCTCCCTTTATGACAACAGGAGGTCTTTCTAAATTGATACCATGAGCATCAAACCCCATTGACTCTCTGCTTTACTTCCATGAGAATTCTGCTCAGTTAAGAAAGGAAGACGGTAGGGAAACACTCCTGAGTGCTTTGCTGATTGTGAAGTGTGCCTTCCATATCTCTGTTGGCAGCTAGAGCTGAGATTTCAGAGAGGAAACAATGGGTGTGAGGTCCAGGAATGTATTTTGAACCTTCACTTCTTTCCAAATTCTTCCTATTTTGAATCTTTTCATCTCAGAAGCAGACACATGGAAAGCCTTAAGGGCAAGCTGGAAGGCATGTTGGATCCGGTCTGTCTTACACATGGAAAAGATGCAGCATCAGATGCTTCTGTAGCCTCTTGGATATCGTTTCATTGCTGTCCACGTTTTAAAGCTGGTGATGATGTCAGAAACGTTCACATGTTTCATAAGCATGTTCTGAGTTGTGAAAAGGAGAACTAATAAATGTGTCATGTCCAAAATCTTAACATAAGTTTTAAATGACATGTATTATTGTGAATTTTTTCTTTTTTTCTGAAGGCCTACTAGAGACATTTGCAGTTTCCAATAGACCTAGCCATTTTAGGTATGGCTTAGAACCTGACACACTTTCATGTCTCTACAGGAAAATCGTAGAAAGAGGTGTACAAATGAATATTCACCATTAGGAAACCCTGGCATGGAATGCATGTTTTCATGCCCAGGCTCACCTCCCTTTTACTCCCACTGCCCTGAGTATGCGGGCGCAAGCATTGAGAGGTTAGTTCTGGTCCAGATTTAGTGAAATGCAAATGTTGAACAGAGTAATGATGAAGCTAAATATAAATCCCAAGGTGGCTTTTACCGTCCTTGGGGATCTAGAGACTTGAATACCAGATGTCATGTGGCAGAATTTACCTGTCCATTTCCTCCTCAAAAGCCTGTCAGAAAGCATTCTTTATTGAAAACCACTTCACATTGTTGTCAAACTCCTGCTCGCTGCTCTAAAGACTATATATATATATGTATGTATTCTTGGGGACATTTTTCTCAAAATTTTTATAGTTTGCTTATTGTTTATGTGCAGAGTGAGCTCCTTCGTGCTTTAGAAAAAAATAAATGAGACTTTGTGTTTACATTATTTTCTTGCTGTTGTGAGTTCTATCAATCTGATAGAAGAGGATTAATCTTACAATGTTTTTCTTCTTTTAAGTTGAATTTAAAAAAGCGGAACAGAATATTTAGCCTTGGGCTAACATATGTCTTCCAAGCTACAGTAATCACTATACTAGTAGATAGCTTTTAAAAATTAAGGTCTAATGTTTAGCCCTTTAGAATCATAATGCTACTGCTTTTGATTTCAGCATAGTTAATATTTTATATATATTTTAAGCCACAACCCAGAGCAAAAATGCTTTAAACATTGAGAATTAGTTCACATGCCCTGGCCAGTGTGCTGTGATTAGAGCATTGGACCATCTACCAAAGGGTCTTGGGTTTGATTCCTGGTCAAGGGTACATAGCTGGGTTGCAGTTCTGATCTCCCTGGTCCTAGCCTGGACCTGTGCAGGAGGCAACCGATCAATGTGTCCCTCTCACCTCTCTCTCTCTCTCTCTCTCTCTCTCTCTCTCTCTCTCTCTCTCCTTTTTCCTTCCCTCCTTTCCATTCTATCTTCTATCTAAAAATCAATGGAAAATATCCTTGGGTGAGGATTAATAACAACAACAACAAAGAATTAATTCACACATATATATGTATTTAAAACAAAAATAACAATTTTCCTATCTCTGATGCCTATTTTCTGCACTCTTTTATTCTGTTCTGTCCTATTCTTTTATACTTTATCTGTTTGATTATTTTTATTCTGTTTAACTATGTTTGGTTTCTTGAACCTATGTGGAAGCAGTTTCCAGTGTCCTTGAGCTTATGCTCAGGCTCTGTGCCTCCATCCTGTGATTTAGGCATGCCATGCCTGCCTGCTTTAGCCTCATGAGGACCAAATAAACAAGTCCATAGCCAGAACTTGAGACAGCACCGGGGACAAAGCGAGTGCTCACCACAGAGCAGGTATTGTTGAAACAAATACACGCTGAACAGAAACAAAGATAATTTTAGATTATTTTTATGAGTCTAGTTTTTAGAACCTTAATCTTGTGATGCTACAGATCTCTCGGTACATAAAATTATCCTATAAGGATTAAATCTGATTTTGGGGGGCATTATGATGTTCATTATTTTTAATTTATAACGAGAAGCATAAGAGAGTAGTAGATTTTGTCTTTAAATTTACATGTTTCATAAGCGTGGGATGGTTTAAGCACTTTACTAAGCACCCTTCTTTTTTTCTTCCTCCTAAAGAATAACTTAGTTAAAATACCCAGAAGAGAATCTTTATGTGCATAATCTTGCAAAATGTGTGCCTCATTTACACATTGTAGGCGCTGTAGCTCTGTAATAGGTAATTAATAGATACATGCAAATTACTGCATGGTACTAAATCCAATATTTAAATAAAATAAAGTTTAGGCACAAAACAAAGCCAGTGGTAGGGTGTTTTAAGGCTCCATTGGGGAAGCCACTCAGTTAAAGACACAGGACTCACAAGTAGTTATCACCAACAGGAGCAGGGTTTGTTGTGTGTTTTTTTCTTCCTTTTTAAATTGTATTTTAAAATGGGATACGCGAAGAATTCTCTGTTCTTTAACGTGGTAGAACATTATTTTAACGGGTAATTAATTTTTTTTCACTAATTCACACTCATGTGCTTTTACCATCAAGTCTGCCTATACCATTGTGAAAAAATTACATTAAATTTGTCATACTCTCATATTTTTTCATGCTTCTATATTAGTTGAGTCTATATCTTTGGTAGGAAGGAAGATCACTATAACAATATTCTCTATAGCAAAACCTTTGTTGGGGAAATTTTCAGTGGTAACTCAAAAAAACTACAACATTTTATTATTATTATTATTATTATTATTATTATTAATTATTTTGGCCTCAATGTAAGGAGTGATAAGATATAAACAGATGGCATGGCGTTTTTCTCAGGCCACTTGGACCGCCCTCGATTGCCTAGATTCTGCCCATCCTTATGAAAAATGAAGCAAACGTCGGTTTCCCCATCTTCAGCCCCACAGCAAATTAGATTAATAGCAGTAAAATCTGATGTAAGAGAAATAAAGGTCCTAGAAGGATTATTCTTCAGTCACATAACAAGAAGTTTGCTTACGCTTGCTTGAAATCTGACACTTGGAGCTTCACTGTGAAATTAATTTCTGCCCTTTTAATCTTGGGTGGTCTCTCCAAGTCAGACTTGCCTTTCATTGCTGTCAAATGAAGCTACAGCCCCCACATGAATAACCCAAGGAAGAGTTTTACTCTTGTGTTTTGTTTTGTTTTGTTTTCTAAATGTGCTTCCTGGAGCACTTGAAAGACTTCACAAACAGCTTTGGTGTTTTGTTTTTCTTTTTCTTCCTGAAAAAATTGATTCCATCCATACCTGAGTTTGGGAACAAAGATAGGGATGTCTTTGTGTTTGGAAAGTACTTTGAAAACCTTGACTGAAGCACATAGACAGATAGTGACATGAAGGGCTTTTGTTATTTCAAAGGATAAATTAAGGGGCTCAGAAAAAGCAGTGAATGCACTTCTTTAATTCATGGAAACTTTCCCTGCTGGCAGAACAATGAAAGAGGAATCAGGCTTGGCAAGTTATGTATTCTGGATTAATTTATATAAAGCCAATAAGCCCTTCAGCATCATGAACATGTCTTGGCTCAATGCAATAGCATGCTATACATCCAGGAAATCTTACATTTATGACAACAGGTATGGTCTTCATAAGTAAAGTAGTATGGATGTAAAAGAGAAGCTATGGAATTTAAGTTGTTTGGGGCAGTTGTCATTTTAAGCTCAGTGATTATATATATGTGTGTGTGTATATATATATATATAATGTGTATATATATATATATATATATATATATATATATATATATATATGGAGAGAGAGAGAGAGAGAGACCAGGACAATTGTGCAATCTCTTGCACATCCTGGTGATTATTTAAGGTAACTTACAGGAGGTAGAAACTCCATTATATAGAAACATGCACAAAATCATATTCTGTATAAAATTACCACCCAAGTAAAATAAGAAAGAGATCAACCTAAATGCATATAAAAGCTTCATTTAATGTCATTTGTGGTGCCGTGGACCATTTAACATGGCATAATTGATTCTAAAAGATATCTCAATCAATCAGGCTACCCTGAAATGTACACAGCTGTTCTCATGCTTTTCACGTGTTGATAATATTGAATACTTGAAATTAGTTACTTTTTTAAAAAGATAGAAATCTATACATGCAGAAAGTATAAATCATAGTCAATTAAGTAATTTTCATTAATCATGAGGTTGATAAATTTTAAATCATATTCATTCAAATGATTACGTGCATATGAGATACCAGGCACAGGCCAGCTTTGAGGGTTAAAAACAACATTTATCCTTTGAGAAACTCAGTCAGGGATGGTAAGTGGGGAGCGGGGGAAGGGACTATGTAGATAAATCAATACATTAAGTTAAGTACAAATGTAGAGAGACTTAAGGGAGCTCAGAGGGAAAAGCTGGGGTGTGTTGGGTATCTTGTGAGTGAGAAGAACAGTGTTACAGAAAATCGAAATAACCAAACCATGTTCGGAGAGTTTGGAGTTAACATTTAATACTCGCGGGTCCAGAGGAAAATGTTTCTCAAATTCTGGGCCCCAAGATGCATAAATTTTCCGTATTTATATGTTTTTACCTTCTTTGTCTCCCAAATATGGAATGTTTTCTGCCCCTTTGCAAGTTCTTAAAGGGCCCCTGTGTGCTAAGGCCTTGAGACCTTAACCAAAGGCCTGGCCTGGTGCCAGCACTGATAATTTTGTCCAGGGAAGGTTTAATGGCCTCTCTGAAGTGAGAATAGTCTTATTTTACTTATTATTTAAGAAAGCAAGCATTTACAGAAGCCAATAGTAAGGTTAAAATTTCAAACACCAGCATTTTTTATATAAGATGATGCTTCAAGAGGGCAAAGGATAATGGTGAATATTTCTCAGAGGAAGTGACATATAAGCTGAGAAGAAGAATGGGAATTTACTTTCCATGTGAAGATTCTCAAAAGTGCATTCTGGATAGCATTCAGCATAAAGAACTTGACCTCTGAAAAAGGTAAGATAAAGATGAGATGGACTAATCTAGTGACCATCAGGGTTCTCAGTACGTTGATTCAAAGTCTGGACTTGGGCCCATGAATCTGTATTAAGAATAGATACCTAGATAAGGGCACAGGTAGAGTGAAGTAAAGAGGCCCATCCTGGTGATGACAAGGACCAGGTGTGATCACAGGTGTAAACTGCTGAAGAGAAAAGACTTGGCACTGGCTGAGTCCAGAAACTGTGAGCCTCCTGTGCGACATGGGTCATTTACCTGTTCATGGGGCAGATAGCTCATTAGCAAACACTGCACAGCTTCTCCCCAGAGACTAGAGACAGAAGAGCTCTTGGGGCAGGGTGGCTCCTTGCTCCGACTGGGGATCCCAAGGCTGCGGTAGTGCCTGCCACTCTGCCACTCTGTGGGCTAACTCAATATCCTACATTGGCTTAAGCTACTGCCAACTTTGTTCCTGTCACTTGCAAATCAAAGAGCCCGGACTAAAATCTTCTCCCGCCTTTTCCCCCTACGATGACTGAATTCTTTAGAAACAGGTTAAAAACTGTTGTTTTGTTCTTAAATGAATGAATGATAAACAACTATCATTTCACCAGGCATTTGGCTGCTTCCTCAACCCCAAGTCTTCTCTGAGGTTTTATTCTTTCTCTCTTTTTTAAAAATATATATTTTTATTGTTTAAAGTATTACAAATAGTAGTACATATGTCTCCTTTTTTTTCCCCCCTATTGACTTCCCTCCGGCCTTCCCCATCCCCCAGCACATGCCCTCAACTGTTCCTCCCTCCCCCCAATGTCCTGTATCCATTGGCTATGCTTACACACATGCATACAAGTCCTTTGGCTGATTTCTTATAGCCTTTCTCCCCCTCCCCCCCCCCACCCACATCTCCCCTGCCTTCCCACTGTAGTATGACAGTCTGTTCATTGCTTCTTTGCCTCTGTATCTGTCCCCCTCCTCTTCCCCCGGCCTGATTCTTTTCTTTAAAAACATCTTGCCTCTGCAGGCTAGAAATAAACTTACAAGAACAAAAAAATGTTTGACTCCCAATTTCAATGTCCAATTGTTCTGAGTCCCAGTTTCAATGTCAAACAGTTCCTTATATGTACCCATCAGCAATGGTATCTGGATAGTGGACAAATGGTGGTAATGCAGGTCCAACCCTCTCTGGTTTGGTCCTAGGCATCCTGTAGCAACACACAGCTGCTGACTGCTAGCATGGCAAGGCGTCTTCAGCATCTTCCATCACTGGACTGTTTCTCCTCTTGTCTTCGTGGTTGGAGTAGACCTGTCAATTCCTCTCTGTTGCAGGAGTCCACTTGGTTTTGGAGTTGTTTTCTGAAAGTACATAAACATATTCTCGACCAAAAGTTAATAAAGGAATCTTTTCTATGAAATTGACTTGGGGTCCTTTTTATTTTTGCCCACCCGATTTTCCTTTGTCTTATTTTGACACCATGTGTGTTTTTCATGGGTGTCTTGCTGTTAGTATTATAAATGAAAATTAATTTTCTAAAGTAAAAATTTTCTAGATGTAATTTACTTACCAGATATTTTTCCTTACATGATATTATCCTACTATCCCCTCCTTTTTTTTTGATTAATGGAGACTTTTGTAAATTTTTTAATGCAATCTTGATAACTTTAAATTTTTGTACACAACTATGCTTATTTTATGTTCATTGCATGTTAAGCAATTTTACCATGAGATGAACTACCAATAGAAATTTTAATTAATACTTTAGAAACAGCTTTTTGTCCAGTACAATTAAATTTTCTTGGGTATTCACTTATTTCAATTTGCCAATTTAAATTAATCTGAAAGCTTGATTACTCTTTTACTTTCAAATTTAATACTCTACCAACAATTTTAGATTACCCTGTAAATATAAGTGGAAAGGTTTATTTGCATCCTTGAGTAGGTCAGTTGGTAAGTCGATTGTCGGTAAATCTCTGTCTGTTACCTGGGTCCTGATCTGTGCAGAGCATGGGAAGTGAAGTAGCCATTGGGGCAGGAGACCTCCCTCAGAAGGGGTGAGGGTTCAGACCCCTGGAAGGTTGGGGGGATGAGGGTCTGTGCCCCACCTCTGTTGATCCCCAAGTTCTCTCCTGATGGCCCCTCTGCAACTGTGCCTGTCTTAGGTTGTTCCTTCCCTGAGGAATCTTACCCGTCTCTGGCTAACCAGTCATCCTCTGAGGCCAAGCAGGGTGTTGTGAAATTCAGTTCTGTCTCCGTGGTTGAGGCTCTATTCTCCACACACATAGGGGCACCTGTGACTTGAACCTGGCATCTTCCTGGACGCAGGGCCTCCGCTCACAGTTCTCACTTCCCCTCAGTAAAGGTACTACTAGGAAGAAGTCACAGATGGCAGAGTCCAGGACATACTAGGAGAGTGAGATGTTTAAGCAAGTAATGTACTCTGCTTATGTAAGAAAATTAGAAAATACATGTAAAAGCCCTTGAAGATAAAGTGTCATCCTGTCCCCAGCTTGTCTCTGCCAAGTGATTTTCCAGCCTCTGCTTGCATACCTTCATTGATGAGGAACTTATTTTAAGCAGCTCATTTCATTCTGGGACAACATAGATTGTTAGAAAATGATTAATTAAATTAAAATATAACATAGTTCCATGTACTTAAAATTCAAGGATAAATACAATGATTTCAAAGTGTATAAAACTGGCCTTTTGTACAAGATATAAATTGCCATTTTTGGAGTACCAGGTAAGATTGCAAGCAGTCCAGCAAGATGGAGAGAGTGTTTATCCAGTGCACCACCTGGTGGTTATTTTAAGCCACTTTGCTTTGAGATGTTTTTCCAAATCCAATACATAAGCAGATGAATAAATATGTACAATGTTATGGCAGTTATCAAGTAATTGCCTGTCAACTTCAAATTCACGCTTTGTTGTCTCATCTGTGAAAATGTAACCTGGCCCTTTAATTACAGATTCTTCCTCCGTCTGGCTCAATGCTAAACTTTATCAGTAGAGGGCGCTAGAGAAACATGCCTAGAGCGGGTTCCAGGACCTCTCCACTAAGTTCTGGGAAAGCCACTTTGCACCTGTTGGTCCGTTGCTAGACGACAGTGTAACACAGCTTTCTCCACATTTGGGCACCGCGTGTTTCTCTAGCTCTTCCCTCAGGCGTTGGGGGTGTGGCTGGGAGTCCAAGACGCGGCAGACCCACTTCCAGCCTGGCTCACTTCTCCCCGTGTGCTTTCTTCCCACAGCAAATAAAGCACATACTGAATATATAGAGCATCAGCTTACTTTGAGGAAGGAGGGCAGGCAGAGAAGTTCCTGAATTTTACTTTATATGTTTTTTTATTATTTGAACTGGTAGTTCACACCAATACCCTATGATGTGAGCCTCCAACTGACCCAAAATTTGGGGGCTTTTCTTTGGTTTGCAACTGACACATTTCTGCAGAGTTTTGTTTTTATGATCACATAAAAGCCATTCGTGTTATGATCACATATAAGCCACTCAATTCACACACAAATTGCACATATCCTACTGCTCATCAGATGTGAACATAATCCTCCAAACCTACTGATTTAATAGAATGTGGAGGGATACTTCCCAATGTTTCTGACATTGTATTCCCCTAGAAAGGAGGGACAGTCAGGGTAGGTAGGACCAAGTGTCTTTTGCAACCTAAATAGGCCACAGTTTAAAAGTGTAATATTTAATTGTTCAGGTTGAGTGTGATTTATTTCTGACTTTTGAGTCAAACCATTCAGCTGATAATAAATGTGAGTAATGCCCTCCTACCTAAGAAACAATGGACACGATCACAATACTAAACAATGATATACAGGCAGGCTCAGAAAGTATACTGTGTGCAAAAATGTAGATTACAGCATACCTGGTGGTTTTATTCAATTGGGGTATGGCTTAATGCTAAACCCAGAAAATGAATAAAACAAATTAAATTGATTTGTCTCTGCAACTTTTAAAGTGTGTGACTAAATTTGTACCTATTTGAAGAGTCATTAACAATGCCACTCTATCTAATTACAGTGGTACCTCGAGATATGAGTTTAATTCGTTCCGTAACCTTGAGGTGTGGGAAACTATGAGACGCTCGAGTCGCGATAAACCGGTGGGTCGTGTGCAGCCGGCCGATCCGCGTGATTACTCGTATCTCAACTGTTGCTCATATTTCAAAGCAAAAATCGCTCGCTCAACGGCTCGTATCTCAAAAATCTCGTATGTTAGGACACTCGTATCTCGAGGTAGCACTGTATATGAATTTTGCAGGCATCTTGCTCTGACAATAATTGAAAACAATATCAACTATTTTACATTTCTAAAATTACTGTATCTGCAGGTCAATAAAAATGTTTTTATATTTGCTAATTCATGTTTTTATTTCTGACCATCAAAAGAAAAGTTTTGTACCTATACTATTTACTTACTGTGATGGAAACTGTTCATTACATTTAGAGGATTGATAATCCTGGGAAGAATTTGTCTTTTAATGGGGGAAAAAAATTACCTGATTTGCCTAAGACTTTGAGGAGAGATCTGGGTTGGCCTGGAGACACAAAAATTTACAACTTCTGGGTCAAGAAGAGGCCATGACATTTGTATTGATCAGAATTCTCTGTTGTAAATAACAGAAACTGACCCGGACTAGTTTAAGCACTCATCATAGAGGCTGGAGAATCAGGCTGAGAAATCAGGCCCCCAACGTGAGCTATAGAAACAGTCTCTTCAAGGCCCTGCTGATGCTTCTAGTTAGCTCACCGAATGCTGAACACGGTGGGCGCCATTGCCATTGCCATTGCCAAATACCATCAAGATGAATGACTGTAAGTGCCCTTCAGTTTTGGTTCCTGTGCATCTGATGGGCCACCCTGCATCATGTGCCCCTGCCTCTTCAAGGGGCACGAAGTAGAAAGAGTTCATCCTGAGTTTCCTTAGTGAGCTTTGGGGAACCACATCCCACCAACACCACAGAGTGGAGTACAGTATTCCTGCACGTAAATAAGGGAGCTAGCCCTGACTAGTGTTGCTAAGTGGTTAAAGTGTTGGCCCTCGGACAGAAGGGATGTGGGTTCAATTCCCAGCCAATGGCATGTACCTCGATTGTGGGTTCAATCCCTGGCCCTGGCCAGGACATGTATAGAAGGCAATCAGTCAATGTGTCTCTCTCACATGGATGTTTCTCTCTGTCTCTCTCCCCCCTCCTCCCTCCCTTCCACTCTGTCTGAAAATCAATGGGAAAATATCCTCAGGTGAGGATTTTTTTTAAAGGTGGTGTTGGATGTGGAGACAGTCTGAATAAAGATAAAAACAGTTTACAATGCTCATCTCTATGGTGTAGGCAGGGTCTGACTTACAGGCCCCATTTTAGTTCCTCTCATGCTAGGACAACATTTTTGTTCCTCATATCAAATGTCCTGCCCTGGTTCCTTCTTCCTGACCCAGCCCATCTTATTATTTTACTTCAGCTCTCCTGATCCACCAATAACTCTATTTCCCTCACCGCCACCCTCTCCTTCCATTTTACGGGGGACCTTTCTCCCCAGGTCACAGGAGACACTCCTCACTGGTGTTTGAAGAAGGAAGAACCAAAATGAGGAAAGGGCAAGGCAGAAGGCCAGCTGCAGAAGAACATCCTTGTTCTCCCAGGTATATGTTTGGATACCTACTGTTGGGAAGCCAGAAGCATATACTATACACATGGGCCAAAGCTGAGGTAGGTCTGCATATTGGTTCCTATATTTAGGCTTTTGTAAAGCCTGAAGCCCACCAGCACCACAAACTTAAATTCTTACACATCCGATTGGTTTTCGTATCACCCAAGTAAGCAGACTTCTTAGCAATCTAGAGCCTGCCTGTGTCGCATACCTCATGAAACTGTATGCAACAACTACTGGCCATACATAAGATAAACTCCCTAACTATAGAAGCCCCCAAACTACTGCTGCCCTTTGAAGCTCTCTGATCCATAGACTCCCTATCTTGCCGCTCCATGACATGGCCTGGACACATACCACCTTTCTCAGTTCTCCTTTACCCTGAGGCCTCCCTGGCCCTCTTTCTCTTCTGGATGAAGGCCCCATACTGCTGCATCTGGAAAGTCACCTGCTGTGTGGGACATATTCTCTCTTGCAGCCCAATAAGCATGTTGTGCGACACTGCCATCTCATGGTCCTGGCTTTTCCTTCACCAGCCCCAAAATTCTCAAATACATCACAGCACTTTATCTTATCTTACCCATGATTCAAAACTCCATGATCAGGACTAAGTTTCAGCTATACCAAGGGCTTCCATCAACTAATATGAAAGCATAACTATCAGAAATAAGTAGGGTGGCCAGCTGTCTCTGTTTGCCAGGACTCTTGGCTTTCTGGGACTAAGGGTGTTCTGGGGTGTAGGACTATCAGTGCTGAAACTGGGAAAGTTCTCTGCTAACCACGATGAGGTGCTCACCTGAGGAATTTTCTCTGGAAAAATACATTCTGCACTTCAAAAAACTGCTTTCAAGTCAATTCAGTGAATACAATCTTTGCACAGAGCCTGTTGTAAAATATTTCACCCATCTATTTAATGCGATCTTGCTTGTAAGTAGGGCAGACATGGATATGTTAACATGATTTTCTGAGAGCTTGCACTGAAAGTCTAAGTGTTCAGAAATCCTTCCTAGGATATCCTATACATGAAGGATATCAAAAGAATTTTTATGACTTGGCTGAGTCAAGGAATATTTTAAAGTGCCCCTTCCCAAAAAGAGAACCAGGAAATGGCTAGTCTTCCTTTAGAAATTTTCCATTGCAAGATTGATTATTTCTGCTTCCTGATCACAATTCACTTCAAGCAGAGAGGTGAGACCACACTGGCCAACAGTCCAGTTGGCAGGACAGTTACCCTTGAAGTCTTATGGGAAAATTTGTCACCAACAAAATTTCAAGGTCAGCTCTGTGGGTGGGAAAAGTCTTATGGCTGGAAATTTCTAACCTTAATGAAAACAAACTCAAAGCCTATTGAGTCATGCACATCCCCTTGGGTGAAGCTTCAGGAATTCCTGAATCTATTTTCTTGTTGACCAGGAAAAAAAAACAACTCTACGGCTATGGGTAGACTTGTTTCCAAAATTTAAACTCTTTGCTTAATATGTCTTTAATAGAACATCATCTGGATTTGTGGGGAAAAAAACAAAAACAAGCTCTGAAATTTTCTATTGAAATATTTTGCCCACTTTAAAATTGGTTATCTCTTTATTGTTGAGTTGTAAGGGTTATTTATATATTCTATATACAAGTCCCTTATGATTTGCACATATTTTCTCCCATTCTGTGGGTTGTCTTCTCACCCTTTTTTATTTTTAAATCTTATTGTTGAAAGTATTACATATGTCCTCCTTTTCCCTACATTGACCCCTTCTAGCCCATCCCAACCCCTACCCCAGCCTTCACCACCCCATTGTCAGTGTCCATGGGTTATGCACATATGCATACAAAAGTTCTTTGGTTGATCTCTTTCTATCCACCCACCTACCCCTACCTTCCCTCTGAAATTCGACAGTCTGTTCTATACTTCTATGTCTCTTCTCACACTTTTTTAATGGTGTCCTTTAAAACACACACAAAAAATTAATCTTGATGAAATATTATTTATTTTTTTCTATTATCATATGTACTTTGGTGTTATAACAAAGAAGCCATTGCCTGAACTTGTTGATTAGTTCTAATAGTTTTTTGTGTGTGTGTATTTCTTTTTTTTTGTTTTTTTTTTGCTTTTATTTTCTATATATACTGTATATTTAATAAAATTTTTTTCTATAGGCAAGCTCATGTTTCCTACAAAATGTGATAGTTTTACTTCTTTCTTTCTAACCTATTTGACTTTTATTTTTTTTATTGCATAATTGCCAAGAAAAGAAAATGGCTAATCTTCTTAAGGGAATATGACTAAGCTTAAAGAAAATAAGATATTTGAGCTGGGTCCTGAGAGACAAATAGGAGTTTGCCAGGCAGGGTAGAGAGAGGAAATTTTTCTATATATTCACAACTGCAATCCTTGTTTCTAAATTTTTATTTTAAAGAGATGATTTTTTTATTTGCTTCTAAAATCATAAATAATTTGTGAAACAAAATCCCTTAGTCCAAAGTGAAATTTTACATGCACAGAGAACTCAGTAGTTGTTCTTATCTTATTCCTGAACTGAATTTTTTGGAGTGACTATGTGATTGAAGTTCATTGGAACAGGCAGCACAACCTATGCTTTGGTTTTTACATGATAATAAAGCCCTTGGGTGTCAGATTGGACATTCAACTGCACAGTTCTAATTTTCTCTCCAGATGTCATACCACCACTACTCCGGCAGAGGGCATGCTTTTGAAATGAAATTCTTTCAGAATAAAATTCTACAGCCTTTTTACTTTTGGTTCACAGCCTTTAATTTCTGTGCATTTATTACTACCATAATTTGCTTAGAAGTGCAGGAAGTAGGAAATAAAGTTAATCCTTAAATTTGTGACAAGAAGTCACAAAACAGTGTTCCCAAAAAATAAAAATAGGTGGTAATGAGAGCTTGGCTTTAAGAAACCAGACACTAGTGACAAAGCTGTGTTCAAGCACACTTGACAGGGGCGCGGTTTCGGGGGGGGGGGGGGGCGGGGGATGGGGCATGATGAAAATGAGGCAATTACCCAGAAAGCCAAGACAAAAATTATGTCATTTGAATACATTTTTGTAATATCTATGTTCAATTGAAGGTGCTTTGACTTAGTCTCAGTAATTGTTTATTATATGTAAATGTATTTCCATAAAAAACAACTAATGAGCAAATTATTATGACTGCATGCATACATCATGGTGGGATAAGTAGGTCTAATGACAAGGATCCAACTATAATTTTATTCTCCCAGCCCCACCCCCATTAATACTCTTTAATCACTTTCCTCCTCTAGTTCTCATTTTGCATAAAATGAAGGTAGCATCATTTGCCTATTTCATTGTGATTTTGAGCTAATCATCTGAGATAACACATATAAATGAGGCTTTTAAAATAAATTTGCTTAAAACAAGAAACATTTGCAATTCTCCTTCTGCTGGTGGGAGACCATATACTTAAAGGTCAAAAGTCTTTGTGAGTTGCATAACCTTACCTTCATGGGAGGGAGACCAGCTTCATTTAAAACTTTTATGTAAGAACCTTAATCACTGAGGCACAGGGTCTTCTATGTTCAAACAAAAGACTTTTTTCTCATTGGAATGGTAAGCATGGACCTTGTTAGTGAGTCTCTTAAAAGTAAATTACCTGTGGAAACTAGCCCCCAGCTTACAGGAGTGATCTAGTTATACATATTAATTCACATTGCTAATGCATATGTGTAGATAGGTAGATAGATAGAGCACTTGGTCTGTGCCAGACATTGGGTTTAGACACAGGGGATACGACAGTGAATAAAACAGACAAAATCTCTATTCTCTTGGAGCTTCCATTTTTTGTGGGGAATGGGAGGGAAGGGGGCAGTTACTGAGTATTTTATTTTCATTTGCTCCTTTAATAAAATATAGAAATAATTTAGGGAAGTTTGCATTTTCTCTGCTAACATATTTACATAGAAATGATGAGCAAATATCTGGGTCATTAAATTAAAACATAAATTCACAATTTCCCCCATTTATTTTTCTCAATTTTCCTGCAAGTTCTTACGTATCCCCTTCTTACAAAAACTTGAGAGCAATTTGTAATGGGCATTTAATAACAAATATTTGTATAATGGTTTTTAGTTGACAAATCATTTTATCAGACGTTAGCTTTTGAGACAACCAGTAATCCCATCCATGTATGGTGGTAGACACAACACCCACAGGTCTTCATTTAGACCATGGACTTCCTAGCCCTGGGTGAAGAGGAGATGGGAGTCAGAATTTCTACGCCCTTATCCTTTCTTACTATTTCCGGTTTACAATTGAGGAAACTGAGGTTCAGAGACAATTAGTAACATACTCCAAGTTGCACAGCTAATGAGAAGCTCTGCTGGGATTCCAACTCACATTTTCTGCTTACAGATCTTAAGACCTTCCCCAAGAGCACCTCTTTTCCTTCTCTTTAGAAAATGAAGCTATAACCTGACTTTTAGCTCCTTCTTAAACATACCAAAAGTCACCCTGTCAAGAAATTTATTAGAGTTATGCAGCAGATATAGGCAAACATTAGGATATTTTTTCCATTTAGTTTGTGTAAATTCTTGCTGAATCCTAGAGTCTGAAGGTTAATAAAATCAATAATTAACACCACTGGTACTAATGACAGTCAAAGTCTACTTTCTGACTTGTCTTCCTCTCTAATCTACACATCAGTATTGGAAGGATACAAATGAGAATTGCTTCCAGACACTCTCCGACTAACGCTATGTTGAGCTGAATGAACTCTTAACATTGATTCTGGCTTAATCTCTATTTAGTGTAGGAAGTATTGACACTAACCGAAGTAGATATGCTCTGAAAGCAAGTAAGAGCACTGATCATCAATTAAAATAAAATAAAAAATGAGCCAAATCTATCCAAAAGGCTAAGAATGCCCAGTTTTAGGAAAAGAGAAGTAGGAGAACTCTGAGTAGGTTTAGATGTGGAGCAGAGCTGGGCATTCCCTGACTACGGGGGGCTGTGCCCTTGGTTCACGTCGTTCTCAGCTTTATAATAGTGAGTGGCTATGGTTTATCTCTGTGCACCTGTTGGTGGTCACTTGGTCGATGTCCATGGTGGCTATTGGCTGGTCTTCCAGTCTGTGCAAGGGAGCAATCAGAATGTGAGAGAAGAGGTTAAAGAACAGAAAGAAGAAAGAGAACGGAAAGACATGATGTTGGTGGTAGACACAGCACCCAGGGATCCTCATTTAGACCATGGGCTTCCTAGCCCTGGGTGAAGAGAAGATGGGAGTCAGAATTTCTACACCCTTATCCTTTCTTGCTATCCCAGGGCCCAGGGTAAGAATTCAAAGGAGAGCCACATACCTCATGTTCAAATTTATCATTAAAAGGCTAATTTGCAAATTGTCCCCTCGACCAGGAATTCAACCTGAAGTTTGACCAGGGGGTGGGGCTAGCTGGCAAAGGCCTCAACCCCTCCCCCTGGCTGGCAAGGCCCAATCAGCATTAATCAGGGCAGGCTGACTGAACCCCACGTGTGCATGAATTCATGTACTGGGCCTCTAGTATTTAAATGTTCTAAATGAAGAGGGCAGCCTGATAAAGGATAAACCTTGACAAATGTACCATTATAGTGACTTAAAGGGCCAGGTTTGAACTTGAAATTGTCAGATATCCCAAAGTTCCACGTTGGCACATGGTGAAAGAGGGAGAGCTGGGCCCAAACACTTGTTCAACACTCTCCCTCACCCCCAGCTCTGACCTCAACCATGAGTGGCTTTATGCAAGTGGAATAGACACCCAGACTGCCCCTCTCTCTCACCACACAGGCAGCAGGTTTAGGTTACCCTTCAGCTAGGGATTTCCACGCCAGCAGTGCAGTCTGTTTCCCAAAAGATAGGCTTGGGATGAGATCCGCAGAGGCCTCCAAAGTGGCCTGAAGACATTTGGTCAAGGTGGGTAGGGGACAGCTGAACTCCAGGAGAACACATCCCTTTGGCTCCAAGAATTCCTTGCCCCATAAGGAGGGATGTAGCTTGTGGAAAGCCAGAGCACAACCCTTTGACTTATGTGTCCCAGAACAGCACTCCTCTCGGCTGGATCTAAACATGATGCACTTGTGTTCTGGTATCCAGTCCAACTTACTAATCATGCAAAATGCATGGCATGTTCTCTTTCAAATAGCCACGCGGGCAGGAGCTGATATGCGCCTCCCAAAATGTGTAGCTATGCTTGTGCTGGCTCACTGCTTCAGGTGGACTATGTGGCTAGAACATTTCTTTTTTTGTTTTGTTTTGTTTTTAATTGATTTTTTTACAGAGAGGAAGGGAGAGAGAGAGAGAGTTAGAAACATCGATGAGGGAGAAACATTGATTAGCTCCTCCTGAACACCCCCTACTGGGAATGTACCCGCAATCAAGGCACGTGCCCCTGACCAGAATCGAACCTGGGACCCTTCAGTCTGCAGGCTGACACTCTATCCACTGAGCCAAACTGGTTTCAGCAAGAACATTTCTTAAAAAAAACCCAGTTCCCAGCATTCTGGGAAGACATTGTGTGGTAAGACATTACCTAATAAAACTATGCTTTTTATTGTCTTTATTATTGTTTGACTTTTGCTGGTTGAGTGTTTAAACTGAAGAAACCACTAAGTCTAATTTGTTTTCATCCATCATGACTGGCTTGCTTCCTCCTGGCTCACTTAAAAACCTTTGGACTAGTTTCATCATTTGGGTTAATGTAAAATTAATTGTAAAGTTTCTCTATTTGCTTTGGTAACGTATAGCTTAGCGTTTTAGACACGTTCAGATTATAATTACATAAAAACACACCAAGGAACATCAGTACATTTCCATTCTCCTTAAGTATTTTTTAAAGCAGTTTAGAATAGCGCTTAGAACCAAGACACTCATTCGCATCAGCCCTTGAGTGGTTGATGAGGCCTTGGTTGGCTGGAGCTCTGAGGCCAGAGGCTTGTATTTTCTAGAAGCCTCTTAGTTACCCCAATGTAAAACCTTACCATTTTCTAAATGCGCTCTGAAGTTAAAGAGGTTATGAGCTTTGCAAAAGGAGCTTTGCTCTGAATGCATCTGAGAATAGATGCATTTGTTAATTTACTCTGAGTTATTAAGCTAAATAAGATTGGTATTGCCTCCAGTTTAGAAGTTCATTTGCTCACATCAATCTTTTGAAATGCTTTTCCTCCCCCTCATCTCAATTTCTCCTGGTTCTACTTATCCTTCAACACCCGCCTAAGTTATTCGATCATCAAACAGATACTAAGCTCTTATTTCCAGGTGTCATGCCCACCATCCTCTTGAAGCCTTCCTTGACCATCTGGCTGGCCATGGACTCTCCCTCTCTTTCTTCAGAACTCATAGTGCATTTCATTCCCATTCTTTATATGCACAGTTCTGTTTCATTTTTTTAATTTCAGTCTGTTTTCACATATGTAGTCAAGTTTTTCCAAGGAGATGATAGATCCTTGAAAGAAACACCACTTCTTATTATAAAGCCTTGTAATTTCTCACTCCGCCCACTGCAGTGCATTTAGCATCTCTATAAAATTGGTTGACTAATTGATCGTGACTATAGTAGTAATAAATACCACTTACTGAGTACAGTGCTTGGAGCTCAGTCTGTACAGTCAGGCAGAACTGGACTGAACCCTGACAGTATAGCTGTTACCTACCTGTGCCATCTGTGGCTGCTGATTTACCTGTTTCCTCATCTGTAAAATTGAGATCAGTATGGCTACTGCCTCAAGGGGTTGTTTGAGAACTAAATGAGATAACACCTGGAAGAGATATTGCAAAGAGTTGGCATACAGAGAATGTTAGAGGGAATGATAATAACTACAATGGCCCAGGCATGGGGATACATTCTTTACATACTGTATTATAGACCTCTAACTCCTACAACGGAAGAACTGGTATTATGTCTATTTTACACATAGGCAATCCAAGGCTTAAAGAAGATAAGTAGAACACAGACCAGGAAATCTGATTGCAGAGCCTACCTTCTCACCCCCTGCAGGATGCCAGTGTCAAAGACAATAGTATCAGGATCCAGTGGCACTGTTCCCTTCAGGTCACTTGCTAAAGAAACATGTGGGGAAAGTACAGGGGTCTATATATAAAGGAGTCCTGTCTTACACTGGAATGGAGAGTCAACTGTGGCAGATGGAGAGGTTAGCAGAAGTCAAAGTCAATGAGGTTTTTGGCTGAGTCTGCAGTGGGAGGGGTGGTGTGCCCTGATGCCTGATGTGGAAAGATGAGGGTAGAGAACAGAGTGTAGCTTTGGGTTCTCTAATGTGCAAACCCTCTAGGGGCAAGAGGCTGCAGACAGATAATGAAGCAGCTGTTTCTCTGAGAAACAATGAGACACAGAAGTATAAGCAGCCGGCTGGAGGCCCAGGGACAGGTTGTGACACTGCACAGGCCTGGCTGTGTGATGGTGCATGCTACAACGGGGGCCATGCCACCTGAGCATCCTCAGCGCTTGGCAGGGCATGCTGGGTACAGGCAGGAACAGGGATGGAGAGGGATCCCAGAGTGGCTTTCTGGGTGGAGCAAGAGTTGAACTTGAAAGTCCTGAGCACCTTCTAGGATCATATTGAGCTGTGGTCCTGCCTCCTGTAAATGAATGAGGACAGTGAAAACTGGGTTGCTATCTCTCTTGGACTGCATTGTGTCCTCCGAACTAATAGGTCAAACTCCCAGGATACCTTAGACTTTGGAGATGAGACCTGTAAAGAGTGATTAACTTAAAATAAGGTTGTTAGGCTGGGCCCTAATCCCACATGTCTGGTGGCCTTACAAGAAGAAGACACCAGGGGAGCGTATGCGCAGGACAGCCACATAGAGTCAAGTGGGCATTAGTCTGCAAGCCAAGGAGAGAAGCCTCTGAGGAAACAAACCTGCTGGCACCTAGATCTTAGACAGCCAGCCCCAAAACTCTAAGAAAATAAATTTCTATTGTTTAAGCCACTCAGCCTGTGTTTTTTTGTTTTGTTTTTGGTAGTTTTTTGTTTGTTTTTTGTTGCAAAAAGCTTTATTGTTTACATTTGTTCCAATGCATGGGAAAGGGCACCAGGGTGGCTAAAAGAATGGCTGGTAGTTTCGGGGGAGAGGCTCAGGTAAAAGCCAGACACCAGAACCCTCAAAGGCCTCTGGGCTCTACAGGCTCCTAGTCTGTTTGAGGGGGAGCCTTCTGAAGAACTACCCACCTGGCCCAGCCTGGGGGCTGCCAACCTGCGGAGGTGAGCCACGTGTGGCCCATCTTCTTGATGAGTTTCCCCCATCACCCCGGAAGTAGTTCTCCAGGAAGCCACAGAGCTGAGGGTCCGCACCGGTAGAACCTGGGCCTGTGGCTTCCATGGCGTCCTGAGTTCTGCCCCCTCATCTTGGGGGGCTTCATCACGTCCTGGAAGAGAATGAGGCCAGTGCGCTGGTTTTGCAACTTTAAGAGAAGCCCAGTGCCCTCACCCTTCTTCACCAACTCGCCCTCTAGAGCCACATCTTCCTGGTGGAAACAGAAGCCCAGAGAGAGGTATGTGTGGGGCCACAGATGCAGCTGGCCAGGTGGGTGACCACAGCCTCCACCTGGGTGGAATAACTCTGACAAATTTGGGAGTTCGTGGTTGTTGGGCAATAAGGAGTTAAGGTAGAAAACAAAGTGGTGTGTTGGCTGGTCTCAGAGGTGGTTCTGAAGGTGGTGACTGGACGACAGGCAGGAGAGTGGCCTGAGGCTGGAAGAAGGGGTGTCCCTGGGTCTATTCTGTCCAAACACTGTTGAAGCTAGAGACAGGTACTTTGTGTTGCTATTTCCCCAGTGTTCCTTGGAGACAAAGATAGTTCTAATAACTGAATAATTTTAACAAATATTTTTCCTTTAAAAAATAAATGCATCAAGCCCAGCCAGGATGGCTCAATGATTGAGTGTTGACCTCTGAATCAGGAGGTCATGATTTGATTTCTGGTCAGGGCACTTGCCTGGGTTGCAGTCTTCATCCCCAGTAGGGGGCCTGCAGGAGGCAGCTAATCAATGATTCACTTTCATCATGGATGTTTCTCTCTCCCTTCCTCTCTGAAATCTGTAAAAATATATTTAAAATAATAAAAATAAATACATCAAGTTATTAATTTCTAATTCTATCTGAGGAAATTTTAGTGGGCTTTCAATTACAATATTTTAACTTAACTTGCAAATGGGAGATACCTCCATCCTACTATCTGCTATTATTATAAACACAGCTTTGAGTCTGAACAATCCAATGCTGATTAGAGGTTTTCAGCATTAAGCACTGGTCTGGTCTCTCAGTTTTAACAAATAACACAATACAGAACTCTCTGGCACGTCCAGTCCTTTTATGTCGTGCAGTTGAAGATCCCTCTCCTCACGTGACAAGCCAACAGAATACATACTATAATCATCTGGGCAGGCTATGATTAACGTTGCACAGAGCTGTCCCCAAGCTTCCTCAAACTCCATACTGGTTCTTAGATCAAAATATGGCAAGACGTATTTCTCTAATAAAAAGAAAATTTCCAATTAGGAGCATCTGATGTTTCTTATTCTTTAGGGAATCATGAATCACATTAGCACAACTGTCTCTCCTATGTTTTTTCACTTGCTTCTGCTACACAGAGCCAATCCTTTGTGAAGTGCTGGCCTTTATACTGTGGTTGGGACCATCATATTAATTAGTTAATTGAGCAATAATGCAGAGAGCCCACTCCCATTATCCTGAAATGGGGCATATTCCAGCTGTGTCCACGCAACCAGTAGATGCAGCAGTTATGTCCCTGTTTCTTGAGAGTCTACACATAGCTAGCCAAACATTATAGATCCATTTGAAAATATGTTGTGAGGTCTAAACACAAGTTATCTCCACAAGTTTGGTGACTTGCTTGCTCTCTTCACTGACAGCAGATGTTTAAGTTGCACATAGTAGGAATGGAACAGCATCTCAGCTGCCTTCCCATGACAGACACTGTCAATCATTTGGTGCTCCCCATACAACCTAAGGTCTAGGTGAGTTAATAATATACAAAACACTTAGGCCACTCTAGGGAAAGGACTAATTCTGCCTGACTCCAGAACCAACTCCGAACCATTTGCTCTAATGTCAATAATTTTTTCATTATTCTTTATTATCCCAAGCAAGGTGACAGTGGTTATTCCCCCTCTGGAAAAATGTTTTTTTATCAGGTTGGTTAGTAGGTCACTAAGTAGAAAGTGGCTTCCCGAAAACTCAAGGATGATCTGTCAAGAGAGTCACTCCAAACTCCCGAAAGCCTTGGGCGTTAATTTGTTTAGAACATCACTAGATTAATTAAAGTCCAAAATCTTACATCATTTCTGGTGGTGTGGATGCTGTGTGCCACAGATCCTCCTCTCAGGACTGCAGGATTTATTTCTCCAGCTGTTTCTGAGAAGGATGTCAGCTGACAACCCTCACAGCTATTCCTTCCACCCATATCACATCCCTTCTGGGGCAGCCAGCATCCAACAATGTTTCTTCCTCCCAGCTCAAAACAACTCTGAAAGGCCATCCTGGCTCCACCATTCCCTGTGGGGTCACCTCAGGCCCTGATTTAGACAGCACCACAGCCGGTCTTCTTTCCCTTTCCAATCCTACTTCTGTCCCTGCCCTGCCTTTCCCTTCCACAGGTTTTAATGCTGAGAGCCCTGCCTGGTAAACTACTAATTTCCATCTTAGAGTTTGTTTCCTAGGGAACCCATTTTTGCAATAGCTGGCTTCCCCTTTTCCTTAGCTTATATATAGCCTTGCTTTCTGGCTACTGGAATTATCCAATTGAGAATGTATTGATCATATATATGTATTTTTTCCAGCAGAATTTCTGGGGATGTTGGTCCTGACTACTTTATAGTCTATACCCACTGAGCATGTGGTATAGTTAGAATTTAATAAATGTTAACTGAGCAGAAGAAGCTCTCAGGTGGGATGGGGTGGGAGTATTATTGCTCACAATAAGCAGTAAATAGCTTATTTGGGGCTACCCAGTAACTTTAGAGGACTGCAAGTGATTGAGCTAATTTGGGCCTAGCATTATACATAAGCAGTTAGTTAAACACTGGGAAGTGCATACATTTTGGTCTCCATGGAGTACATTAGGGGATGGAGAAAATGACTTCTTGCAAAGCAAAGCATGGAATAGTTGGTTGATTTTCAAGTTTCTTATTTTAAGGCATTTTTGGAAAAGGTCTTGCCATTGTCTGTTATTTTGCATGGAGATGTTTCCTTTTTGGCCTTTTTGGTTCCTCTCGAACAGATCCAAAGTTAGAATCAGTGGAGAAAACTAATACTAGAAAGTAATGTTATTGTCAAGCAAACAGATTTAGGGATACTATGTCACAGTTCACTGGGGTCACCCTGCCCCTTAAGACCAGGAGGAGGTGAGCTCAGCCCTTCCTCCCATGGTGTGTAGAAAGCCCAAGGGATTCCTCAACCATTCTATGCATGTCCAGATCGGCTCTGACTTTCAGCTCCTATTCTGCTGAATTTGTTGAGTTTAAGGATGATCTCTATATCACCTCTTGTTTTCCTTATTCTGTACTATGTTAATACAATGTCAAGCTCAGCCTGTAGAACTCCTCCCTACATACACATACACACACCATTCACACAAGGCATTCTTTTTTTTTCTTTATTGATTAAGGTATTACATATGTGTCCTTATCCCCTCATTGCCCCCATCTCTTTCCCACTCCCGATAAGGCATTCTTATATGTAACTAACTTTGCTAGAGTTTGGGGAAGGTAGAAGTTATTTTACATAGAATGCAAAAATATGCATACAACATTCATCATCCTTGTCTTTATTTTTTTTTAAATATATTTTATTGATTTTAAAGAAGAAGGAAGAGGGAGAGAGAGATAGAGATTGAAACATCAATGATGAGAGAGAATCATTGATTGGCTGCCTCCTGCACGCCCCCTACTGGGGACCACACCTGCAACCCAGGCATATGCCCTTGGCTGGAATCAAACCTGGGACCCTTCAGTCCACAGGCTGATGCACTATCCATTGAGCCAAACCAGCTAGAGCAATCCTTGTCTTTAAAAAAACAAATATTTTGTCTTTTTCTGTAACAATACAAACACCAGCCTCCCTTTTTTCATTCACCCTTCTCTTATGTGCCCAATGTCTTTTGAGAGAATTTAAAAATTTCCCTCATTTTCTTATAGGTAATAAGTTAGCCCTATTAGGTCACTTTGACTGCAAGTAACACACATCCCAATTCAAACTGGTTCATGCAAAAGAAGCGATTAAATCTTATAACTGAAAAGTCCAGGGCTAGATCTTATTTTGAGCATGGGTGGATATGGGAGCTCTGTCATGACAGCAGATCAGCTTTCCTTCTCTCGCTCTGTTGGCTCCTTCTCCCTGATACTGGCTCCCTCTCAGATGCCTTTTGTTCTCTGCTGCAACATGACTGTGCTAACTCTCTACATCATCTAGCATTCAGCACCAACTGGAAGAGTTGTTCTGCCTCTGCCTCTGCCTCTGCCCGGAAGTCTCAGTTCATTTGGCTGTGAGTGAGTCACATGTCTATCCCTTGGCCTATCATTGTGAGCGTGCCCACTGACTTAGGCTTAGTTCCCATTATCCCTCTCTGGAGCTCTGGGGGTGGGATTCGTTTCATGCAAACCATGTAGAAGCTGTAAGCGGCTTCTCAGAGGAAAACCTGCTGTGACTACCACAGAAAGATGAAACGTCACAGAGCAACAGCCCAAACCAGCAATATCTGGTATGTGCTTGACCAACACCCCATAATCAGCTGAGGGCCTCACTTTGAATATCTAAAGACACCCTGAAGTTCTAAAATGATTGCATGTACATGCCTGCCCAATTAAGTCTGTTGACAAAGGCCATCCTCCTACCCACTGACAGTTTAGAGTGGGAAGGTTTATTTTTATAGATACTCGGCAATGGCCTGCAGGTGCCAGTAATGTTTTATATCTTTATGCAAATGACTACATGGGCATATGCATGTAAAAAACTACCAAGCTGTATGCTTTTGTGTTTCTATTTTACATGTAAGTGTTATTATGCTTTAGTTAATTTCAACTTCCTGCAATATAACCAGCAAATGTCTGTGCTCTTGAGTGCAATAGTCAAGCCTACTAATTTGGTCTGCCTGAATACTAAGTCCTGTTCACCCAGAGGTGAAGGCAGCCTAGCTAAAGTCCCTAGGGTAGGAAACCCAATATGTGTTTGGGGCCAAGTCCCAGTTGGCATTAATATGGGTTTATTTGCCTGAAATCTGAGACACATGTATCTTTCAGAAATTTAGCATATTGACATAAATTGGCTGAGGACAGCCTGAAAGATGATGTCTATAATTTAGGCTTCTAAACATTTCCCTAAATCATTCAGATGAACGTATTCAAGGTGGGATGATAGTTTGCCTTCTATCATAAATAGAACTAATCAAAATCATTAGTCCTCAGTGAAACACACCTGATGTTCCTTTAGTGCAGAGGATAAGAGACTTAGAATTGGAAGATCTGTGTGCAAGTTCTACCTCACTGTTTATTAGCTCTGTGACTTTGGGAAAGTCACTCAACTGTGCCTGAGCTTCAGTTCCACCTCTGTGAAATAAAATAATGATAGTGAGGTTCCTCTTTTTCAGGGCTTTTCTGAGTAGTAGAGATGACATACACAAAGGTATTTTTAAAATAGTAAAATTGAGTTATTATGCTGGTTTCCACTGCCTTTGATAAGATTTATTACGTTTGCAGTGTTTGTTTTTTGTTTTTCAATGCCCTCTTTGAACTTATCTTCCTAAGCACTCTACTGAATAGACTTTCCTCTTCATAATTCCCTCTAAGACTAAATGATTCTCAGTAATTGATTCAGCAACCCCTTCCATTTTGCCAATGCATCAGAGCATCAGAATTTTATCTTACATTTTTTAGATCCTCTATCTATATAGCTTCTTCTTGTCTTTCTGGATCTTTTGCAGTTAAATCTGCTAATTTGCTCTTTTAACAATATTACTCTTCTTTGAAATCTCATTATAAACTCTGGTCAACCTGAGCTAAGGCAGTGTTTCTTGGTTTCTCTTCATGTTTCAATGATTGAATACTTCTTTGGCTATACAAGTAATATGAATAAGGAATAACTGGTACCAATAAAGTGAAATATTTTCTTTGAAAGGTGGGATATTTCTTACTATTTTTCATAAGCTTCTCGAGGGAATGATGAGATAAGAGACTTTCATCAGAGTTATAAGAAAATTTGAGAAATTAACTAATTATCTTAGGTCTATGTGTAGAGTATTTATATATATAAAAGCCAATAGACCAGCAAGACAGGAATGACCAGTTGCTAGGATGCACACTGCAGCCAGCTAACCAGCCTGATCGGGGTGGGCCAGCAGCCAACCTCCCACATCCCCTCCCCCTGGCCGGCCTGGCCCCAATTGGCCAGGGTGGGCTGGCTGGACCACACCCATGCGCAAATTCATGCACCAGGCCTCTAGTAGGTATATAGAATACAGAGCATATGCCAGGTAGAAGGTACTTTATATCTTTTATCTACTTTAATCCTCATCACCATTCTACAAGTCTGCCATTGTTTTCTCCCTTTTAAACATGTCAAAACTGGGGTTAGCTTGACAATATCACATGGAAGAAACATATTTGAATAAGAGATGTATCTAAATCCAAAGCCTGTGCTTTTCCCAAAAGATGTTCTTCATTGGTCCTCATCTGGTGGGGTTTGGTGGATCTCCAACCAGGTAAAGATAAGATAAGCTTTGGTAATAGAGTATTGACTTGCTAGCCACATGGCGTATGTCCGAGATTCATATATGTCCTTTTAACTAGAGTGTAAATCAGAAATGAAGGAACAAAGGAAGAAAAATGATCACTTTTTTTCCTGCTTCTACTGAGGACTGCTCATGAATAATGACAGTTTAAAAAATACCAGTCCTTACTAGACTCATTGGGGTGATCGCTTTGTAAGTTATATAAATGTGTAATCATTATGTTGTACCCATGAAATTAATACAATATTATTTGTCACCTGTAATCAAAAAATAAATTTAAAATATCAGTCTTACATTGCTTTAATAGGAATGTCAATTACTTTTAACAAATGATGCACAGAAAGTGGGTTATTCAATATAAGTATGGACCACCAATAAATAATAAAATTACCTTAATTGTGGTATCTACTTAAAATGAATAATTGCCAACTTTTAGGAAATTATGGATCTGGATTCAAAAATCTTGGGAAACTATAATTTTATAATGTGATTATTTATTTAATATTAATTTAAATATAGTCAAATTAAAAACTTTGAAAAGACAATCTACTAGTAAGTATATCTTCATGGGGACACATATGCTTTACAAGTTTGGAAAACCAAACAGCTAAAATGACATAGTTGTAAGCACTTAAACATGCTAATGTGAACATGACTAATATTATTGACATGCTAAGATATACACTGGTACTTATTTATTAAATTAGCATATCACCAAGAAAAATGTATAATTAAAAGTAGACAAGAGGGCCTCCCCTCTGTGTTTATTCTTTTAGAGAAGCTGACATGATTATTCACTATAAAGATAGAGAATATCCTTTTCCTAGACTCAGAGGCCCCAGTAGAGTATTAGTAGGTCAGGGAATGACTCAAATTTACAGTCCAAACAAGTTCCTATTCTGAGTGGCTGTGAGCATCAGCTTTCACGTCTCTGCTATTGAATTAAAGCAGCCACCACCACATTTCTGAGACCTTTTTTATCCCCTTTCACCTGTGACTCCCCAATCCATCACTCAAGATTAACAAAATATAACACACGACGATCAGAGGTCAGCTTTGAAATATAAAGACATTGTGTTCAAATGTCAAAAGCAAGGTCAGCAATAAAACATGTTGCAAAGAAGCAGAATGTCATAAATATAAAACAAGAGATAATAAATCATAATTCAGAACATGGAGCTCCACCATCCTCAGAAAATTAACCATAAAGAAACAATAGTAAAGATGAAGACAACAGCTAGCATAGGTCAGGGATCTGAGGTTTAAAAGAAAAAGGCCAGAATGGTCAGAGGGTTCAGAGGAAAAGGTCACAAGCCTAGACAGGCTAACTAGGTATCATAATAATGTTTGTTTGCTTGTTGTTTGTCATCCTGGCAAATGCTATCATTATAATCCTTAGGCCAGTGATCAGCAAACTCAGTCAACAGAGCCAAATATCAACAGTACAACGATTGAAATTTCTTTTGAGAGACAAATTTTTTTAAACTTAAATTTCTTATAACACCACTTCTTCAAAATAGACTTGCCCAGGCCGTGGTATTTTGTGGAAGAGACACACTCAAGGGGCCAAAGAGCCACATGTGGCTCGAGAGCCTCAGTTTGCTGACCGAGGCCTTAGGCTTTTTGTTTGTTTGCTTGGTTCCTGAAGGTCACTCTAAGAAGTGTGATATTAGTGATTTAGAGGATCCTAATAATAAAATCTCATGTATTCAATTAAAGATACTCCTAATATCTAAAGAGATGAATACTGAAAATCTTTAAGTAGCACATTCTTCTGGTATCACTTAGCCATGCTAAAATATCATCCAGATTCCTTTCAATATATGGTAGCAATCACTAATACAAAATGAAGAATGGTTTATTCTAAGAGAGAGATTAGCCACAACCACAAATCTAAATGCCAGCTTTCTTGATCAACTACAAATCTAATAATGGTTTAAAACCACTAATGACTGTACATAGTATTTTTCTTGTGATGAAGCATAATTATAATACATTAATATTTATAAATCACAGATGAAGAGAAGTGATAAGCCAGTAAATAAATATTACATAAATAAGTAATTACACAAGCAATTAATGCCTCTCAAATTGTGGACTATAAGTTTGAAGAAAAAAAAAACACACAAATTGCTTCATAGGATCTAGGCCCACAGACAACATGGGGAGTGATGTTGTTTAGAATGAAATCAACTCCTCTATGATCTGATTTTAAGGCCAAGTAAAACAGAAAGAAGAAATCAAGGTTCTAATCTACCTCATTTTTTTACATACTACGGGAGACATTCTGTACAGTGTCAGTTCAATATAGTTGATTTACGAACAACTAAAAGGTATGATCTTTCTCTATTACATGTTCCCATGCAGTCAGTGTATGGAAAGAAAAAAAAAAGATTAAGGCAAGAATCCAGTTTTCCGTACAATACAAACCACTTGGGATTATCATAAAATTACTTTCCCCCCTTCCAATAATTCTCTAGGAGAAGGAGAATATTTCTTTTTTTCTCACTCGACTGCCCTACAGTCGAAGCGGTTTCCTTTGTAGCTATTCATAAAAATAACTGCAATGATATCATTCAAACCCAAATGAGCATTGAATCTTGGCCCAAATCAAGCACTGAAAAATTTGGCTTATTTATACACTTCTGTATTTTCTGAATTTCCTATAATGGACATATACTGCTTTTATAATTTTAAAAAAAAATTACATAAAGCCCTGACTAATTTGGTTCAGTAGATAGAGTATCAGCCTGAAGATTAAAGGATCCTGGGTTTGATTCTGATCAAGGGCACATACCTGGGTTGTGGGCTCAATTTCCAGTGTAGGGCATGCAGGAGGCAACCAATCAATGATTCTCTCTCTTCAATGTTTCTTTCTCTCTCCCTCTCTCTTCCTCTCTGAAATCAATAAAAATATATATTTAAAAAGATCCAAAACTTGCTCAGGACTAATAGAAATAAGAGGCTAGGCTAGTGATCATTACATAAGCTCTACAAGCACCAAGGAGTCTGTATATGGCTTTAAGAACAAAGAACTTATATGCATATATGCATATATGCATAAGCCATGGACACAGACAATAGTGCTGTGAAGACCTGGGCAGTGGAGCAGGAGCAGGGTGAAGAGGGTCAATGGGGGGAAGGGGAGAAAGGGTACATTTGTAATGCTTTTAACAATAAGGATAAATTACTTTAAATAACTATTTCTTATGTTGAGTAGCAAACACTCTGAATGTTGTAAAAGGACACTATTACTTCTTTTCCCCTTACTGAAGGATGTGTGCACTTACATAATTTTCTTCTGCATGGAGGTTAAAAAATAAGTTATCTAGCAGCTTTACAAACAATGTGAAGACTATTTGAAATAAATCTGAGGCTTAGTTTGCTCTGGACATTGTTAGACTAGCAGAGACTTTTGCTACAGGGAGACTGTCAAGTTTATCAAAGGAAGTAAAGATGAATGTCGGAACAGAAAATTATTATTTTCAGGAGTGTTAAGAGAAGCAACACACTCACAAATATTTGGGAAGATCAAAGCAGCCTAATACAGGAGGCTCTAGATTTACCACCAGCTTTAGTGTACGAGCTCTGTGACCATGATCCATTTATTTTACCACTCTAAACCTCTGTTTTTACTTATAAAACTAGAGGCCTGGTGCATGAAATTTGTGCATGGGGTAGGGGTGGAAGTGTCCTTCAGCCCAGCTTGTTCTCTCTTCAATCTGGGAACCCTTGAGCGATGTCCAACTGCCCCTTTAGGCCCTATCTGGATCAGGCCTAAAGGGGCAGTTGACATCCCTCTCACAATCCAGGCCTGCTGGCTCCCAACTGCTCACCTGCCTGCCTTCCTGATTGCCCCTAACCACTTCTGCCTGCCAGCCTGATCACCCCCTAACAGCTTGATTGATGCCTAACTACTCCCCTGCCAGCCTGGTTGCTCCTAACTGCACTCCCCTGCAGGCCTGGTCACCCCTAACTGCCTTTCCCTGCAGGCCTGGGTTTCCCCCAACTGCCCTCCCTTGCAGCCATCTTATGGTGGCCATCTCGTGTCCCATGGAGGCAGGATCTTTTGACCACATGGTGGCAGTCATCTTGTGTGTTGGAGTGATGGTCAATCTGCATATTACTCTTTTATTAGATAGGATAGAGGCCTGCTGCACAGGTGGGGGTCAGCTGGTTTGCCCTGAAGGGTGTCCTGGATCAGGCTGGATGTTCCCTTGGGTCATGGGATGCCTGGGCGAGGGATCTGTGGTGGTTTGCAGGCTGGTCATGCCCCCCTGTGACCCAAGCAGAGGTCCTGGTATCCCAGATTTATTTATCTTCTATAATTGAAACTTTGTAGCCTGGAGCAGAGCCAAGCCTTCTGCTTGCACAGCCATTGAAAGTTTGTTGCTTTAAGCAGAGGACTCCCTGGCCAGGCTTTGCAGAAAACTTGGCTTCCTCCATTGCCAGGAGCAACCCAAGCCTCTCTCCTGCTCTCTCTGTGGCGGTAGCCATCTTGCATACTCACTCTGATTGGCTGGTGGGCATCACTGGTGGGCATGGCTTGTGGGTGTAACGGAGGTATGGTCAATTTGCATATTACTCTTTTATTAGATGAGATGGCAATGATAATAACAGTACCTATTTGGAGGGTTAATGAAAAGGTTAAACTAGGCAAATTGCTTATGGGACATCTACAAGCCCATGGAAAGTGCTCAAGTAAATGCTAACTTTTATAGAAATCTGGGTGGCCTTCTCTTCTGCATTTTAGTAGTTCTATAATGTAGAGCAGTGTCTTAATGTTTTGAAATGTATTTGTTACACTATAGACTAGTTTGGATACACAAGTCCCCTTACCTTCATGCTTAGAGTTTTATTTGGTATTAGAACCTTCAACCAACTGAGCCCTAAAATAATGCCATCTAAATAGTTGCTTTTCCTAGTCCAGCCAATGTGGTGCAGTGGTTGAGCATCAAGCTATGAACTAGGAGTCACAGTTCAATTCCCAGTCAGGGCACCTGCCCGGGTTGTGGGCTCAATCCCCAGTAGGAGGGTTGCAGGAGGCTGATCAACGATTCTCTCACTGATGTTTCTATCTCTCTTTCCCTCTCCCTTCCTCTCTGAAATCAATAAAAATATATTTTAAATAAATAAACAGGAGAAACCAAGATGGCGGCATAGGTAAACACATGAACTGCTGCCTCACACAACAACTTCAAAACTATAACTAAAAAACAAAACGGACATTATCCAGAACCACAGGAAGGCTGGCTGAGTGGAAATTCTACAACTAGAAGGAAAGAGAAAAGCACACTGAGATTCACAGGAACTATGGAAGTAAAGGCAGAGGTACAGGGGCACACACACAGAGAGGGCTGGCAACTGAGTATGCAGCTGGCTTTTTTAAGCAGGAGGAAGACAAAAGTTCCTGACTGCTCTGAACTCCAGTTCTGGGGGAGACTTTGGAGACCCAGACTCATTCGAGGAGAAACTGGACTGTCTGGCAGTGGGTGGAATTCCAGGGTGGCTTTCTCTCGGAGGTAATTGTAGCGATTACCATGGGACACTGAGATCTGGGGGCCTCTTAGGGCAGGGCTGACAGGAAACCATTGCTGTTTGCTCCATCCAAGCTGTTTGCAGAGACTTGCATATGAAAACCTGGTCCTTTGAAAACTAAACTTACCTAACAAATTGTAGCTGAGTCAGTGAGACCAAGAACATCCAAGTCCCACAGCAGCTTGCATTGCTTCATAGCCAGGCCTCATCTGGGCACCTCCAAACCCCAAAAAAGAAGAGGAATCTGCAGATCTCTCTGTAGCTCCTACTGGGTGGCCTCAGGCAGAGGCCAAATTAGCACCTCGTTGGAGATCCAAGAGCCAGTGTACCCAGGGATTAGAGTAGGACCATCCAGATTACAACACCTCAGATACAGAAGGGACACACTCAGGGTGCAGACTTGGTGAGCACCAAAGCTCTACGAAGCAAGTCTTGCCTCATAAGGGTGTCTCCAGCACAGAAGTACTCACATTGTAGACACAGCTGATTCTCACTACCAATTGTCCTGGAGGTCAATTCCTCCCAGTGATACCAACAACAATCAAGGCTTAACTACAACAAGACTATGCACACAGCCCACAAAGGGGTGCACCAAGAGTGTCCACCTCAGGTAACTGGGGAGGCTAGCACACAAAGCCACACTTTATAAACTCAGGGAAGCAGCCAAAATGAGACAAAGAAACAGGTCACAAATGAAAGAAATGGATGAAGAAAAGCAAATGACTGGACATAGAGTTCAAAACCACAGTTATAAGATTTTTCAAGAATTTTCCAGAAAAGGCCAATAAATTTAATGAGATCTTCAAGGATATGAAAAAGAACCAACTAAAAATTAAGCATATACTGACTGAAAAAATACATATAGAGAGAGATCCAACGGCAGACTAGAGGATCAGAAGAATCAATTCAAAGATTTGAAATACAGTGGTACCTCGAGATACGAGTTTAATTCTTTCCATAACCTTGAGGTGTGGGAAACTATGAGATACTCAAGTCGTGGTAAACTGGTGGGTCATGTGCAACTGGCCAATCCGCACGATTACTCCTATCTCAAATGTTGCTTGTATTTCAAAGCAAAAATCGCTCGCTCAACGGCTCATATCTCAAAAATCTCGTATGTTAGGGCACTCGTATCTTGAGGTATCACTGTAATACCTTACTCACACAATGAGTACACAGTAGACTGGGCACTCCAGGGTCTAACCATAAGTGGGAACATCCACTTAGGAAAAAATATGTTAGCCTCACCCTTTTAAAAAATGTTGGGGGGAGACCCACTGAGGGAGAGAAAAACAAAGAGGAAAAGTTCAGCCAGGACATTTTTTCCTCAGAGGCAGAACCAACCATCACTGCCCAGAAGCAAAGCCAGAGCTGGCAGGCACTAGGGTGAAAAGAGAATCTTCCAGGGAATCTAAGAAGAAGTTGTGCTTTCAAAAGGTGTAAGCCTTGTGCTTCCCGCTCTCTTCCAACCTTTGTCACTGGGAAGTGAAATAGTTTCGGTCTGCACGTTGTCTCCAGGGAGTGGAGCAAGACTTGTAATAAATAAGAACGAGTGCCAGAGCCCCCAGCCAGCCTCTCCAAGCCCAGACTGCCAAGAAAGCCTGGCGTGGCAACAGCCAGGTCCACTCAGCAAGGCCAGGGGTCACTGAGGAACGACTCTGGGGCGGATAGCCAGGTGGAGCTCCCCCAAGGCTCACCTAAAAGAACAGTGCATCCTCTGACTAGTGAGGTGTTGTAAGGCTTTTAAAGCCTCTAGCCTGGCCTGGCTGGGTGGCTCAGTGGTTGAACATGAATTTCTGAACCAAGAGATCACAGTTTGTTCCTGGTCAGGGCATATGCCCAGGCTGGGGGCTCAATCCCCAGTAGGAGTGTGGATGAGGCAACAATGAATGATTCTCTATCATTCTTTCTTATCATTATATATATATATATATTATATATATTTATATATTTACAAATATATATATATAATATATATCATTATGTTTATACATATATATAAAATCCTCCAGCCAGGATGTTCCAGGAACCGCTAGAAATAAGTCAAACTATATTATGTACACACATGCACACAGTTTTCTAGAGAAAAGGTCTTTTAGCAAATTCCCAAGAGCCCAAGGGCTTCGTGCGAGTAACCACATTCAGGAGAAACACATATTCTGATCTTCCAAAAAAGAACACCAACTCACCACTTTTATTTCTGGAGCAACTGAGCCCAGGCTGTCAGCCCACTTTCCTCTTACAAAACCCTAAGGCACTTAAGAAAGACCACAGGGCCAGGACTGGTTTGGCTCAGTGGATAGATTGTCAGCCTAAGGACTGAGGTGTCCCAGGTTCGATTCCGGTCAAGGGCATGTGTCTCGGTTGCGAGCACATTCCCAGTAGGGGGTGTGCAGAAGGCAGCTGATTGATATTTCTCTCTCATCGATGTTTCTAGCTCTCTATCCCTCTCCCTCCCTCTTTGTAAAAATTCAATAAAATATATTTTTAAAAAAGAAAGAAAGAAAGACCACAGGGGAGAGGGAGATGGGGGGATAACTCAACCCTTTTTCTAATCTAAACCTAATCCTCCTTAAACCTTGCCTGACCCGGGCTCCCAGGAATCCTGCCAGTGCCAAATGATATGATGTTTATCCAGCTTGGGTCTTAGCCTGCTGCTCCTGAGCCACGAAATCAAAGGGGAGCATTTCAGCTGCCACCTGCTCCTGAATGGGTAAACAAGGACCAGTCAAGAATGCAGGGCCAGTGTTTGAGGACAAAGCCTTTGTGTAGTTCTGGCTAAAATAAGGGCACCGCTCCTAAGGAGCAGGCTTGAGACATGTCCAGCGGCCGTGCCAATTAGTTCAGGAGCCTGGGTACAGCTGTTGCTAATGCACTCTTTGACCCCCGGTGCCCTCTCAGACCGCAGCAGAGCGTCAGTAATACCGTGTCCCCTAGAACAGAAGTTTGCAAAGTTACAGTTTGTGAACCAGTTGGGAGTGTGTTGAAAGAGCATTTTCCAAATTATTCTCTGAGCAGCCTCAGGTCTGGGAGGGTGAAATGGAGCTCAGAACACATGCCTGACCCCCATTTTGCCAGAGCAGCTGTTTTGATCTGGTTTATATCTGGGGGATCAGCCATAAGTGTTTTTAGGTGGGGGAGGAGAGTTCTGTTGCTAAAAACAGAATGTTTGAAAAGCACTCTTGTAATATCAGATTTAACACATTCTTACCGGAGAGGGATTTAAAGGAAATACAGCTTACGGATCCTGAGATCCAGCAACCTGGTTTTATTCTCAGTTTTCTCTGCTTCCCTTCACTGAACAAATGTGTATTTGAGTCAGTGTTTTCCTCTCTGTAATAATAACCATGAGAAGAGTAGTTGCCACTTATTCAGGGCCTATTGTGTGTCATGAGCCATGCTGGGCATTCAAGTGCATTATCTCACTGGACCCACTCAGCTCTTTGGGTGGACGGTCATTCTTAGCTCCCAGGTGGGCACAGTGAACATAGCAATAACAACTTTCCCAACACAGCTTGCCTCAGTGTGCTCAGTGCTGGTAAATGACAGACCAGAACTGTAACCCAGGTAACTCAGAGCCTGAATTCTGACTCAGTGTACAATGTCACCTCTAATGCTTAATGAGCAAGAGGTGTGTGTGTGTGTGAGTGTGTGTGTGTGTGTGTGTAAATCAGATATACATTATTTATACATCTTAAAGTAATTATGCTCAATAGAGCATATCTGAAAGCAAAAATAGGAAGAAAAAAATCATCCATCATTCCACCCTTCCAAGACCACCAACTGTTATTGAGCATATTTTTCCAGTCTATTTTTATGCATACTTTTTAGTTCTGCACATTTAAAACAACTGTAATTGCCTATGCATATTTTATTTTGCTTTTTTCACTTAATATGACAACAATAATAGGATGATGTCTTTCATAATATTTCAAATTCTCTATCATTTTTACTGGCTAAAAATTAATCTCTTAGGTGGAACAATTCAGTTTAACAAACATTTATCGAGCACATAGTATGTTTCAGATTCTATGCTGGACCCTAGTAATACTGTTCTTTTCTTCAAGGAACTAGCAATCCAGTGTGGGGCAAAGATGATAAATAGATAACAATATAGTTATAATAATAGCTATACTATGTTCCAGGCACTATTCACAACAACAAACTCAATAAATTCTCCTAGCAACCTTATAAGTAAGGGCATCTCTTTCCTCTTTTAATAGATGTCAAGACTGAGGCACATCTTGCTAACAAGATGGTGTTTTGGGGTGTGGTAGGTAGAACAATAGCTCCTTGAAGATGTCTGCCTTCTAATTTCTAGAACTTGTGAAATCACCTGTAAAGTGAAATGGTAAAATAGAATGTCACCTAACATGGAAAAGGAATTTCACAGATTAAATTAAGGGTCTTGAGAGAAGATTACCTTGTATTATCTGGGTGGGTCCAATGTCATCAAAAGGGTCTTTGTACCGAGGTTGCTAAACCCAGGTTCCGTCTGACCTCACTGGTCAGACACCGGGGGCCATTCCCACTGACTACAACATAGATGGTAGCAACATTGGCTCCTCCTGAGGACTCTCCTTTATTTGTGGATGGTCTTCTTCCTGTATTGACATGGCCTTTCCTCTCTCTATGTCTGTGTCCCAATTTCATCATCTTAAAAGGACATAAAACAGTTTGGATTAGGGCCCACCCTAATAACCTCATTTTAACTTAATTACATCTTTAAATACCCTCTTTTTCTTTAAAGAAGCTACCACATCCTGGAGATTAGGACAAATAAATTTAGAGGAGACTCGATTCAGCCCATAGGACATGGAAAAGAAACTTCTAGAGCAGGGGTGGGCAATGTCCACCGGTAGGCTGTGTAAGGTCCATGAAATCACTTGGTCTGGCCCTGCCAAGGCAACCACAGGTGGGACTCAAAATTCAATAAATCTAGGAGCTTTTTTTATAGCAACATAAATTTATGTTAAGTGAATTATATTAAACGAATGATATTATAAATATACCCAAATGGCCCTTAGCAGAAAATAATTCACTATCCCTGCTCTAGAGGGATGAATCAATACCAACCAATGAAGAGCATTTATGTTCATTATAAGAAGGCAACTTGGTAATATTTCAACATTTCCCATAACAGAACAGAGCTAGAAAGTGAACACAATGGTTATGCTAGTTACAGACTCACTCTTTATTTCCAGCACTGCCCTCATGCCTGGCCTGGTCTGCTGGGCTGGGTCACATGCCAACTGCATAGACCCTGCTGTGATCTTTCTCTTTGGAAACTTAAACTTAAATCTGCTTTAAACAACTGCCTGACTCTTGCCCAGCCCCCACCCAGGTCCCATGTGCTTCTGCAGGCTACCTTCCAAGGCAGCATGAGAGGGAGAAAAAAAACCATGAACAGGAAGGAGTCTGGCTTCTTTCCCCCCCGACAAAAACTCCACAGTAACCTCTGTGCATCCTTCACCTGTCCTTGATTCAGATCACAATCTTTTACTCTCAGAGTGGAAAAGCGGTGTGAGCTTTTTCGGAATGTTAGAGTACATCAGCAATAAAGAGATTTATAGATCTAAATCAGGAGTTGGCAAACTTTTCTGTCAAAAGGTTGATAGTAAACATTTTAGCATTTGGGCTCCGGAATTGCTGTAGTGACCACACAACTCTGTCACTATTAGCTCCAAAGCAGCCACAGACGAAACAGTTGTTTAAAAAGAGACATCGTTGTGTTCCAATAAAACTTTATTTACAAAATAGGTGATGAACCAGCTTTAATCTATGGGCTGTAAGTTGCCATAATTTTGAAAATTGAATGTATATTACTAGGGTGAACTTCGGGAGTGAGCCAGGACTGATCAACTATGGATTGTACTCATCTCTTTGTTGATTTATTTAATAAATTATGTATTTATGAAAGTGAATCATAGTCTGGTCCCTTCTCAACACTCCCTATTTTTATTATAAAAATGAAGTTTTTTTTTTGGGGGGGGGGGTTCGGGAAGAGATTAACCAAATAACTTATATGCATATATGCATAATCTATGGACACAGACAATAGTGCGGTGAAGGGGAGGAGGCTGGAATGGGAGGAGTGGGTTAATGGAGGGCAAAAGAGGGACATCTGTAATACTTTCAACAATAAAGGTAATTGTTTTAAAGGCATAACAAAATGAAGCTCTAAAAATTAGTGTCATAGTAGTATTTTCCTGAAACTAAACTTTACCTTTTAAAAAAGTTTTTGCTACATAATGCTTAGGTTAAATCTGTCAAAAATATGACCATCACCTACTATAATTACAAAATAAGGGACAGAAATAAGAGTCAATATTTAAGCCTAAAGAGCTGGTGGTCAATTTTGTCATTTATTCCACTAATATTTTCATGTGTGCTGTGTGCAAGGCATGAGACAGGACAGTGCTGTGGAGCATTCCAGGATGAAACAGACACAAACAGCATCTTGTAAATCTGAAGTGTTTCTCTCCAAATAAAGTGAGAATAGAATCCTGCCCCCAGTCATAGTGATTAGTTTAGGGGAGAGCATGTGACTAAGTTAGAACAGGCAGATTCTTCCTGTGGAATTTTAATCCAAAGTCTGCGGCTGGAAGAGCCTGGAATTATTTCACTAAGGAGACAGTTTATTGGTTCCAGTCACTTACCTATATGAAGTTTCCCTTTTCCCAAGGTTGTTTGGTTTGGAAAGGAGACTAATAAGCAATAATATTGAAAAAAAATAGGTTGGGGGTCAACTGTGGTGAACCTTCAAAATTATGATACTATAATTGACTTAACAATAAACCAGACAAACACCATGTCCACATCTTTAAGTTGCTAAACATCAGCCCAATGGATACAGTACAGAGGCAAAATGAAGATCACAAGTGTTTGGCATCCCATGCAGATTGGCCAGTTGCAGTGCTCTGGAGCAGGGCTTCTCAACCTTGGCACCAGTGACATTTGGGCTGGGTGATTCTTTGTTGTGGGGCTAACCTATGCATTGCAGGACATTTAGCAGCATCCTTGACCTCTACCCACTACTGTCCAGTTGAGTTATGACAGAAAAAAATGTCCCCTGGAAGACTGTATTCATCTTCTACTGCCGCTATAACAAATTACAGTAAGATTGGGGTCTTAAAACAATCCAAATTTTTTCTACAATTATGGAAATTCGAACCCCAAAAGGAGTTTTTAGGGGACTAAAATCACAGTGTTGCCAGGGCTGGTACCTTTTGGGGCCTCAGAGGGAAGAATTCATTGTCGTGCCCTTTTTCTAGCGGCCATCTGTATTCCTTGACTAGTGGCCTCCTCTTCCATCTTTAAAGCATATCACTCCAATTTCTGCTTCTGTCATTGATCACCTTTTCCTCCACTCTGAATCTCCTGGCTTCCTCTAATAAGGACCCTTGTGATTATATGAGGCAATCTGGATAATCCAGGTTAATCTCCTAGTCTCAAAATCCTTCATTTTATTTGCAATGGCTCTTTAAAAAAAAAAAAATTTTTTTTTTTTCATTGATTTCAGAGAGGAAGGGAGAGAGAAACATCAATGATAAGAGAGATCATTGGCTGCCTTCCCCACACTCCCTATTGGGGATTGAGCCTGCAACCTAGACATGTGACCTAACTGAGAATTGAACCAGTGACCTCTTGGTTCATAGGTCGATGCTCAACCACTGACCTACACCAGCCAGGCAAGAGAATCCCCATTTTAAACAGGCTCCATTGGCAATTTTTTCGCTCCTATGCTAAAGTCTGAGAACACTGCTTCTAATATTTCTAATCTTGGCTCAGTTGATGAGAGAGTTGTTTCCCCCTTCATGGAAAAATCATCTTAATGATCGCTGCTCAGGGCTGCCTTATTAACTAATGGGGGCATAGAGACTCAACTCTCAATGTTTGGCAAGGTGATTCCAGTCATTTTACCTCCCCCAAGAAGCAATTTAGCATCAAGTGGCTCACTATTAACTTTTTTTTCCCAATTAACTAATTTCTAAAAATAGCAGCCAATCAAACTTTGTTTGGGGTTAGAAGAATTGGCTACCTATGTGGTACATCATGAAGGCTGAAGAAAGGCTCACCTCTAAAAATATCTTGGTCCCACCAATCTGCTAAGGGTACAAATTTGTGGTTTGGGTTCTCCTAAAATTCCAAACATGTTACCTAGAAGGAGTAATAAGTTATACATTAATACATTATGATTCAAACAGATGTTTAGATGGGTCGTAAAAGACTAGAACATGGCTATTGCAAAGGGCTGAGTGAGTATGCTTTTTCTGTAAAGACTTGGATAGTAAATATTTGAGGCTCTTGAGTCATATGGTCGCTGAGGTACTGCCAGTTTAATGTAAAAACAGCCATAGACAGTCTGTAAATGAATGAGTGTAGCTGTGTTTCAATACAACTATAGTTATAACTCAGAAATTTGAATTTTACATAATTTTTACATGTGACAAATTATTCTTCATCTTTTGGGTTTTCTCCCAACTATTTAAAAATATAAAAACACAAAAACAGATGGCAAGATAGGTGGGTCATAGTTTACAAATCTTTGTTCTAAATCTAAAACCATTTGCTACTTTAAATATATATCTCCTGCTGTCCCACCTCTCTACACGTGCTCCTATTTCATCTACTTGGAATGTTATTTCCATCCTTCTCCTGTACCTTCATATTGTGCCCTCACCTGGTTCAATTACTATCTCCCTCCCAAAGCAACCTCCCATCCTCTAAGCGCCATCCTCTCTGATGGCCTTGATCTCTTGATGATTTGCATTACTCCATGGTCCAGGATGGTTTATTCGTAGGTCCTCATGGCACTGAGCCTGACTTTGGGTTAGCACTTATGACTGTTTCTTGAGTCAAGGCAGGACAATCAGCATTTAGGAAACAGTATAGGGACACCAGGTATCAGCCTCACGTGGAATAAGGTTAAGGTTGAAAGAGAAGTGACAGGGCATGCTAACAGGGTGGAATGGTGGCCCCTAAAATGGTGTGTCCACCTTCTAATACCAAGATCCTGTGAATGTGACCTTATTTGGGAAAAGGATCTTCGAAGATATAATTAAGGATCTTGAGATGAGATAATCCTGGATTACCCAAGTGGGCCTCAGATCCAATGACAAATGTGCTACAACAGAGAGAAGAGACACAGAAGAGAAGGCCATTAGGACAAGGCAGAGACTGACGTGATGCAGCCACAGAAATTGCCGACAGCCACCGGCAGCTAAAGAGGCAAGAAAGGAAGCGCAGCCCTGCCGATGCCTTGATTTGGGGCTTCTGGCTCCAGAACTCTGAGGAAATACATTTCTGTTGTTTTTAGCCACCCCGTGTGTGCTAAAGGCTACTGCAAACCTCAGAAGCAAGTCCAATCTTCCCCCTCCCGGGTAAAGTATTAATATAAATAAATAGTTAATATTTATTTAGTATTGATTAAGGGCAGCTTTACATAGATTCAACCACAATCATATTACATATTCGCAGCAGTCTCATGAATTTGGCACTATTCTGAGGAAACTGACATTCAGAGAAGTTGAGCAACCTGAACAAAGATCCACTCAGCTAACAAGTGGCAGAACCAGAATTGTCATCTGACTTCAGAGTCCCCTCCTCTTAACTGCTCTGTTATTCTTCTGACATTTCACATGCCCTAAAAAGAGGGGGGAACTGTTGGTTAATGACTTCCTTTGGAAGATGAAATTCCCCAAAGTTGGTTTTTATTATTTCAGCAGCCTTCTTGTTCTGTTTTCAAAAATTCTCACCTGAGGATATGTTCATTGATTTTAGAGGGGGGTGGGGGGAGAAAGAGAAAGAAACATGGATGTGAAAGAGAAACAGCAATGTATGTGCCCTGACTGGGAATTGGACCTGCAGCCTTTAGGTGTATGGATTGACACTCCAACCCATTGAGCCACACCAGCCAGGATGCGGCAACCCATTCTTTTTTTATTATTATTATTGTTTAAAGTATTACAAATAGTAGCACATATGTCTCCTTTTCTTTTTTTCCCCTACTAACCTCCCCCTGGCATTCCCTACCCCCCAGTACATGCCCTCACCTGCCCCCACCCCCACCCCCAGTATCTTGTATCCATTGGTTATGGATACATACATACAAGTCCTTCAGTTGATCTCTTACACTCCCCCACTCCCCCTCCTCCCCTGCCTTCCCGCTGTAGTATGACAGTCTGTTTATTGTTTTTTCGGCAACCTATTGATGTGCAGGGATAGTTCGCTGCTCAGGTTCAGACAATGGAATCTCAGTTTCAATATTTGTCTCTGTCTCTCTCGGCTTCCCTCCTTCCCTCTCTGACTTTTCAGAAGGAAGAAGGCTCCTGATCACCTTTTAAAGGGTATGGCCTTCATAAAAATCTGTTTCCCTGAGCAGCTCCATTTGAATGCATTTAACAGCCGTAGCTTCTAGTTTCCATTATGGAAAATACATGAGAGGAAACAACTGCAGGCAGCACGGGCAAGACGTCAGCAGTGGAAAAGTCAGCCTGTGGCTGGGTGAGTCACGGCCAGCCTAACTGCCCTAGGACCTTCCCCAGGAAAAGGCTCTGCGGGCCACATGCTGGCCATGCAGAGTGACCCACAGTGAGGGGCCACTTGGGAAGCGGGAGTGTTCAAAAGCATGAGCATAACTGGGTCCAGGGGGACTGTCCTGGTATTCCCACTTGCTAGCTATGTGACCTGGGCAAATGCACCTTCTTGAGTCTTACTAGTTTTTTCATCTGTGAAGTGGAAATGATAATAGCATCTGCTTCAGAGCTGGTAATCATGTAACATGGTCACACAGGCAAGCACTCACTATTATGAAGTGTCAGTTATAAAACTGTTTATATTAAAGCCTTGAAAGGGGCGAAGGAGATCTTGACTCACTGCCTTTCCTTCCACCTGTCCACCACTCATTCTTCAATTTCTTTCTTTCTTTCTTTCTTTTTTTTAACTAGGTACAACTTTACCACTGTATTCACTCTTGAGGAGCTAGCTGAAGGCCAAAAAATAAGTTGGAAAGAATAAAAATAAAAATGCCCAATACTAACACACTTTCTCCTTTAAAAATACTTATAAAATAGAAGATGCTCTCAGAGAAAAGAGATTTTACATGACCAGAATTGAGATTTTTTTTACCCTGTATTCTAACTCAACTAATTCAATTACTTCATAACTCCATTACAAGAAAATCTAGTTAGGACCATTTTCATCACCTAATTCCTCTCATCCCCCACTCCTGCTGCTCCTGGAAACATTCATTATCTCAAGATAATTTCACTGATTATTGAGGCATTATTATTCTGTTGCTTCTACTGTGACCTCTTCAATGCTGAAATCACTGCTTTGCTTCAGAGATGACATATTGGTAAGCATACTGATTTTTCCTACTCCAGTATTAACTAGGTCTGGAGCCCCAACCTTTGAAATTTGAAAAACCAGAATATATAATACCATTAGTAGAAAGTAATACATAGAACTATCATTGTAACACTCACTTGGCTAATAATACTAGCGCTCCTTTACTTCTGTCTTCTGTATTTTCTATCTACTTGATTATATACATATATGATTTATATCTTTTTTATACTAACATTATATAATGCCAAACAACCAGAATGACGGGAACAACCTGTCACTGTGATGCACACTGTGGCCGGCCAAACTGGCCCGATTGGGGAGTGGGGCTAGCCTGCCAACCTCCTGTGGCCCCTCCCCCCAGTAGGTGCCACCCCTGATTAGCCTCACCCACCCTGACCTGGGGCAGGGCTGGCCAGCCAATCTCCCGTACCCCCTGACCCCCAGCGACCTGGCCCTATTGGTCCCCATCAGGGCAGGCCGGCCAGACCCCACCTGTGTACGAATCTGTGCACTGGGACTCTAGTCCTATATGATAAAAACCTAATATGAAAATCAACCAAATGGTAGAACTACTGGTGGAAATAACAGTTGCTATGATGCACACTGACTACCAGGGATCAGATACTCAATGCAGGAACTGCCCCCAGCCTGCAGGCCCCAGGCCAGCCAAGGCGGGTGCAGGGAGGGTGGTCCCCCAATTGCCCCATTGGTCACCCTGTAGAGGGAGGTGAATGGCAGCAGAAGCGGTGGGGGTGAGACCAGCTGGTGAGTGGGCAGCAGCAGGGGGTGGGGCTGGCCAGCAAGCAGGTCAGTGTGGCCCCTCGATTGCCTCCCACAAAGGGAGGCAAGTTGCAGTGGTAGCAGGGGGGTGGGGCCAACGAGCAGGCAACATCAGGCTGGCCAAGGCGGGTGACCCCCCCCACCCCCGCCCCCGATCTCCCTGACAGTTGCCCCACAGATCAGCCCTGATCAGCAGCCAGCCTAGGGACTCCACTCGTGTGTGAATTTCATACACTGGGCCTCTAGTACAATAGTTGCCAACCTTTCAGACAGCATGGACCTCACGGACCACCAGTAGTTGGCAGAGCACCAGTTGGCAAACGCTGCTTCAAAGGTTTCCTTAAACCTGTAGTCACCAACCTTTCGGACCTCACTGACTATGTGTGGTCTGCAGGCCACCAGTTGGTGACCCCCTGCTCTAATTATTATATATATCCTAATAATAGAGAAACATGTAAATTGTACCTCTACTATGCCCACAGCCAATCAGAGTGAGTATGCAAATTAACCCAATAAATATGGCAGTTAATTTGCATACATATCTGGGTCCCAGGAACCTCCTCGGCACCCAAGTCACTCCCAGCCGGCAATCAGAGGGGCAGGGGAAGAGGCTGAGCCTATGATTGGGGCGGGGGGAGCGGGAGGCAGGGGTCCTCCTTCCCAAGCCTAAAGCCTGGGGAAAAGGCTTTAGGCTTGGGCAGGGGCTGAGCCTGGGATCAGAGTGAAGGGGAAAAAAAATCAGTGGAAACATATCCTTAGGTGAGAATAAAAACTAAAAAAAGAGAGAAAGAAATGTCATATCCTATGAAAGACATCTTGAAAATGCTTTTAAAAAGTTATAATTTTTTCATGGTGAAGGGACTGGAGTTCGTGTTGGTGAAAATACCTTGGTGGCTGCAGCAGTGGGGTGATGGGGCTGGTACCTGCCCCTGATCAGCTCAGTCGCATCACTCAAAGGAAGGCCAGACTATAGCATAGATCTGCTCCCAATGGGGAGTGGGCCTAAGCCATCAGTAGGACATCTCCTGAGGGCTATCAGTATGTAAGAGGGGTCAGGCTGGGCTGAGGGACCCCTCTCCAGTGCATGAAATTTATGCACTGGGCCCCTAGTATGTGTGTGTGTGTGTATATATAATATTTATATTACTGTACACATATATTTCTTATGATAAATGGTTGTGGGATATAGTGTTATACATTCTCTGTATTTGGTATTATCTGTTGAAGGATTGAGACCCAGAAGAGTTAATTAATTGCCTAGCCTTGCAGTGAATTCATTGTAGAGCTGTAAATCCAGAATCTTGATTTGATTCCTCAGAAGTCCCGAGTTTATGCATTCTTGAGATGATAGTAGAACTACATGCCTAGCCCTTCCAACCAACATTTAATATTATTGCATATATTCATAGTTACCACAGTAACTCTGTTTCCTTATCTGTTTGACTCTGTGCCATCCTAAAGAATTTTATCTTAATCTGCCCTGATTTCTCCTTCCTGCAAAAATTTCCTTCATGCATTCTTTCCCTTAGACCACTGGAATCTGATTCCAACTCAGCCACTCCACGGACTGTTGCTATCTTCCAGGTCACTGCTGACCTCCTTGTCAGATCTAGAGGCCCCTTCTCAGTCTTCATGTTAATGGATTCTATATCATGAGATGACTGAGCAAGACCTCCTCCTCAAAATTCTTTTTTTCCCAATATTTGATCTTCTTCTTCTGACATCCCTTCCCCTGTGCCAAGACTCCTGTTTGTTAGTGAGGATTGACTGAGCCCTTCCTGTGGTACAAACATCACATTAAACACTTTTCATGAGTAGCTCAAGGATCAGCTCCTCTGTCTTTCAAGAATTATCTTTCTCTAAATTAGTTTTGAAGTAATAGACCTGCCCAGTTAGGAATTTAGGATCAGATTACACTGTGATGTGACTTTCCACAGAAGCCCTGCTTTCATCCACATAGCCCATGCAGGATGATCTTCATAATGCGGAATAAGATGAAATTATTTCAAATGTTGTTTGTGAACAACTTTTAATGAATAGGGGAAAATACCACATAAGAATGCTACCTCTTATACAAGGCAATATGCAAGTAAACTGGTGGTTATTTCTGTCTGGGTGGTGAAATAGGGGTGATATTTTTCTTCTTACTGATGAATTTTGAGTTCTCAGCATTTATACACTCAGCATCTTGACATTCATTTGATGAACAAAACAACAGAGTTAAAATAAGCCCTACAGGAGTCTTAGCACCATGGCCTAAAAAAAAAAAAAAAAAAAAATGGCTACAGGGCATGTTCTGCTCCTGAGTTAGGCTGCAGTGCTACCTCTTCACCTTTCTCACCAGCCCCTGAAGACTATCAAATCTGAGGACAGAGAGTTCCCACTTTGTGGGGAGGGGGGTTCCCAAAATTTGTAAATCCGTTATTTGGAGATTTTTATTTTTAATTTACTTTGGAGAAGAAAATGTGGGAAATAGTAGCCAGGTCCTTAACAATAATAGTACACCAAGATCATTTCACCTGTAACAAAATTGATCCACAATATAGGGAGGCCCCAACTGCTATTTACAATAGTTTCTCTGTGAATGCTCAGCTGCAAAGATTTGAGGGATGTATGGATGAGTATGGAGAGTTTATTTTTACATGTTTAGATGTTGCCCTTCATTGCATTTCTGCCTAGAAACATTGCCTCCACTCCTCCCTCAATCTCATGTTCCAGGAGCAAGCTCCTGTCTTTATAGGAACCATGTAAGGAGAATGTTCAATATAGGAGAGCAGTTTGGGAAAGATTGTTAACATGTTCAGAAATGGCTTGCCCCTGTTCAGGATTCTAATGCAATCCAGGTTTCCTACATTCCCATTCTCTCTCTCTCTCTCTTTCTCTCTCTCTCTCTCATGCAAAGTGTCTTCTTGGGAGTTTGAGCGGGAGAGCATAAGTTCGATTGCTCACTATGATATACACTGACCACCACGGGGTGGTGCGGAATGAAGGAAGGCCCTGACCAGCAGCCGCTAGAAAGAAGGGTCTAAACTGGCAGTTGGATATCTCTCGAAGGGTCCCAGATTGTGAGACGGTGCAGGCTGGGCAGAGGAACAACCCCTTCCCATGCATGAATTTCATGCACCAGGCCTCTAGTGTGTGTATATCCTCTCTAAGTAAGAGGGAATACGCTAATTGACCATCACTCCATCACAAAGATGGCTGCACCTACAGCTGAGACCAAGTTCCCATAAGGAGCCTTAACGAGCAATCAGCAGGAACCTGAGGCTACACCCTCCCAGCCCCCGTGGAGCTTGACAGGGGACTTCAGACTGTGCTCCTCACCTGGCAGGGCTTGACAGGGGATCTCAGGCCAGGCCCCCTGTCCCACTGCCAGGCTGGAACACCTCAGGCCACGCCCCCTCCACCCTGCAGGGATTGATAGGGGACCTCAAGGTGCACCCCCATGCTGGATTGGGAGAACTTAGGCTGCTCTCCCTGTCCAGAAAGGCTTGACGGTAGACCTGAGGCTGCAAGCATCTGCCCTGCCCCCCACTAGTGGGGCTTGACAGGGGATATCAGGCCATATTCCACACCTGAAGGGGCTTGATGGGGGACCTCAAGTCCCCATCCCATCTGGGGGACCTCAGGCCATGCCCCTTATCCTAGTGCTGGGCCAGGGACCTGAGGCTACATCCCCTGCCAGGCAGGGCTTGACAAGGATGGGATTGGTCAGATTGGATCTAGCCCCAATGGGAGTGGGGTGGGCGGGGACTTGACTCTGGGTCCCATGGTACACCCAGACTCTTACAGGAGGGAGATTTTCATATACATTTTACTAATTTTTTTTTCATCTCTGACACTTCTATTATAGAGAAAGGGCAAATGTCAATATTAAATTATTTCCTCTAATTAATCCCCTTTTAATGTGCATGAATTTCCTGTACTGGGCCACTAGTGTATGTACTGTTATGCAAAGCCAAATGAAAGACAATGGGAGTCACTGTTATCCAAAGCCACATAAAGGCCCATCCATTCTCCTTTATGGGTCTTATGTCCTGTTACAACACCCCCTACCCACCCATCAAATCCATATGTGAGGGCTTTTACCTTAATATGTTGTGACTTAGTCCAGATATCAGCCCAGGTTATGTTTTTTTTTTTCTTCTTTCAACACTCCCTTCACTCTGAACTAACCATCTGCCTCCTTTCATATTTGACATCATCTTAACTCATTCTTCTTAAATGATCATAAATTTCCAGGGGTTTTGACCTATTGATCATTTGTCTTTGGCTTCTTTGCCATCTATCGATTAAGGCTGGCAGCTATTAGTCTCAGTGATGTTCTCTCTGCTTTGCTCCACCACATAGTACAAGTACTCTTCACTCATTAAATCCTAATCTCCCTTGGCTGAACTTGTTCAAAGAATGAAACAAATGCTTTATCTGGATATAAACCTGTGATTTCTTAGCCAATATAAGATTTAAAGACTTTTTAGTTCCCTGTATAGTCCCGATGTACCAACCTTAAAAAGTAATTTCAGTCTTATACTTCATTTAGTCTTCTTCCTCGGTAAAAATATCAACAAATTACTCTGGAAGACATCTTTCTTGGGTTTGTTAATTGGATTATCTTTAATAGCCCGTTTTTAGAATTTATTGCTAGGGCTCAAACACAGGCAAATCATCATTAATTAAAATGAGCAAGGCACTCACAGAATCATAAATAAAACAGAACGAAGTGTTTTTCATTTAGTGTCTTTCAAGGTGGGTTAACTGAAAAGGAAAGGCATGTTCTCTATTTTGAAAATAAGAAAGGAGAAGCTTGTTCTACTTGGTTAAAAGCAGGGCTATATGAAGCCACTAATTTTCCAAGAAAAAGGTCTTTTTCAAGACCCTCTGAGGGTTAACTTTATGATAAAATGGGAGATTATCCTCTGCCATCTGTCACTGAAACCCAGCCTCCATTCTATATGCAAGCCTCAGAGCAAAGAGAAAGCAAAGGGAATCGAGAGACATAAATGTTCTAGGAGCTGCTTCACAGCAAGTTTACTTCCCATTTGTCTCCATCAGAAGGCTTTCAAGATGGGAACATTTAACAGGCCTCTCACTGACAGCTGGTGGGAAGATTAGTGATCAAGGGTTGCAGATATTTGGACAAGGAATGTGTTCTGCTGTGGGGACTGATGGGAAAGTGAGGAGGAGAGAGAATGCTAACTCTGGGTCCTGAAACAGAGACTGATTAAGCTAAAAGCCCCAGAAACCATTGCAGGGGAAGAACAATGGATCCTGCCTCCTTGTGGGCACAGCATCATCTTATGTCCATCAAGGGAAAGGCAGGCAGCCCTCTTCAGAGAAACACATAGTGAGAAGCTAAGCTGTGTTCTTGACAAAGCCAATTGTGACAGGCTTCTCAATGATTAGAGGCTCAGCTTTGTCTGAGGAGAGAAAACATTTGTCAGTGAAACAAACAGTGTGAGCAAGTCATAGCCTTTATGCAGACACAGGATTCTTCTGTTCAATCCTAATCATTTACCCATTTATCTGATAGGTGTATTTTTCTAGCCTCAATGATTCCAGGACCTTCCACAGAATCTCAGTGGAGAAATGGGGACTGCGAAGATTTTTGCTTTTTCAATTTACACACAATAGCTTCTGAGGTCGATGAAGCCATTGATTCCATTCACATGCACTGACTACTCCCTCTCCTTCTCCCCCTCCTCAAAGTTTACTGACTCATTCCAAAAACCAAGGTGTAGACATATAGTTGAATTAGAACTGACCCATAGTGTAAGCATGAAGCATTGGTAGCTACTGCAAGGAAGTCTAAACAGAGATGCCTGTGGCCTTGCGGTGACATGAAGCCAGCAAGTGCCCAGGCAAAATGAGGAGACCTGAGTGGAGGAAGGAAGGAGCTGAGCCTCTCTATCTCCCCATAAATTCTAACTCATCCTCCAATTGAAGAAGAAAAAAAGGCTCCGAATAAGTCTTTCTCCTCTTCTGGAATCCCAAAAGGTTAATGCTGGAAAGAACCTGAACAGCATCTAAAACCAACCTTCCATTTTACAGGTGAGGGAAAAGGAGCATCGCAGAGGTGACCTGAATTTCCTGTGGTCACAGAATTGCTTTGGGACAGTCTGCAATTTCCCTAAGGCCCAGTTCACTTCTGTCTGGTGGCAGATTCTCTTCTTGACCAAACTATACTTAGGTTCCTCGGAATTCTTCTCAAATACACCTGGACTTTTGGTTTTCCATGATCTTCTCAACATTTCCTGACTTTAGAAAGAAATCCTGCTAAGTCACTCTGGCTATCCAACCACCCTTCCATTCCTGACTGGTTTCTCCTCGCTCACCATTCCCCAGGTGAAGTCTGACCATCCTGGCCTCTCCACACCAAGGATCTTGTTAGGCCAGTTTAGCCAGAACCCTCCCTTATCTGCAATGTTTCCTCTTAGTGATTTCCTAGCCACTGACACCTCACTTCTTGGCTATAAATTCCCACTTTTCCTTGTATTTCGAGTTGAGTCCGTAGCAGTGGTTTCTATACCTATCTTGATGGTTCTGAAAAAAAGTCTACCCTTTAATAAGCATTATGAATGATTTTGTCTTTAACACTTGTCTGAAGAGCTATATATATTCTAATCATCATAAAAGAGAGAAAATAAGGATTCTTCACTCTCTGTTCATACAATTACAAGGGGGTAGGAAAAGAGAGCTAAAATCTTACCTAAAAATAAAGTAAGGCCCAGCCAGTGTTTAGGAGTCACCTATGAACCAGGAGGTCACTGATGGATTTCCCAGTCAGGGCACATGCTGGGATTTCGGGTTTGATCCCCTGGAGGATGGGGGCAGGTAGGAGGAAACCTGTTGATGATTCTCTCTTATTGATGTTTTTATCTTTCTCTCCCTCTCTAAAATCAGTAAAAATATATATCTAAAGTAAGAATTTTAAATTGCTAACAGAACTACATATTGACTATGACTGTTTTTTTACTTTTTAATAAAATCCTCTTTTATTTCTATAGGATGGCCCGACATGATACATAAACCTTAAGAGGATCCCGCCCCAATGATTTACATTATTCTCATGCCCCCTCCCAGTTACCCTCTGAAATTCCCAATTCTGGTCATTTTAAATGCTAGGGGCATACAGTTTAATTTTAAAATTCATCAAATTGTTTTAATAGAAAAAAGACAAGTCTGAATTATAGACTATTGGAAAAGAAATTACACTGACATTATTACAAGAAATGAGTTTACTCAAAAAATAAAGGGGGGGCTGGCCAGTTTTCTCAGTGGTTAGAGCATTGGCACGAACCAAATGGTCTCAGGTTTTATTCCCAGTCAAGGGCACGTACCTTTGTTGTCCCAGAGCCTGTGGGAGGCAACCAATCTATGTGTTTCTTTCACATCAATGTCTCTCTCTCTCTCTCTCTCTCTCTCTCTCTCTCTCTCTCTCTCTCCCCTTCTCTCCCCTCCCCTCTCCTTTCTCCCTCCCACTTCTCCTAAAAATCAAGGAAAAAAATATTCTTGGATGAGAATCTAAAAGAAAAAATGATGTTGGGGAGGTGGATAAGAACAAGATGTAGTCAGCATAGGAGTTATTTTGTATTTTTCCAAAGGAATTTGTTTGCAGATGGAACACAGTCTTTAAAACCTTTGTCACACTATTGTCACACTTGCAATCACAAATCATTCTCACCTGCATGAACTCCAGACTTATACAGTACTAGGATGACTAACTGAGCTCTAAAGAAATGTCTTCAAGAATAGGAAAATTATGTTTTATTTTTATCAGTAATTTATTGAGGCGTTTGATAGTTAAAATGTACATAAAACAATCCTTAGCTAAATGCTAAGGAAGGCTCTAACAGTTGTGTTGATCTATATGCATCAAGCTTTTCATTCATTGCCACTTTCAGAAATTTTTGTCAAAGTTGTCATTGCACTGAAAGTCTGACTCATTTTTAGCTTATTTGTTCAGATCTGTCAGTTATAATTGTTCTTCTTACTTCCCTAGTCATTTTTGATTAATTTCCCTGTCTGCACAGCCCACCAAACCTCCTTCCCCAGCTGTCCCAACTGGATTTGGTATTTGCTAAGATGTCAGGCCCTAAATGCTCATAGTGCATTCTAGGTCTGGCTAGTCACCAAACAGCTACTGCTCTTGGTCCAGGCTACAGTGAGTGACTGAAGTCTTTTCCTCCTTTTAAGAATGTTTTATTAATTGATGAGGTTTCTTCTAAATGACCTTTTTCTATACATTGATAACCTTTCCAATGAACAAAATAACAACTAACTGGTAGATATTGCAGGATATTTTGCTAACTTTATTAGCTAGTTTCCAAAATCTGGAGTGCATTATCACTATCTTTTCCTCTAAAGTAAATATGTTTTAGCAATTTAACAACAGAGAGCATGACACACAGGAAGCACTCATTGTGTCTTGCTCTGTTGTTATTGCTATTTTTCTTTCTTTTAAGTTAAAAAATGTAACATATCTAATAATGAGTTTTCATTACAAGTAGTATGGTGAGTGAGTTTTGAAGGTGATAGATTCCTGGTGTAAGGAAAAACTATCTTGATGAACCAGGCACCTTGAAATATGCTAGAAATATGAAAATGAATGTCACAGTAGACTTTGTATTCCAGAGGTGTTAAATGCAGGTAGCTGTTTTTGTACAGTTGGCTGTCGTTACAACTTGCATGGCCCATAGCTTGCATTAAACAAGCTGGGGAATGAAGCATTAGCACAGTCCCAAGTTCATTTATTACTCTCACCACACCTTAGTATGGCCAGGAAACCACCCTCCATCTGATAACTATGCCACTGGGAAATGTGGTCCCAAAGTCACCCTTAGCAAGGAAAGGAGAGGAAGGAAGCTCACACAGAATATTTTTAACGGCCAAACTTATTGGCCACACTCTGATACACAGCTAAGTGCAAGGAATCTGGGGTATTGACCTCTTGTACGCCAGAGGAGAGGAAATGGGTGGTGAGTACTTAGAATTACTTTTGCCACACAGCCAGAGATTATTTTCATCTGAATCTCTCAGCATACACATCAACATTGAAAATAAATGCCAATATTTCTCACAACCATTAGGAAATAAACATTTTTAAATCATCATGGTACTTCTCAAAGAGAGTTACTGTTTATTGACTCTGCCACATCAAGGAAATGTAACATTAATGATATAATTTTTATCTGTGGCAAAACTATAAGTATTTTTAACTAATATTCATATAAAAATGTATCTGGATCATATTTAACATAATTGTTCTTTATACATTATATAATAATTAAAGCAAGACTTCTTGGGCGCATAATTTAGTCTTCATTATGTATTTTATGTAGTGGGTTTAATTGTGTCTCCCTAAAAGATACATTCAAGTACTAGTCCCTGGTACACATGAGAATATAATCTTATTTGGAAATAGGATCTTTGTAGATGTACTCAAGTCAAGATGAAGTCATACTGAATTAGGATGGGCTCTAAATCTAATGACTTGTCTTTATAAAAGAGAAGGAAATCTGCATACAGAAACACATAGATGCATGCAGTCAGAGGCAGTGCTTGGACTGATACAGCTACAAACTGAAGAAAATCAAGGATTGATGGCTAGGAGAGAGGCATGGAATGGATTCTTCCTCCCAGAGCTCCAGAAGGAACCAATCCTACCAACTGCTTAACTTTAGACTTCTAATCTTAAGAATTGTGAGAGAATACATTTTTGTGTTAAGGCACTGAATTTGTGGCTGATTTTTTTTATGGTAGCTCTGGAATCAGATGCCATCTTTAAATTTGTCATGGATTGTGCACACAGGATCAGAGAAATTTACTCATGTAAGGTAATTTATTTATATACTTTTTTTTCCGGGCTCATCCTTGAACTCTAAAGAAATCCTTTTTTTTTTTTTTTTTTCTGAACAGTTTTTGCACTCAACTAAAAGTAGGAATGTGTCAGAAAGGTTTAAATACCTATTAACTTCTGAGTAGACTGATAGATGATCCTAATTCCTGAAGAGCCTTGGTTATAGTATCAATCATCTTAGATATATACAATTTGAGGTTGTGGTGATAGTTTTAATCAGAGTCATAAGGAAAAAACATATTCAAAACCAACTAAATACAATGAAATATATTAACCAATTTTAAAAAATGATCTGTAACATCTGTCATCTTGCTGTTGACCTGAAGTATGATTAAGCAACATCACTACTTATAGTAAAAAGTAAAGTAGTACTTTGCTGCATATAAGAGGAAGTCTAACATTTATGCCATTAAATGATGTGTCTTTTACTTCCAGGCCTAGAACACAAATGCACTCTAGGAGAAAACACAAAAACAATGCTCATTGCTTTTTATATAAATTAAAAACCAGTGTGTGTGGACATAGCTATTATAATGGTATTTCTGTATTTTTATACATGTACATGTTTTTAAAGCAGATTGTACAAATACAAGAAAATGCCATCAAACTTCAAGTTACTTTTCATTAGCTACCTGTCTCACCCACAGAAACCCTTCTATGTAATTTAAGGTTATATAACCTCATTGCTAATCAGTCAGCAACCACTCCCACCATTCTCTCCAAAATTACCTTATAATAAAAGCGTAATATGCTAACTAGACCAAACTTCCAAACGACCTTAAAAACGAAGCTGGGATTGTGAGGGTCAAGGCAGCCGCCATGGCTGTGAGGACTGAGCCCTGCACAAATTATGTGCATCGGGCCTCTAGTAAGGTAATATTGATGAACAAAAATCACTCTGACATCATTGCAGTCAAACAATTACACAAACAAGAGTCAAATTAATTAAACATTTACATGACATGGGAAAGATAAAACAGCTTTTAAATTATGGTAGTTATCTAAACTGTATGTCTTGGAAGACAGGAGAGAGGCTTTGCTTCTCAATGTATACTGATGAATTTTGTCTTTGAACCCTGTGCATGTATTACCAACTCAAATATTTACAACAGTAGTATGATTAACATGTTGCTTTTACATTACTTAGTAGAGATTTACTCACTTTTAATACTTGCTATGAACTTCATTTAACAGACACGTGCAAAGAAAACTTTAATGAAAAGAATGATTCTAACCACCACTATGGAAAAATGTGGAGTTTCCTCAAAAACCCAATAATCCCACTTCTAGGAATATACCTAAGCCTGAAACACCAATCAGAAAGAATGTATGCACCCCTATGTTCTTAGCAATGCAATTTACAATAGCTAAGATCTGGAAACAACCCAAGTGCCCATCAATAGATGAGTAAATAAAAAAGCTGTGGTACATTTACACCATAAAATACTATGCAGCTTTAAAAAAGGTTATATTACCCTTTGAGACAACATAGAGGGACCTAGAAATTATGCTAAGTGAAATACAAGTTAAGAGAATGACAAATATCACATGATCTCACTCATATGTGGAATCAAATGAAAATCAACTGTCTCAAAATAGACTGAGACATGTCAGCATGCAACAGACTGACGAATCTGTGGGAAGGGGGAACATGAAGAAATTAACCAAAGAACTTAAATGCATAACCCATGGACACAGACAATAGTGTGGTGAAGGCCTGGGGATGGAGGGGACTGGATCAGGGAGGGAGTTATTGGGGGGAGGGGAGAAAGGAGAACATCTGTAATACTTCCAACAATGTAAATTAGTGGAAACAAACCAAATTTTCATCAACTGATGAATTAATAAATATGGTACATCCATCTGTAAATGATTCTGGTATGGGAGTGGTTAGAGGTCAATTGGGGAAAAAGGAGTCATATGTAAATACTTTAAACAATAAAGAATTTTTTAAAGAGATTCTAATCACTCTAAAGAAAATTTTAGTTGCAGTTCTTTACCTTTTCACTATGACTTAATGTAATCAATCTCACTCATTCTCCGATAATTTTCTTTCCAAGTTTTAGGAAGTATTATTCTAAGACATTAAAATTAATGATTGAAGAGAACAACATGTCATAGACTCGGAGAAAATATTTGCAGAATATACATCTGATAAAAATATTATCCAAAAATATAGGAAAAAATCAACAAACCTGATTTTTAAAAAGGGCCAAAGACATTGCCTGACAACTCAGCAATATATACAGATGGTCAATAGGAAAGTGAAAATATACTCCATATTATGTTATCAGAAACACAAATTAAAACAATACCACTACACATAACTTGTTTACCCAAAGGACTTAAAAAGTTATTTCCACACAAAACTTAACACACCCATGTTTACAGTAACTTTATTCATAATTGCCAAAATTTGGAAGCAACCAAGATGCCCTTCAATAGGATAAACTATGGTACAACCAGACAATAGATTATTCAGCACTAAAGAGAAGTAAGCTAGGAAGACATGAAGGAAACCTATGCATTTTACTAGGTAAAAAATATATATATATATCCAATCTGAAAAGGTTACATACTGATTCCAACCATATGACATTTTGGAAAAGGCAGAATATGAACAATAAAAATAATTGCCAGGGATTGGGATAGGGTGTAGGCAGAGGCAGTAGATTCTATAGGGAGTGAAAATACTGAAACCATGACAGGTACATATCACTCATCATACACTGGTCCACAGAATGTATATCAACAGTGAACTTGTAAACAATGGATTGTGAGTGATTGAGTCAATGTAGGTTCATCAGTTTTAGCAAATGTACCACTCCTGTGGGAGATGTTAAATAGGAGAGGCTATACATGTGTGGAGAGAAGGTATGATTAATCTTTTCACGTTCCTATTTTACTGTGAACCTAGAACTGCTCTAAAAAAAATCGTCACACATTTAATAGGAGATACTTAATATATGTAGGTAGTTGCCATCCTTATTTATAGATGAAGAAACCTGGTTCCAGGATTCATCACCCTCTTAACCAGTATGCCACACACTACTTGAGCTCTTTCCTTTTCAAATTGATTCACTATGGGAAGCCTACCTCAAATCCAAAAACCAAGGGCTCATTTTTACAGATTAAAGCCCACTGCAGAATAGATTTGATAAAAGGCATAGCTCAAGATCATACAGCTAATTCATGTCATCATTGTTTGTCCTAGCAAAACATTTTTTAAGGTTATGCAGGCATCCTTGAGAAATATGGTATACTTAAAATGCTTAGTTACCTCAGTGTATATCCCAAAGTTAAATCCCCTTTTTAGGCTTGCATTAGAAATAGAAACATTTATGTTTGAATATAAGTTTATATAGAATTACATCTTCCTAACTGCCTTGCACACGTAGGTTTCCTTCCCCCCGCCGCCACCCCAAGTTGATGCTTCTGACAAATTGAGTCCTGTTTAAGATCAAATCTGTCCTCAATGTTTCTTATAAAAAATGATTTGGGGAACATTTACTCAATGACCTTTATAGACCAATGAAGTCTAAAGGTCGATCACCTTCCATGTCTTATCCCCCACATACATTGATTTGAAAATTTTAAAATATTGACAAGAGGTAAACAGTGAGGGGGGAATAATTTTTAAACCTTAATTGTACTCAACTGTTTCTTTAGTATCCTTCATATTTCAGGAGACACTATCCTTATCTTGTCATAATACTTTTTTTTAAAAAGTCTTAACACCCAAAGAACTGTGACAAATGACAGTGAACCAGGATAAGAATTTCTATTTCAAACTCCATTACTGAAAAGCCATGGTTATCTTTGGCTTCTGTTACCCACTGGGCAAAGTCAGCATACGTCACTTATTTGTCTCTTATGACACCTTCAAAGAGCAAACTCGTGGATCCATTTCTACATTAGAACCCAAACAAGTAAAACTATACCTGTTTTTGTACAAATTGTCATGCCTAAAATGTTATCTATGAAATAAACAAGAAGGGGGGGGGTAACAGACCATAATTGTTCAAATTTCATTCTTCTTAAGTGCTAAGACTTTTAAGATCCTAAAATAGCCTATTCATTTCAAAACAGTTGCCTATTATGTAACCATACTTTATTTTTTACAAAACTCATCTCATGGTTCTCACTTGAACATGTTGAGAAGGTAATGAAAAAAAAAAACAATAGCCATGCAAAGTCTACATATTCAACTAAGAAGTTGAATTTGAAACATTTTCTAATCATCTCCCTGTAAGATTTCTAACTATGGCTTAAAAACCCAATGAACAAGTGGAAGTTTCCCTCTGTACATGGCTTTTATTATTTACATAATACAATATAGCATCAATGCTGGATAGCATGATTATGTGCAATACATAAATATGAACTATCTGTACACATCTGCAAATCTAACTCAGAACTAAGGTACAAAGATTTGAAAGCAAAATTGAGTGCTTTAAGAACAAAAGTAAAACTAAGACTGAACACTGCAATAAATCAGAAGTAGTGCCTCGTGTACATACTTAACTATTTACAGATGAAAACAGGCATTACCACAACACTAATCTAGCTATACTCATTTATATATAAAAAAAACACAAGTTTCATATATCACAGAAAACCTTCCATTATAACACAGAAGTGATATTACCAGACAAGCATCAATGAAGTATACTGCCTCTTCTAGTTGTTATTGTACAATGCTGTAAATAATGCAGCCCATGCAACACACCCAAGAACACTAGTCCTATACCCAAGTACAATTAATGATAAAGCAGCCCTCTGCAAGTGGTGCTGGATACCACTAAGTAAGAAGTCTACTGCAGCCATGTTGGTTATGATTTTCCATGCAGAAGGGTAGTTACATTAGAACTGAAGTCTTTTAAAAAAGCTCTAAACATTCTTTCTTCAACCAAAACATTCAACAAAAGATGCACATGAGAAATTAACTGTTCAGATACCTTTGCAACTTAAAATTCAGATGCATGTTACTCAACAGAGCTGCTGTATGTGAAAACCAAGTACAGTTTTAATTTCTTCTTGTAAACAAATTAATCCTAGTGCAGTTCTGTGCTACACATTTTTTAGCAGTAAGTAATGTAGATATCTTCTGGTGCAGGCCAACCATAAGTTCAAAGACAGCTTCAGACCCTGTTGCTCGATGGTTTTACTCTTATAACCAGTTGTAATGTTTACCTTTTACAGAATGTCTGACAGCTTTTATACCAATTAGCCATGCTTATATATGGCATCAAATACTGGTTTTATGGAAAGGTCTGATCCTCTTTAATCACCTTCTTCCTGCTTCCAAAGAACATGTGGAAATTAACAGTGAAGTTTAACTATGGTAGAAGTAGACTGCCAGTCCTTTTCTGGAATACCATTTTTTAGAAAAATACAGGCACATAACACTAGCCAAAGATTATACCTTGATACATTCCCAAGAGGCAGATGCTGCAAACATGCAGAGATTTCATGTGTTTTGTTTGGCACGTGGGGAGCTAAATTTTGTCCTTGTTATCTGTGAAATTCAATTTAATAAGCAGATTTTCATCCAATTTTATTCAAGGGAGGGCATATACATTTTGTAGGGCTGTATCTGTCCAATTCTGCCTGTAACAAACACCCCAACACCCTAAAATATCAATTATAAGACAGACAAGTAGTATAAAGTAAAACTCTGGAGAACATCAAAGGAAAATGGCCATGCATCTGCTCTTTAATGTTTTCCTACGATATATTAAAATAAAAACAAAGTTTCAGTCTCTTCACAAGTAGTAATTTATATTCTCTGGATTTTTTCAGCCACAACAACTGGATTCTCTTTTCTGATTTTTGCTGCAGCTTCTGCTTTGTAATCATATGGACAGTTGTGCTTGTCAGAGTAACGGTGAAGTCCACAAAACAAATTTCCACATCGGCAGTCAAATCCTGTACACACAAGAGGAAGCAGTGTCACTTGGGAACTTGTAGCAATTAAAAGGAAAAGAAAAAAGACTTACTCACTATAGAAAAGGAACCAGCTTTCATGGCTCTTTGCAACAAGACAAAGTCTGTCATTTCAAATTGTAAAACAGCTTTTAAACCACCTTTGACATGGTGAGAAATTCAAATAACTATTCTTCCACAAACTCCCATAGATATCACACAGGGTAGAAATTACACAGGCTCTGGAATCAGAATGTCTTGGATTTAAATCCTCCTCCTACTTTATGTTAACTAGGTAACGTTTCATGTGAAAATAAGGGAAAGACAACCAATTAAACAAAACAACTAAAAAGTATCTAGAATATTTTATGTCCGGCTAAAGTAGGCACTTATTTAGTTTCACTTCTTCTTTCATGGGAGAACAAAGGAAAGAATTAAAAGGAATGTATTTTTATCCATTCAATAAAGGAAAGTAATTCCTAAGGCCTCAAGTTAAAGGATTTCATGTGATTAGGGAGACAAATGAAAATCAAACGAGACTTCCTCTCCCACCATCCCCCTTTCTAGTCCATTCTGGAAACTTTCTATTACTGAAAGTTGGGATCCTGAAATACCACAGTAATTATTTTGTCGTTATAACAAATGCTTTATAGTCTTATTTAGAAGATCTGGAAGACTTTGTTTTATATGTAAGATCAATCAGCCCTTTATGAAGAGACCAGGAGCTCCTTGTTGAACCTTAGCTGTAAAATATACAATCTATTATATTATTTAATACCTGTAAGGCCAACTTTCTTTCTGCACATGAAACATCTATTCTTCTTTGGTTTGGGTAACTCAGGAGCTTTTTCTTCACTTTGAGAAGTACTGGGTTGAGAGACTGATGAACTGGGCTGAGTGACAACTGAAAAATAAGGTTACAAATTAGAAATTTGTCAAGTGTTCACTGACAGCTAATTAACCAATTAGCTATGCCAAAAAAAAAAAAATAGAAACACCTAGGACTTTTTACTTTTATAGATCAGAACTTACAAATATAAGAATTTCTTGCCAATCAACATACTATTTGTTCCGTTAAATTTTACTAAATTATCACTCCACTCATAATTCTTTTAAACTCCTCTTAGTAGCTATTAAACTCCTCTTAGCAGCTAGTTTTAAGAAACAAAACCTCAATTCTAAAAGTTTTTAAAGACTTAAGAAATGTTGGCCACATGCTATGGTTTTTCCATGTTGCAGTTGCCTATATATAAACATCTTAATTAGGGCTGTTGAAATTCATTACTACTAAGTAAATAAAGTTAACAACTTCTGAGGTACTTGACTATAAAAATGTCCATTTGGTTTCAGACTTATAGGAAAAAGAAAGATTGTGTAAGTAAAGCCAGCAAATTTTGACAAGTGAAACCCAAATTATTAATCACTATCTTCAGTGCTTTCTTTAGTGTATGATTCAGAAGATCTGGAAGATTTTTTTTTAAGTTTCTTTTGAAAGTTAAGCAAACATTGTCTTTAGAACAATATAAGTACTTGTACAGTTTTGACTTTAGACTTAATTTTATAAACAAAACCAAAAAAAATAAATTTTATTTTCATTAAAAGTCCACTGTCTCCATGAAATCAACAGAATTTGACAATATGAAAGTAAAACTGCAGATTACTAGAGTTAAGCCAATATTACCAATAGCCATTTACCAAATTTGACTGCCTAATCAAAGAGTAGCATGCTAATTGACCATACTTTCATGACACCCACCAGCAAATAAGGAGTATACAAATTAACCCCAAAAGATGGTGGGTTAATTTGCATATATCCCAGCCACTCCAGGCCTCTGGACAGTGTGGGAAGGCAGGAAGGCCCATTCTTGCACAATTCTTCATGCATTTGGCCTCTAGTACTTTTATAAAATTCAACTACAGTGGTACCTCGAGATATGAGTGCCCTAACATACGAGATTTTTGAGATACGAGCCGTGGAGCGAGGGATTTTTGCTTTGAAATATGAGCAACATTTGAGATAGGAGTAATTGCGCGGATCGGCCGGCTGCACACGACCCACCAGTTTACCGCAACTCGAGCGTCTCATAGTTTCCCATGCCTCAAGGTTACGGAACGAATTAAACTTGTATCTCGAGGTACCACTGTACATTAGAAGCACTGTAAACTGAGCTTTAATATTAATCTAAACCTCAACAATAGCAAATTAATGTATGCAATACTAAAATTACTGCCTAAATAGGCCAGCACCAATGCTAGCAGCATTAAGTCTAAACTCTAGAGACAAGCCAATTAGTACAACTTATTCTAAAAATTCTTCTCAAATTCATAACTCATTTGCATTAGTAATTTTTTCAGTGAGATTAACAGAATATATGGAGAAACCAAGATGGCTGCATAGGTAAACACCTAAACTGCTGCCTCACACAACAATTTCAAAACTACAAGTAAAAGACAAAACGGACATCATCCAGAACCACAGGAAGGCTGGCTGAGTGGAAATTCTAAGGACACTGAGACTCAGAGGAGCTGCAGAAGGCAGAGGTACTGAGACGCGTGCGGAGAAGACTAGCAACTGGGTGTGCAGTCTCCAGATTATAAACTTTCCCAATTTATTGGTGTGGAGGATGGTGGAGGATGGGAAGAGAAGAAAGAAGGAATTAGAATGACTATTTTATACTCTCTAAAAGACAGTGGTTCTTGCTTGGCCTGTATTTTTTGGCTCTCTCCTTCGTTGGTCCTTCAATGGGAAGGAACAAATCCCCCACCAACACTTTCTTATTCTACAAGTCCAGAACTGAACTAATATTAAACAAAAAGGATACTTGGATCCTACACTTGATAGCAATCTACTATGACAACCTCATTATAATTTTTCCTGATGGTATGTATGACAATAGTTTGGGGGTAGGGAAGAGTGATAGCGCCATTTCCTGGGTCACACCTGAAAACTAAACAGTGGTTCCATAAAGATAAGAAAGGTTTTTAAAAAAAGAGATATAGAAAAAGATAAGAGAAACCGTGAACTACAGAATTCCTAATAAGAGAATATATGCAGAGACTAGCTATAGATCTAAACCAGAAGAGTATTGTTGTTTCAAGAACAGACTAATCTATGTTTAAAACACATCCTCCTCCCCCAGCCTTAAAAGCTACACATACACGCACAAATTTGGTCTGCTTTTTCAGAAGGATGGAACTCATTTAAAAATATCAAATATGGGTTCACTTGCTCAATTTATAAATTTTCATCTTAACTTTATATATTAAGATTTATGTAGTTCACATATGCTTATGTTAGAAAAAGCTAGCCTACAAACCAGATTATATATCCACTGACATCATTTCCATACAATAAAGTTTTATATTATGTTCAATCAATACTAGGAAATAATGAATTGATAAAATATGTGAATATATATAAGATTCTTGTTCTAGGCCTAGTACAGATAATTCAAACAAGTCAGTCTTCTGGCTAATACATTTAGAGTATTCATGGGTGCTGTAGATGTTAAGCAGACTCAAAATCACTAAACAAAAAACAAAAAATGCCTTTCCATATTGAGTTTTAAACTCTCACAAAATATGGGATCCTACACTTCAACTTGAAAGTTTTAGTGTTTAATATGTTCTATTCTTGAGTATTTTCTACAGAGTTGACAATATCAATAGTTACTGCTTTTGACCTAAAAATTTTCAGCTTTGAAATTTAATCTACATAATTTTTTTTCCACTTTATAATGCCTTCTCTAATGATTTAGATAACTTTTAAAATATGATAGTAACACATTATTTTAAGTTCATTAAATTCTTAATACTTCCAGTCTCCAGATTATAAACTTTGCCAATTTATTTGTGTGGGGGATGGTGGGGGATGTGCAGAGAAGAAAGAAGGAAATAGAATTGACTTTTATACTCTCTAGAAGAGAGCAGTTCTTGCTTGGCCTGTATTTTTGGGTTCTCTCCTTCTTTGGTCCTTCAATGAGAAGGAAGAAATCCCCCCACCAACCCTTTCTCATTCTACAAGTCCAGAACTGAACTATTATTAAACAAAAAGCATACCTGGCTCTGACACCTCTGTTTTCGGGGTAGTTATTTTGTCCTCTCTTGAAATGCTCATTTCTGTCATTTGCTGAGTTACAGGCAAGGCAGCCACAGGCACATTTCTATTTGAGTTCAAGCAAACATTTTTAAAGATGTTAAGGGTACTTCTTTGTGAGATAAGTTGTCAGTTCAACTTCAAATTATATATTATTTCCAACATATCAAATGGAGCTAAATAATCTAAAATTTTAAAATAATACCGGATGCTCAGCACAAATGGTTGAGAATAAAGCAAACAATGTGATAAATGGCTCAATTCAAGGCTGCATATCTGTATGTCATAATGTTTTATTATAGCCAACTAAGAATTTTTAGCTGTGCCTGTAATCTGTTTAAGGGCAAAAGGGGGCAGTTTTGCCAAAATGCCTTGTGTGGCATTACACTAAAGTCTGCAGAGCCTCACTCCCTACAACCTCTAAACCTCAATTACAAGGAAATAAAAGCACAGCATTCTCAACACAGCATCCTTAGTGATAGAATAGAGTCATTATAATATATATCTTTACTCAATGACCTACAAGATCATACAGTAAGATAATGAAATCCTTGACTGTGCAACAGATGTAAAGCCAAGGGATTTGATATATTAACATCTTCATTATATATGAACACAATTACAATTATGTCAATAGCAGAGATATCTTAAGTTCCTCCTACTATCATAAAAACTGAAATGCTCAATCTTACCTTGATTTTTCAGATGTGCTGCCAGCAGCACCTTCACAGTTGTTTAAACTAGTGTCTGCTCTTTGCACAGATGCAGAATCTGAGGTAGGACTGTTGGAACCACTAGCTGTCCCTATTTAAAAAAAAGATTTGTAAGAAAAAAAGCAATACTATAATCAGTAAAGACTATTAATAAGTAACAAATACTTGCATTTAATTAAGTAAGTGATTTAAGCATTTTCATTGTGCTGCTGATTCCTACACTTGAGTATCCAAAAAAAAAAAAAAATTAAAAATATCCAGTGAATACCAGTATGAAACAAAATCTCAAAAAGAAAAATGAAAAAGCTAGTCAAGATGCTAGCTGATAGTCATTCATTCCTGATGTAGTTATGCCAAGTACTTGGGCTGTTGCTTTAATTTCAAGCTTTTCTCAGGTCTTCTCTTTTTGGGCTTTCAGCATTGATTCTTGGTCTTAAGCCCCAAATCTTGGCTCTATGTTTTCTGTTCACCAATTCTTCAAATGGGTTTTTCCTTGGAAACAACTTACCCATTGGGCTCATTCTGCCACTATTCTGCTGCCTCTGAAGATGCTCTTTGTAGCAAACAGAACACATTCCATTTGTCCTAGGATTCCCATAAAAGCCACATCCTGTACTACACAGCATGGGCCCTGGGGTCTGGTTAGTCTCCTGAGCCATATTTTTCTGCTATAAAGAAAACAAAAACAAAATTTTAGAAACTAGCATGTAACCAAAGTAAAATCACTAAATTAGTATATGATGGCCACTAGTTTTTCTAAACATCAAGTTTATTTCTACCAAAGGCCCGAATTAAAAAAAGTAGGGCAAGAAAAGTATGAATATTTTGCTGCCTTTATAAAACAAAGGGCATGAGAGGAATTATTTTATAGCTTGATAATGACCTATAATGACTTCACATATAATGTTAGGGCAACATTAAAAGGTATTTATTTCATTTTCTCCATTTCTGAAAAGGTCATTGTCTGATATCACAATTACATTTAAATCAATTTGGCCAACTGATATCTAAGTTCCTTTCTGCTCTTTATACATTGGTTAAAAATATTTTAAATAAAACTTGCAAATGGGAAAAACCTACAGTCATAATTACTGACACTTGAGATCTACTAATGGTTCTTTAAATTACCTGTAGATAGTAGATGGTAGCTCTAAGGTTTCTTAAAACATCTGAACATACTTGGGCCCAACTTGTAATTCAACAATTCTGCTACTCAGAACTGACTGTAGTCAACTAGTAATTAAACAATTCTTCGAACTGAAATGAGAGCTGGTAGATGACCTAGCCTTTCCTGTTACCTTGGAATCAAGTGAAGCTCTAAGAATTCAGGGGGTCAGATGCTTATGCTTTTATGTTCTACATTTGAGGTGTGAAATCTGGGTTTGGGTACTTTTAAAGACAGTGTCTAGAAACCTGCAATGTACACATTATCAGCCATAGATTTCTCAGCTAAATACTATCTCTTGAACCTTAACAAGTGTCTGTCTTCATACCAGAAAATGAAACCTTTTCAAGCTCAATTCAATAAGGCAAAGAAAGTAAAGCAATATAAACACACAACCTTTAGTAATAGTTAATATTTAATGCTAGGTTACCAAAAAAACCTGATACAGAAAGCATACTCTTGTTTTTTTGCACAAGTCTTATTAAAATTAATACAAATATTTTGCTAAGTTTAGTGAATTTTCTTGAGTTAAGAGAAAACACACAATATGAATGTACAAAGCATACTTAAAATTTTATATAAAAAAATCCCACAGATCATTTCCTCTAACTTGTCACTCATTTAAATGTACCTTACTATTGATAATATGACCACTTATGATTTATTAAGTTATGAACATTTCAAATAAGTGCAGGAAAGTACTTTAAGTTACAGCTTGCCATCTTCTGGAATTTCATATGGCTTTTTTCAACTACCACTTCTAGAACACACTCTTATAGAGAAATATTACAAATGTCTTTATCATTAGCAATTTTTATTAACAAAATTATTTTTTAAAAGGGTGGAAAGAGGACTAAAATTCTGGCCTGGCTAAATCCTGACAATTACTCCCTCCAGTTAAATAGTGAACTTTACTTTTGTTAGCAAAAAGACAAGCTTTAAAATATTTCAAGCCAATTAAGCTTGTATGGAGAGTGACCAAGATCTGCAATTTACTTTAGACAATAGTATTAATTTAGTTGACACTGCCTCTTTAAATAGTAAGTGAAATTTAGCTGACTCATTTTGGAGCAGAGTAGTGTAAACATTTCAAAATCCTTTATGAAGTTTAATAAACACTTTCAGCATTTTTTACATTTGCATTATGTGCAAAATGCTTCAAATAATTATGTATTTATTTGCATGCCCTCTACCCAAAGTGCGTGAAGCTTTATCCTAAAAAAATAAAAAATTGGGCCATACCTTGAACCTAGTTTAAGAATTATGCTAGCTCACTTTCTGTACAAACTTGCAGTGTCATCTGATAGTGGCTTTAAAAGCAAATTGGCCTAAATTTGAGCCAACAAACGTTAACATTTGTCAATCTGGTTCTTAAAATCTTCATGTAAATAAAATGGGAGGGGGATCTCAACCAATGATTTCATCCACTTCAACTTGGTAAGTATTCCACCTTTCCTTCTTCAGAAAACACAAAACACATCTACCTTCAATTAACTATCTTCAACTCTGAGACAACAGGGTATGTCTTCTAGATAGCTTCTCATCTTGTAGACTATTTCCACCTAGAAAGCCAGCTTTTAAATGCCATCACATGTGCACAGCTTGCCGTAATATTTCTCAGGAGCTTAGATCACATGGGCGGCGCTTCAGCCTGTCACAAGGCTGCAATGTGACAGGCTGAGCTGGATGGAGGATCTCACATAAAGCCTAGTCAACAGGGGCCTCTGAAATCAGCTTCTATTTATATCCCAGAGCCTGCCAACTCCTACACAGCCCCAAAACCTAAGGATGCAGCCTTCATACATCTAATATAATAAGAAAACAAAACAAAAAGATCATTTAGACTGCCAGTTTTTCTCTAATGTAGAGAGGGTTGGAGAACAATCTCAAATTCAATCTAAAAGATACAAGCAGGCATCATTAATCACTCATGAAGCCAAAATGGTCAGGGTTGTTTATAAAAACCAAGCACAGTGGAGAGAGCATCAAGACAGAAAGAACTTACGTTTAGTGGTAATTGTTTTTTTTTGGGGGGGGGAAATAGGGGGAGCTTGCCTTAGGTACTGTGGTTTCCTCCTACTTGGCAATGTTTTAGAAAAATACAGTACCACTACTATTTAGTATCTAGAGTTGGTAGAAACTTGAGCACTATGTGTCAGCTCTATCATGTATAAGTGAAACATCTATTTTTCTAGTTTTGGCTTCTTCTAATCCATAGCTTCAAAAAACAAACCACCAACAAAACTTCAAAACCTGGGCATGCAAGTGAAAAATTCTCCAGCCTCAAATATAATTAAAAGAACAAAACTTCCATCTGTGGAATTTAGACATGCTAAAAGATGTTAAGAATGCCCACTCACACCTGAAGTTGATACCCGAGTTCTAGCCTCTAATCTACCTCTAACTAAGCCAGTGACCTTGGGCAAGTCCTCACTTTCCCTATCTCAGTTTCCTCTTTACCAAATGGAGTACATTAGTGTGATTTTAAAAAGGCTCTTTGCCAAGCTTAATACCGGGCCTTTGGAGATAGAAAATCAGGGAAAAACTACAAACTCCTTTTCAGGGCCATTTAAAGAAAAAATTCTCAAGATACAATTGCAGCGCTTTCCCTAAAGTTCTAAAATCCTACCTTTTAAAAATGAAGTTTGAGATTTTTTTGTGTGTGAATTCCCTTGAAGGCCTGGTTTAAGAATAGGGGTCCTGTAACCTATATTACTGTACACATTTCTATGCCCTTCGACCAGAGGCATTCAATCAATAAAGAACCCCCGGGCCTTTCCCCAAAACACAGCTCCCGTGGAGAAGGGAGCAGAGAACTTCACGTTCACCAGCCTAAATGCGCGGAACAAAGGGGAAGGCGCTCCACTTCCTTCATGGAAGCGATCCTGGGCGAGAAAGGCCAGCGACGTTGGGAAGACGGAAGCCCAAGGACAGAGAGGCTCCCCTCACCCACGTTCCAGAGGGTTGTAGAACGCGTTTCAGAACCAGTTCGGGTCCCACTGGCCTCGCACCCTTCGCCAAGCACAGGCCCCGCTCAGAAAAGCCCACGGGGCCTCCTCCGAAAACTACTGAGTCATGCGCAGCCGCAGCTCCGCAGGACGGGCCGGCCCCGCACCCTGCGGGCCCACGCCGACCCCGGCTGAAACGGCTCCCCGAGGCGACGCCAGAGCCGGGGGGTGCGGCGAGCGGGGGCCCGGGGTGCGGCGAGCGGGGGGCGCGGCCGCGGCCGCCGCCGCCTTTGTCTCTCCGGGTCCCTGCCTGCCCACGTCCGGCGCCGCCGGCAAGGGCGGCTGGGACTCTCGCGAGGGAGGCCCTCCCGGAGGCCGCAGCCCCAACCCCCGGAGGCCGCGGCCCCAGCCCCCAGAGGCCGCACGCCGGGTATTGTCCCCGACTGTGCGTGTGCGAGCGAGCCGGGGGCGCGGGGGGCCCAGCCTCCGGCCACGGCGACAGGATGACGCCGCCGTCTTTGTGTTCCCTGAGCTGTCCGCGGGCTCCCCTCCCCGGGACGCCGCCATGCGCGCCCCGCTCAGGCCGCGCCGGAGTCCCCGGGCCCCCGAGCCCACCCAGGCCGGCACGCACGGCCGGCGCCCTCCCCCTGCGCCCCGCACTCACCCTGCGTGAGCACAAGGCAGGAGCCGGGCCTGCGCGCGACGCCGGCGCGGTGGGGGGCCGGGCCGAAGCCTGAGAGAGACGGGCGAGCCGGACGCCCTGGAGCCGCGCGGCCGCGGGCCGGGAGCGGGTAGGAGCCGCGGGCGGAGGTGGTGGCGCTGCCGCCGCCGCGGGGCCTTCTTTTGTTTCTGCAGTAGCTCCGAGCGTGGCCGGGACACGGCGGGGCTCGGGAAGTGGGAGGAGGGAAGCGAGGGGAGGCAAGGGGGGAGGCGGAGGGAGGACCGGAGGCTGCGGCGGCGAATGCTGCTCGCGGCGCTCGCCCGTCGTCTCCTCACGCCTCCGCCGGCGGCGGGTAGGGCCGATTCCGAGGGCGAGAGGGGCGGGCGCCGCGAGGACGGGGCCTCTCCGTCGCTGGTGCTACCGCCGATGAGGCCGTGGCTCCCGGGGGCGAGCGGGCCCGACTACATGCAGACAGGTCCGCGGTCCGGCCGACTGACGCTTCCTCTCCGCCCCGCGCCCGGGCCGTGAGGGAAAGAGGGCGGGAGGGGCGGGGCCTGTGCGTCAGCGAAAACCCGGACGGCGCGGCGGTGGGGAGCGCGGTGACGTAGCCGCCCGACGCCGCGCCCCCGCCCCCCCCGCCCCCCCAGCCACCCGCTCCTCGGGGCGGGGAGGAGCCTGACCGCGCCGCCGTCGCGCGGAGCCGAGTCAGTGGCGCGGCCGGCCCCGGGGTGGAGCTGGAAAAAGCGAGTCCTACCGAGTACGTGGTTCTATTTTTAACCCGATTGTTCGCCCTCAGCCTCCCTCCTTCCCACTCGCGCCTACTTCTCGCCATCCGAGTTCTCACGCATTTTCGGGAGCCCTGGCCTCCTTCACGCCAACCGCCCCTCCCCCACTCCCCAAGAATTACCCGGACTCATTGCGCGAAGAGGAAAAGGAACTGCTTTACCGACCAAGTCTGCGTCTTTCCTCCGGGGAGTGCGGTCTCCGCCCGCCCCGCCCGCCCCGCCCCCTCCCACCCTCTTGGGGCTCCCGAGTCCAGCCCGAGCCTTGCCCCGCCGCCGCCGCCGGGAAGGAGCTCAAGGTCAAGGTGGTGGTGCAGAGTCAGGAAACTGCCCCGCCATCCAGCGGCCAGCCCTCGGCCCCGAGCCTCTGTTCCGAACAAGCTGTTTTGGCCGGCCCGTAAAATCCCTGGAAATTGAATGTTCCAGCAAAGCGCCGTGAACTGGGGTAGCACCCAATGTTCCGCTCAAGAAAAGGAGTGAAGGCACAAACAAGCCAAACCTGCAAACAAGCCAAACCTGGGGCAGAGATCAGACAGGAGGAGCCGTGGCAGGAGGAAGTTCAAAGGGGGGAGAGGTATTGGAAGCAGGCAGTTCACCAGTGAGGCCCAGGGCTCGGCGAATTCGAAAGGGTGGCGTGTGGACTCAGAGTACCAGCACCTTTGCACAGCACCCACACAAAAATAAACTCCCGCTTGCAGCTGAGCCCGCCCAAGCGACTTCAGTTCCACGCAAGAGGACGGAACTGCTAAGCCGGACAGGTCTGGCGGTGTTTTCCAGTAACTAGTAGCGCAGCGAAGGGACAGGCATGAGGCGTAGGGCTGACATTAGCCACCACTGGGAACGGAGGCACAGCTTTCGCCCACGGGGCTCTGTGGCTAGAGCACGGGCCCCGCGGGTGGTGGGGTCCTCCTGGGCCAGGGCACTTACCGGTTGTGTCCCCGTGCAGAAGGGATGTCGGTGTGAGATGGTTGGCTATTTCCCTGTGTCTCTCTCCTCCTCCCTCTGTTTCTCTCAGCCTCTCCTCCTTTCCACTCGCTCTAAAAAAGTCAACAGAATATCCTCGGGCGAGGATTAACAGCAGCAGCAACAAGATTGGAGCGGCAGTCCTTCCCTGTTTCCCAAACTCAAGGATCAGAAAATCCCCCGCGGGGCCGATTTAAAAGATTACTAGGCCTCTTCCCCTGGAGATTGTTTTTGGTTGGTCTGGGGTGGAGCTCAAGAACCCTGTATTTTAAGTAATGCTCCAGGTGGTCACTTCATAATTTTGGGAGACCTTGCTTTGGTTGGTGCTCTGTGCCAAAAGTTCCAAAACCAGTTTCCTGCCGCAGTAAGCAGAATACAGAATACCTAGAATAGAAGTGACCATTTAGGCTAATTTCTGTGGTTAGTTCCATGTGCTAGAAATGTTCAGTAGTTTCAGTCACTGGTCCCAGGGCCACTGGAATTTATTTCCTTGAATGAGTTGATAAGTTAGTAAAAACATAGCAATTACCATTTACTGATCATTTTTGGTGGGTGCTAAGTTATTTCTTTCCATTTAGGGTCTTATTTAATCCTAACGGTAAAACACTAAGGTAGATATTGTAATTGTTAAGAAAAGTGATTTGCTTGAAGCTCAAGGACAGGAAAGCTCTGAAATTAATTCTTACTGAGGAAAATAATCACAGATTCCCCCCTCCCCCAGAATTTTAGTTATTAAAAAGTGAAACAAGCCCTAGCTGGTTTGCTCAGTGGATAGAGCATCGGCCTGTAGACCAAAGGGTCCTGGGTTGGATTCCTGTCAAGGTATCATACCTTGGTTGCAGGCTCCTGCCCTTGCTGGGGCCCTGGTCAGGAGTGTGCAGAGGGCAACCAATCCATGTGTTTCTCTCACATCAGTGTTTCAGTTTTTCCCTCTCTTCCACTCTCCTTAAAAATCAGTGGAAAAATATCCTGGGATGAGGATTAAAAAAAAAAAGGAGCCGAGACCGGTTTGGCTCAGTGGATAGAACGTCAGCTTGCGGACTGACAGGTCCTGGGTTCGATTCCAGTCTGGGGGCATGTACCTTGCTTGCGGGCACATCTCCAGTGTGGGGCGTGCAGGAGGCGGCTGATCCATGTCTCTCTCTCATTGATGTTTCTGACTTTCTATCTCTCTCTCTTCCTCTCTGTAAAAAATCAATAAAATATATTTTTAAAAAAAGAAACACAAATTCTCCACCAGACCAGTGGAATCACAAACTCTTGGGTTTGGTCTAACAGTATGTGTTTTAGCAAGTTTTTTGTGTGATTTTTTTTTTGCTGCATGCTCAAGTTTGAGAATTGTTTACTTACTCCCTACTAAGCCATTAGGTGACCTCTCAAATGTTCACACCAGGTAAAGGGAAAAGGTTAAAAAAAGAAGAGATACTTTTCATGTTACTGGTGTAACAGATTATGGGATATGCCTACCCCCCTTTGGTGTTCTAAATTGTCAGACTCTAAAGATAAACTATAAACACAAAATACACGGTAGAATGTTCTTAATTTTAGTATGCAAAAGGGCTGTTACTCTATGATCATTAGAAAAGGTTGAAACTGACCTTTGTAAAATAGGTAATAGGAAAAGTGAGATATGCTCAAATGTGAATTTATTAATTGTTCCAAAACACCTTTCATAGAATTATGTGGATGAAAAAAGATTTATATGGAAAGTATAGCCTCACAAGGTGATCTGATCATTAATTCCTAACTGCGAAGGTCATGGTGGCCTATAACTTTTACAGTAAAAGGTTTATCTTTGTCTTAAAGAGTCCCTGTCCATTGTTTTTGTGCAATTAGGTTAACACAACTTTGAAACAAGGGTACCCACCCTCAAGAGAGCACATGATCTTTTTTTCCTCTCTTTCAATCTTTATTGTTGAAAGTATTACTTACCAGTATGTTCCTTTTTTTCCCTCTCTCTCCATTGATCCTTTTTAGCCTCCACCCACCCCTACCCCAGGCCTTCACCGCCACACTGTTGTCTGTGTCCATGGGTTATGCATTCCAGTATATGCCTACAAGTTCTTTGGTTAGTCTCTTATCACCCACCCCGGCCTTCCTTCTGGGATTCATCAGTCTGTCCCATGCTTCTATGTCTTTGGATCTATTTTGTTTCTTTGTTTATTTAGTTCTTTAGATTCCACATATGAATGAGATTATGTAATAATTATCTTTCTCTGACTGGCTTATTTTGCTTAGCATAATACTCTCCAGGTCCCTTGGTGCTGTCTCAAAGGGTAAGAGAGTCTTTTTTTTTTTCCTGCTGCATACTATTCAATGGTATAAATGCACCAATAATGAATTCTCATAAAGAGAAACTGGG
>JAAGEH010000226.1:26267349-26334960 GCA_011751065.1 Lasiurus cinereus | reverse complement strand
CTACCCAAAGCAATCTATAGATTCAATGCAATCCTTATTAAAATACCCAAGACATATTTCACAGATCTAGAACAAATACTCCAAAAATTTATGTGGAACCAATAAAGACCCTGAATAGCTCCAGCAATCTTAAGAAAGAAGAACAAAGTTGGAAGGATCACAATACCAGATAGCAAATTATACTACAAAGCCACTGTAATAAAAACAGTCTGGAACTGGCACTAGAACAGGAATATAGATCAATGGAACAGAACAGAGACCTCAGAAATCGATCCAAGCCATTACACTCAATATTTGACAAAGGAGGCACGAACATGCAATGGAGTAAAAACAGTCTCTTCAATAAAATGGACCACCAATTTACACCATACACAAGAATAAATTCAGAATGGATAAAAGACAAATGTTAAGTTGTGAAATTATAAAAATCCTAGAAGAAACCAGAGGCAGCAAAATCTCAGACATCTCTTGTAGCAATATGTTTGTTGATACATAATCTTAACTATTCAGTTATCCAATCCCTTCCTTTCTTTCACTTGCATGTAATCCTCTTATGTTACCTTCTTAATTTCAAAAGCATAAAAGAAACTGCAAAACTGTCATTTTTCTGAAAATTTTAAGATGTTGTGTCCCAGCAACTGTAGTCAGTTTGGCTCAATATCTTATTGAAATTTTATAGGTTTGGACCTTCTTAACCCATTGTATGCCATAAGTGTCTAAAGATGCAAACAGCGGACCTTCTCCACACGCCATACACATCTGTAATAAAAAATGTTTTACCTAAGTGGCAGCCCTGACCAACTTTAAAATCTTTTTTCATGAGAATTTTCAGCTAAAAATATTCAAGAACACCCAAATTGTGAGTAATATGTTTATTTTTTATAATATTCATTACAAATTGATTTTTTAAGTTCAAAATATCATGGTGTGTGGGGATGGTTTCCATTTTGAATGTGTGGCAGTTAACTGGTTAAATCTACAATTGCATGGCACATACCAAGTGATTGGTACTGATCCATTCCTAAGTATTCATTGAAAATAATGTAAATTCAATTATCCTTTTTTTTAAAAATGTTTTGCACATTTAACTATGCTCTAGGCATCCACAGAACTGGGTGATAGAAAATACATTGGTGGGAAAAATAGATCTTACTGTTGTTTTTATGGCTCTTACTGTCTTATTGGTGAGAAACATCCTATATAATAAAAGCCTAATATGCAACTTGACCTAACAGAGGAATGACTGGTTGCTGTGACACACACTGACCACCAGGGGAAAGACGCTCAATGCAGGAGCTGCCCCCAGCCTGCAGGCCCCAGGCCAGTCAAATGGGTATCAGCAGGGGTGGGGTGGGGGCTCGAGGGAGGTGACCAGCAAGGCAGGGAATAGGCAGCACCAGACTGGCCAAGGTGGGTGCCAGCAAGGACTCCCCCCAACCCCCCAATCGCCCTGCCAGTCGCCCCACAGATGATCCTGATCACCAGACAGGCCTAGGGACACTACCCATGCATGAATTTTGTACATCAGGCCTCTAGTGTTAACAATATATCTATACTAATAAAAGGGTAATATACTAATTAGACCAGATAGACTGGACGTTTTCCAGACATCCTTCTGGACAAAGCCAGAGGTGGTTAGGGGCGATCAGGCTGGCAGGGGAGAGTAATTAGAGGCATCAGGCAGGCAGGCATAGATGGTTAGGGACCATCAGGCTGGCAGGGGAGCAGTTAAAGGCATCACGCAAGCAGGCAGAGGTGTTAGGGGTGATCAGGCAGCCAGGTAGAGTGGTTAGGGGTATCAAGCAGGCAGGCAGGCAGGTGAGCAGTTAGGAGCCAGCAGTCCTGGATTGTGAGAGAGATGTCCCCTGAGGGGTCCCAGATTGGAGAGGGTGCAGCCTGGGCTGAGGGACCCCGCCTCCCCCTCACCCCCTTGCACTAATTTTTGTGCACTGGGCCTCTAGTAAATATATAACTATGAACTGGTAAATAATTTGAAAGAAAGGTCCAGAATGTCATGAAGCATATAACCAGTAGCAACGGATACTGAAAAACACCCAGGTCTGAGTTCCATAACCAGTCATCCCATTGCCAGTGGAGTCAGGTTTATTTCTTTAACGTGTTTAACTATAGTAAACTGGCATGTCCTTTGAGACAGTTGGAACAGTTTGTATTCTGCTTCAGAATTAGGTAGTCATTGCAGATTCACTTACATTTTTCTTTGTCATCTAGGAATGGGCCAAAAAGGGGATTGATGATTGAAGAAGAGCAAATGTAATTAAATTTATTAGAAAGTAGAAATTTACATCCCTGAAAAATAGCAATAAAAGTTACTAGTCTACTGTAAAATATAAAAGACCTTGAGTTATTTTAACTTGACATTTAAATTTTTATTATGGAGACAAGAATTGCTTCTATGGCATTATTGTAATACTCTGTGATGGGTAACTTCATTTTCTCTGTGTGCCTATATAGAGCTATGTGAAGCACAAAGTCTGCTGGATTTTTAAAAACTGTTTAGTGCTCTGGTCAGTGTAGCTCCATTGATTGGAACATCATCCTGTATGCCAGAGGTGGAGAATGTCCAGCCTGCAGGCTGTATAAGGCCCCCAAAATCAATTTGGTCTGACCCTACCAAGGCATTAGTGATGACTTAATTAAATGTTTGACCAGCCGAGACCGGTTTGGCTCAGTGGATAGAGCGTCAGCTTGCGGACTGAAAGGTCCCGGGTTCGATTCCGGTTGGGGGCATGTACCTTGCATGTGGGCACATTTCCACAGTGGGGCGTGCAGGAGGTCGCTGATTGATGTCTCTCTCTCATCGATGTTTCTGACTTTCTATCTCTCTCCCTTCCTCTCTGTAAAAAATCAATAAAATATTATTAAAATAAATAAATAAATAAATAAATAAATAAATAAATGTTTGACCAAATATAGCAGGCTAATTTTTAAGTTAACAATTTTGTATGGTCCACGAATGATGTTATAATTATCCAAATGGCCCTTCACACAAAAACGGTTCCCCATACTTGCTATACATGGAAAGGTTCTAGGTTCAATTCCCGGTCAGGGCACTTACCCAGTTTGTGGGTTTGATTTCCAGTGTGGGCTCGATTGGGGCTTGTGCCTCTTTCTCTCTGCCCTCTCTCTAAAATCAATTTTTTAAAAAACTGTTGGCTGTTACTAGTATTTGATGTTCACATAGTGTTTCTTTCCTTTTCTTTAGTCCCGCTTTCCAAATCAAACATCAAGGTAATGAGACTCAATTATATATGTATATATATACATTTTTAAAAAAATATATTTTATTGATTTTTTACAGAGAGGAAAGGAGAGATAGAGAGTCAGAAACATCGATGAGAGAGAGACATTGATCAGCCGCCTCCTGCACGCCACACAGTGGAGATGTGCCCGCAAGCAAGGTACATGCCCCAGACTGGAATCGAACCTGGGACCTTTCAGTCCGCAAGCTGACGCTCTATCCACTGAGCCAGACCAGTCTCGGCTCAATTATATTTTTATTATTTCCAACATGATTGACTGAAAAGGATTACAATATTGTATTTAGAGCAGGTCAACTAATTAAAAACTGGAAAGCATACATACCATTATTAATATTTTTCCTTTTGAATAATTAATAATTAAATAGTTAAAATGTCAGTGAATCCAATAATGGATTGGTTTTCGACCCAGTTCAACTCGTGGTTAGCTGAATATTTTTTCCCCTCAAGAACTTGATGAAGCAACTAGCAATTTAATTGTATAGACCTTTTGATAATTTTAAAGCCATACTTATTTTCATTGAAAACAATTTGATTAAAGAATCTTCAAATAAATGTCATGGATATCTTACCTGATTAGAGAAGACTTTCAAATAAACTCCAGATACTGTCAACGTAGCCATAAAAAATTTTAAAGACTACTTAAATGACCTGGCCAGCATGGCTCAGTGGTTGTGTCGACCTATGAACCAAGAGGTCACAGTTCAATTCCTGGTCAGGGTACATGTCCAGGTTGCGGGCTTGATCCCCAGTGTGGAACGTGCAAGAGGCAGCTGATAAGTGATTCTCTCGAATCATTGTTTCTATCTTTCCCTCTCCCTCCCTGAAATCAATAAAAATATATTAAAAAAAAAAAAAACAGCTAACATTTTATTGTTTAAGAACTTATTGTGAAATCATGTTTGGCTATTTGTTTTGACTTGTACGTAGATATAATTAGGTGGACTCATTTCTATGGTCAACTCTCGTGACCAGATAGTGAATTATGTCATACACCTCTTCTGTAGTAACCTGTATACTTTGCTACTTACAGCACATTTGTTTTCTATTTTGGAGGGATGTTGAGAATGAGGGAGAAGTAGGCAAGACACAACAATAACAAAAGAGTTATTTTCTACAGCTGTTTCATTATACTATTTAAAAAAAATACAAAATATCAAAAATATATGAATATACTAGTATATTCTCTTCGTTTAAATTTCAAGCAACACATAATTTGAACATGAAAATTAGTCTCTTGTTCAAGCCATCCCCAATCCATTCTCCTGTTCCCAAAGGTAATCCTTAGGTACTTGTGTCTATTCTTTCAAACCTGTTTTCTTCATTCATGTACTTATACAAAACAGAGGCATTTTTGTGATTTGTTTGTTTGCATACAGGAAATTAAGCTCAATATATTGCTCTGCAACAGTATGCCTTGGGGATCTTTCCATGTCAGTTCATAAAAATCTACCTTATTCATTTGAACAAAATGCTGAGTATAGGTATAACATAATTATGTTAATCATTATCTTACTGGTGGATTTTCTGTGGTTGTTTGCATTTCCTAACTATGATAAAAAAGGTTGATATGGGTAGTAACTTACTCAGAAAATGTAGTGTATTCATACCAATTATTTTCATTTTAGAATCATTTTTATATGGACTTTGGCCATGTTCAAATGTCAGTCCTTGTGAATAGAATTAATTTTTAAGACAGTAGATAAATCTTCCTAACTTAACTGACTCTCTTTCTCTCTCCTCCCTCCTCCCTTCCCTTCTTTACTCCCTTTTTCCCTTCCTCTTTTCTTTACTTTCCTCACTTTTTAACTTTTGAAAAGATAATACAGCAGGATTCACTAGGAGAGAATCAACTACAATTTGAAGTCCTGCATCATTTCTCCCTATCCATAAGCTAATGATCATTATGATAATAGGTAACTTTTGTTAGTGCCAGGCTTTGTTGTAAGTACTTTACACATGTTAATATTAATTCTCATAGAAGAATTAGGAAGTAAGACAGTATCCCCATTTTGTTAATGAGGAAATTGTTAGGTTTTCTTTTCTTTTTTTTTAATATATTTTATTGATTTTTCACAGAGAGGAAGGGAGAGGGATAGAAAGTTAGAAACATCTATGAGAGACATTGATCAGCCGCCTCCTGCACGCCCCCTACTGGGGATGTGCCCGCAACCAATGTACGTGCCCTTGACCTCTAGAATTGAACCTGGGACCTTTCAGTTCGCAGGCGGACTCTCTATCCACTGAGCCAAACCGGTTTCGGCGAGATTTTCTGATAATGGAAAAATGAGAGGAATTCTACATGTTGTACCTGAAAGGTCTAGACAATGAGTCCTTAATCTGTGTGTGGTAAAAGAAAGCAGTGCAGCTCACCAACAGCCAGTGGTCACAGCTCCCAATCAGAGCTGCTCCAGACTTCATAGCGGGGGAGGGGTCCAAGTTAGGATGATCAACATCTCTGCTTTGCCCCAGACTTTCCTACTCTTAGGAAACTCATTTATCCTAGTCAATCTGCCAGTCCTGGATGAACCTAGATGGTTGATCAACCTAGTCCAAGTAGTGTGTGTGTTTTAAAACATTTTTATTGATTTCACAGAGGAAGGGAGAGGGAGAGAGAGATAGAAACATCAATGATGATAATCATTAATCGACTGCCTCCTGCAGGCACCACATCAGGGATCAAGCCAGCAACCTGGGGATGTGCCCTGATCTGGAATCCAACCACGACTTCTGGGTTCATAGGTCACGCTCAACCACTGAGCCACGCTGGTGGGGCATAGTGTTTGTTTTGAGAAAAGGTGGGGGAGAACATACCTGGAACAGATGGGTGATAGCTCTATGTCATGGTCATCAATGAATTTGGTAGGACCTTCATTGTGAGCCATTGGCAGTGGGTATCTTTTTCATAAACCTAGCTGTATAAATAGTAAGGCCAAGGTTGCTGATTTCCCCTCTCTAAAGAGTCCCTATGGTACTCCCTGAGATAGGAAAAGATTAACAAGGAAAAGAAGCCTGCCACCTGGGTTGCATATATCAGAACACAAAGGATTTTGAAGAGCAAGCAAACCATACAAACTCCCTGACAGCAAAAGTTCCTGTGTTGTTTTTCTCCGCCTGACTTTCAGTGTCAGGCAATTTAAGTGCAATGTCCTGCCTTTGCCCATAAAAGGCCTACTGAATATCCCATTCTTCCTTGCTTCCATTGCAGCCAACAGTCCAAGCTGCTGCATTATCTATGTTGCACAGATTTATGTGTTTTGGGGGCTTTTTGGCATGTGACCTGAAATTAACTTCATTACAACAAAGATGGAATGTCCCTTTAAGAAAAACTTTAAAAAGCAAAAAGATTGCAATTTTTTTTTTCTTGAACAGTTTGACAAGCTTGAGATATTTAGAGAATGACTTTTGTTTTTGTAAACTCAGTCACAAATTGCAAAGGGGATCAGAAAACCAGAAACTAGTTGTTTCTTGGCAGATGGTAGGAGCCAAGAAGGGGAAAGATGGGACCATGGTCATCCTTAACAACAACAAAACCCACAAAACATAGGTCTATTTGGTAAGATTTTATGAAGCCTTGCATAAAAACGACCTCATCTGAAAATTGCTCCACTTAAGAAATTCTGATAAAATACCTGCTCCTAGAAATACAAAGAGTCATCCATTCACTTCATTATACTAGTTTAGCTCTGAAATTATGCTTTAACACGGCACTAAGTGACTGAGTGAGTAACATAGTTGACCAAAACTACACTTGAGGGAAGTACTATGCAGCTCATAGTTACAGTGGGAGGCCATTGATTTTGCAACTATTTGTTTTTTGTTTTTTTTTCTGATTTAAAACAAAAAGTAATTTTTAGGCCCTGGGAGACCTAATGTATAAACAGTGTTCATCCTTTACCAGTCATCCTTTTCCTTGGAACACATCACACTGTGAAATCTGCACAATGAGGACATCAGAAACCGACTTTAGGGATGTGGTGAGAGATGTGGCCCTGAAAACACTGGGACACTTTGTCTCCAAGGCTGGAGTCACTTGGGAGGTAGACAGTGTTCTACATAGAGATGGGACATTCTGAACTTTTAATTAGACAAATACATTACAAAACTTGCTACCTAAGTCTTTCTGATGGAAGAGCTTAGATATACCCTTTAATGTGTTCTTTTTACCAAAACAGTGGACTTCCTGATTCTTTACAGCACATAGATATTAAACATCTCCTCCATAACTCGAAGCTCATCCACACAGAGTCAAGTTGAGATGGCTTGGCCTCTTCTCCAGAGGAGCTGATGTCTTCTTGACATCATCTGCTTCCCTCTTCATCACTGTGTTCCTGCCACTCTGGCTTCCCTGCTCCTTCTCAGCCGTGCTGAGCTCTCACTTGCTTCAGTGCTTTCCCACTTACTGTTTCTTCTACCTAAACAGCTTTTGTTCCAGATAGCTCACTTTATTGACTTCCTGATTGAAAGTCACCCTCACAAGGGAGGCCTCCCCGACTCCACCCCTCCACCCTCTTTTATTATTTTTTGTCCTGTTATACCTGTCTTCATTTTCTTACCACATGAAACGTAACTTTTATTTGTTTATGTCTTTATTAAGTATCTTCTCCCACTCTCATGTAAGTTCCATGAAAGCAGAAAATTAGTTTATTTATTGCTATATTCCTGATGCCTGCAACAGTGCCTGGCATCTCATAGATATTCAGTGAATGACTGGAAAGAATGAGTGAGTAAAGTGGTCAAGTAGACTGCTCTATTAGTCACAATCAGGTTGGTCTAACTCAGTGGTTTTTATGCTCCTATATCCTGAAGATCATGAATCAAGTTCTAAGTACCTCAAAAACCTTCAAGGTTAATGGTTTTATTCTGTGTCCACCAAAATACTTAGGGCATGATGGGTGGTAAACAATAAGGTCTCCATTTCTTCCTATTTCTTTCAACGGCAGCAAATTTGCTTTTAGCATCTTTTTATAGTGAGCTTCCATAATAAAAGATAGTAGTTCCTAAGTTAAAATACACTAAACAAACAAAAACCAGAAAACAGAGAAAAAGAAAACCACTACTTGAGGGAGTTCGGGAGGGAGATATTAATTCATTGCTTTGTCACTTCCATCAGCTTTCCTCAGGAACCTGGAAGAAGGGTCTGAATTATGAGAGTGAGTCAGCCCTCGTGTCTTGTGAAGGCTTGACTTACTCAAGACAGAACCTGGAGGGGGCCATGAAAGAAAGGTGGAGTTTAATAGTTTTAACTATACTGGAAAATAACCTTGGGAAATTTTCCTCTTAATCACGTTATATTTCAATGTTAGAGAAGTAGAATAAAAAGCAATGGCTTTTTTGTTAATATATGAAAGATCTTCCCTGAAAAATCCTTATTTTGAGAGATCAAATTTGCATCATCAACAGAGAAGCTATTAGAAAAACAACAGCACTCAGGGCTTACACAATAAAAAATTGTTTAGATTCCTACCAGTTGTCTACTGTTGACTGTTGAAATGAACAGCTGTGAGCTCTGTGCTCACGGTTTTCACATGGCCCACATGTCCTTGGGGGAATCCTACAGTTGTCATTTAAACAAGCATATCTTTGTCATGTTGGGAGAGGCATCTAATTGCATACTGTTGGAGTGATGTGGTCCTGGGTCTGTGCTAGGCAATTGAGAGCATTCAGTACAGTTCAGAACATTGTAGGGACTGAGGTTTTCCCAGTCCTTAGTGTCAGTGCCTGACTAAGGGGAATGAATACATCATCACCTATATGGCAACTCTGTGTGCCTAGCACAGTGCTCAGTACCATGGGAGAATTTCAAAGAAATATGAGATCATGTCCATAAATCCTGTTCCTGCTGCCTTCATGGCAGAGTCATATTTTCTAGAATAGAAGAAGGCTGTTTATTTGTTTTTGATTACTTTGCTAAACACTGGCTCCAGAATTCCACCTCTTACTCAGAAGTTCTTATATTCTTCAGGAGCTGCCTCACTGCCTTTAAGATCTCCTCACTTCAGTGTATTTTGTGTACACAATCTTCCTACAATAGAAGTAGATAAGATGTAGGTTGGAATGGGAATCAGAATCTAGGTTTGGTTTATACCTTACTCTATTTGCAAACAGTAAGAACGCCTGTACTATAGAATTATGACGGAGCAAATGGGATCATGTATGTAAAAGCAATTTGTAAAGACTAAATATCAAATCTCAAAAGCAAAATGTTATTGTTAAAAATTCCTTTTAATAACAATAACCCCCTCGATTAATGAAAATCTTCAAAGGCTACCTATTACCTGCAGAACCAAGTTCCACATTAGCCTATTATAAGAGGCCTTCTTCATCATGGCCTATGCCACATATCCTCTATATTGAACCTGTTCTTTAGGCAAACCAAGCTTTTTATCATTTCTAGAACAAAGCCTTACTTTTCTGTATCTGTAACCTTTGTAAACACAATTCCCTCTTTTTGGAACGTCCTTCACTTAGCCAATTGAAACCCTACTCATTTTTTACTCATTTCAACTCAATACCACTTCTCATTCATTTGTTTCAAGCATGTCACTTTTTTTTAATATTGTATTGTGGATGTATGGGTACATGCATGGCCTCTCCTGAAATAGCAAGCTTTCTTCTGAGTGTGTGAAAGTACAAGGGCTAATTAATTTTTTTTCCTAATTCTTTAAAGTGCTTTGAATATTTTTGGCATTCAATGCGTATTTGCTGAGAGAGTAAATGAATCAATTCAAAATCAGGAAGTTTTATACATCTCTTTTTAGATTCTACTAATATGTTTACAGTCACCTCCAAAAGGCGTGCTTATTTGTTTGGTGGAACCCTGGAAAAATTCAGGCGATTTATTTATTTATTTTTCTCCCATGAAGGATTCTGCTGAGTTCTACACAAAACCTGCCCTGGAGAATGTAGTCATTCTCAAAATATACTTGTCTATAAATCCTGTTCCTGTATTTTGTTTTCAATATGTTGTAGGCGGCAGAATTACCACCCTGTCTGACTGGTGGGTCAGACCAAACCTGGGTTCAGCAACCTCTTGGTATTTGGGTTCTGGCTAGGAAAGAATTCAGAGCAGCATTCAGAGCAACAAGCTGTCAGAGAACATTTATTGGGTAAATTACAAAGGTATAAAAAGTAAATCCTAGAAAAAAATTGGCTTAGGAAACTAAGTTATAGAGGTAAAGGAAGGATCCTTGGAGCTTGGGAGTGGGGAATCTAATAGGGGAAGGAGAAGCAGGGAGGGAAAAAAAAGGGTGTGCAAAAAAATATCCTTAAGGGAGAGCACACTGGGACTTCCAGCCTAAGGGTTTTAAGGACAGGTTTTAGGGAAGGTCCCAGGGGAAAATCTCAGTAGAATATTCAGCACATTTTCTGGTGTGTCCTATCTGGGTTGTGTTCTCCACTGATTGATTGGCTAGCCCCAGGGCAGGGGGTCATTATTTAATGAACCTGGTCCTGAGCTGGTTTTGTTGCTTATCTGGGCCTGGAACATAGATGTTATCTCTAGGGAGGAAAGGTCTGAGGTCCAAACTTCCCTCTCCAATATATGCTAGGGGAGGAAAAGTCCTCCTGGGGGTGAGGTTCCACCCTGCAATTGTCCTTTCCTAGGCATCTGGGGATTTTCACCCTGGTGACCTTCTGTACCTGGCCCTTCTTGCTTGTTCTGCTCAGGTCTGTCTAACTTCATACAACATAGTTACCTTGCAAACTATAAAGAACTTCCATATATATATATATTGATTGGTTGCTTCCTGCACACACCCTTACCAGGGCACCAGGGCCAGGGGGATTGAGCCTGTAAGCAAGGTACATGCCCTTAATTAGAATCGAACCTGGTACCCTTACAGTCCGAGGGCCAATGTTCTATCCACTGACACAAACCGGCTAGGGCAATTTTGTGTTTTTCTGATGAGGTCTACTCCCTAGCTAATCCGTCGTTCTCTGGGCTAGATTGACAGACAAGCACTTTCCCTAAGTAACCCTGATTTTTACTGCACATTTGCCTATCTCTCTCTTCTCTCAATAATCAGTAGCAGAGGGGGGAAGGAAGCGGTGTTAATCCCCTTGGAGGAACAATGCTGTGTGAACCTTAGCTCCCTGATGAAGAGGAAAAGCAGATGCTTTAAGAGGTTAAGAGCAGAGAAGAGGAGGAGGAGGAAACAGCACTCTAGAATATGAGAGAAAGAAACTATAAGAATAGAAGTCATTAAATTGCTCTGAAGAAACTTTGGATTCAGAACTCACTCCAATAGCCAACAAGTAGAAGTTATAAAGACAAAACACTCATCATAGAGGAAAGAAAATTGTTAAAGAAATAACATCTCCAGAGTTAAAGGCAAATCATTCACAGGCTTCATAAGATAAATGAAAAAAGTAGGATAAATAAAAAAGGCTCATACTTGGTATTGTTATGAAACTTCAAAACACTAAAGATTTAAAGTGAGAATTTACATCCATACACATTTACTTGAGGATAGACTCCAATAAAAAGGCTGAAAGTCAAGAAAGAGAAAGAGGTGGGAATCCTCCTATATAATAAAACCCTAATATGCAAATTGCTGAACAGCAGAACGACCTGTTGCTATGATGCGAACTGACCACCAGGGGGCAGATGCTCAATGCAGGAGCTGTCCCCAGTTGGGGCTGGCAAGCAGGCAGTGCCAGGCTACCAGTCAAAGTGGGTGCCAGCAGTGGAGGCCCCCAGTCGCTCCACCCACTGGTCACCCCACAGATTGACCCTGATCGCTGGCCAGGCCTAGAGACCCTACCCTATATATTGGGAACAGTCTCTTAGATTTAAAAGTTAAGACCTGGCAAGGCTACTCTAACCCTGAAAAAACAGGATCATGCAGCAGTGACTTGCATGGACTCGGCTTGCACCTTCTGTGGTCAGCCCTCATTCTGATACTTTTATAACTGTAATAAGTGAGTCTGTTCACCTTGACATCTTGAACTAGAAGTTATCCTTATCACAAAGCCAATTACTTAACTTCCATGGTACTACTGCCTCAGAAGGATCGTGTTATGTACTACTTATTATAATCAGGGCAAAAAAATGTAGCTGCCCATACAACAGCAAGGTGCCTTTCACCTGTATGAAAAGTATGGTCACTGGTGCATGCAGTGTCACAGATTGTGAGAGGGTGCAGGCTCGGCTGAGGGAACCCCCCCCCCCCAACCACCACCATGTGCATGAATTTTGTGCACCAGGCCTCTAGTACATAATAGAGAATTTAATCTTGCCCCATAAGAGGTCAGACCTTTGCTTTAGCATATGGGAGGTAATCTCTAAATTCCTGGAATGTCATGTCTAATAGGAGTGCCTTTGTTTGCCTGGGTAATTTGGACCATCCTTATAAAAACAATGTGACTCAGTTTGGGGGCTTTGGGTCATACTTTGAGGGGCTAGAGATTATAGTTAGCCCATATGAGCATACAATCATGTGTAAATAATGGAGGCTCAATAAAAACTCTGAATACCAAGGCTGATGAGCTGCTCTGGTTGGCAAAGACTGTGGTTATTGTTACACATCAATATCGAGAGACTAAGTGTTCTGACTATGGAGAGGGGACAATGGAAGCTCTGAACTGGGTACTTCCTTAGACTCTGCTCTATGTACTGCTTTCCTTGGCTGACTTCAGTCTGTAGTCTTTCTTTGAAATAAATCTCGATCATGAGTATAATAAGTTTCAATGCATTCTGTGGGTCCTTCTAGAGAAACAAACCTGGGCATGACCCCTCCAACTTGCAATTTTTGTCATCAGAGTGATCTTGTGTGGGCTGTGTTCCATCTAACCTTGCAGTTAGTTCTCTGCTTCTCAGGGACACACAAACAGAACTGGTTTAGGGGAATAATGAAATAGTCTCCAAAGATGACAGTTGTGCAATAGGCCAAGGGAGGAAATTGGTCTAAATTAGAACAGAGATCAGCAGGCTTACAGAAAAATGTTTTCAGGGAAAAAATGGAATTATTTCAGATAATAGATGCTGTTAACAAGAAGTTGCAAGATATAAGACTGTAATGGAAAAAGCCTTGGAATCTTAACAATGTAAAAAACAATATCCAAAAACTCTAGATCCATCAAACTACTTTAACAGAATGTCATGTTCCAAATATGAAATGATTTAAACCTTGATTATTTTTTAGCAATTGGTAAAATGTAAGAAAGGAGACTATATTTAACTTTGGCACTAGTGTATTTTCCTTTGAAATGTAAGTGCGAGAAAGTAATTATTAGCATTTCCTGCCTCCATGATGAAGTAATGTGATGAATTGTCATAATAATGTAAAATTTGTTTATTCGCTATCAGCTTTCAAAACAAACCTCCTACAAAACATGGAAAAGCTAATCATGATTAGGAACAGAACATAAACACTCTCCACATTGATGGTATTAAAGTAAAGCTCTAGCTGACACATGTTGGGAAATGAAAGGTAGGTAGGAGAAGAGCAAGGAATAGGAAGGGTACAAACACCCTCATTTAACGAAATGAAGTGTGAGAAGAATATTAAAAAATCAGTAAAAGTTTAAATAGTGATGACAGAAATGCAATGCAGTGGAAAAGAGAATGTTCTATCTGGAAACAAACAACCCACTCACACTGTAAATAAAAATATTAATTCTAGGTAATTTGTAGACCTTTTAACTATGAAAGGTAAAACAGTAAGGCCTTAGAAGATAAAATAAGAGATTAGATTCATGATTTCAATATGAGGGAATTATTTTTAAAATTTACATAGTATATTTAAAAATATATATATATATATGCTTTTTTTTTTTCCCCCCAGAGAGGAAGGGAGAGGGAGAGAGACAGAAACATCAATGATGAGAAAGAATCATGATGGGCCTCTTCCTGCACCTCCCCTACTGAGGATCGAGCCTGTAACATGGGCTTGTGCCCTCATCAGGAACTAAACCATGACCTCTTGATTCATAGGTCAGTGCTCAACTACTGAGCCATGCTGACCAAGGGAAGAAATTATTTTTAAGCATATTGAAATGAAGAAACATCAACCTTAAAGGTAAGGACTGATAAATTTGATTACAGTAACATTAAAAATATTAAAAAAATTAAAATAGTAAAAAGGGACACCATATAAGAGCTACAATGGAGTAAAGACAGTCTAACGAAACTAGATCACCCACTTACACCATACACAAGAATAAACTCAAAATGGATAAAAGGCCAAAATATAAGTTGTGAAACCATAAAAATCCTAGAAGAAACCATAGGCAGTATCTCTTATAGTAATATGTTCATCAATACATCTCTAGAGAAGGAAAATGAGAAAATAAATACATGGGACTACATCAAAATAAAAAGCTTCTGCACAGCGAAAGACATCAACAAAATGTAAAGAGAGCCCACTATATCTGAGACCATATTTGCCAATGATACCTGTGATAAAGAGTTAATATCCAAAATATATAAGGAACTCTTACCACTTAACAAAAAGAAGACAAACAATCCAATTAAAAAATGGCAGAGGACCTAAATAGATACTTTTCCAAAGTAGACATACAGATGAAAGTTGAGATTCTACCTTATTAAATTAACTTCTAAAAATATGATGGATTAAGCTCTGTGACTCTTAGACATTTATTATAACATTTATGATGAAATCTGAAAATATTATAAAGGAGAAAAAGTTGTTTCAGCTCAGTAGCTCTTTTTGACTTTCTAGCTAACAGAGAAATAAATATGACTAAATGTTTTGAAAAATGTTTTCCCAAAAAAAAACAGTTAATAAACAAATCAATAAATTATTCTTATAGATCTAAGTAATTTCTTTTTATATTTTATTGTGGGCTTTAAACTCACTTTTTAGGGAAGCATATTGAGATGTCTGGATTTTTCTGCCTTTGTAGACTTAGGAACTATTTTGGTCTCCATTCAAATGTAAACTATTCATCTGATCATAATGTCTCAGTAAGGTTCAGTGTTGACAATAAAAAGACTAAGGATACCCCACTGCACTCATTTATGGCATGTACCAGAACCACCCAAATGCCAACTCAGTTGTGGCAGGTCACCTTGCTTCTGGTTTTGTGTTTCAGCTCATCCTGTTCTTGTTCAAACTTTCCATACACATTTCCAAAAGAATGGTCATCCTAGTCCACCTATGCTAAAAGCATACATTAAGCCTTATTTCTTTAAGAAGGTTGTACTTCAGGCATAGGATTTAGAAAATATTCATAGGAATAAAGATAAACCAATCTGTTTTTCCTCATTGGAGGATATGTTTAGTAATTTGAGAGAGAGGAGGGGAGAAAGAGGATGGAAGAGAGAGGAGAGAGGAGTGAGGAAAGGGAGGGAGAGAGGGAGAAAGAGGGGGGATGGAGGGGGAGGGAGGGAGAGAAGGAAAGGAGAGAGATGATGTGAAAGATGCATTGATCAATTGCCTCCCATTCTCATCTCAACTGGGTATCAAACCCGTAATCTAAGTATGTGCCCTAACTGGAATTGAGCCGGCAACCTTTTGGTGTACAGGACAATGCTCTAGTAGGACCATGGTTGGCAAACTGCGGCTCGTGAGCCACATGTGGCTATCTGGCCCCTTGAGTGTGGCTCTTCACAAAATACCACAGCCTGGGAGTTACCTATTTTGAAGAAGTGGCATTAGAAGTTTAAGTTAAAAAAATGTGGCTCTCAAAAGAAATTTCAATTGTACTGTTGATATTTGGCTCTATTGACTAATAAATTTGCCGACCACTGCTCTAGCAGATACCAGTCCAGGGCAAATAATCTGTTTTTAAAATAGGTTGTCAATCAGCTGCAGGTACTAAGTTCGACCTACAAGTGTGTATGTACTCTAGAATCAGTCTGAGTCATCTGCTCTGTCTGTTTGGCACCCCTGTTTACACCACATCATGAGCCTGCTCATGTAGCAAAGCTGTTGATAAATAGCTTACCCTTTCTGACAGCATGGATGAGGAAAGGACAATCTGATCTTGGTTGATAAAATATGTATCTTAATGTGCAGTGAAGGGATCTCTTTGAAAGCCTTGAGCAATTATTAAAGATGCCTCTGTGTTTGTGTGTGTGTGTGTGTGTGTGTGTGTGTGTGTGCCGCACTTGTTTTATGTGATAGGTAATGATTCATGTTTTAAGAGAGTGTGCTTTTCTGTCTTAAAGAGTTGGCAGCAAGCTCACCCTCTCAGAATGGGAAATTTCTTGAGCTAATTTGGACATGCAGGCTATGTTTTTATTCCACAAAGCTGTAACTCTTTGTCCAGACAGCCCTGCCAATTATCTGTGAATATCCTTATTCAATATAGACTTTTAAAAAAAATAACAAAAAGGCCAGTTTTTTTTATTAGCCTGTTTTGCACCTAAGCTTTTAGGGCAATTATATATTAATATCATTTCTAAAGCAGAAAGGAGTTATTTGAAGTGATGACCTGATTACCATGATGAAGAAAATCATATAGATGCTATCTACTTTTTGAAAATGTGGCCTTTGGTTTGAGTGCAGGTTGGAAGGTAAGAACTTTTGGATTTAATTCCAAATTCTAGGATAAGGTATGGGCCAAATAATTTAGTCCTTCTATATCTTAGTTTACTAATCTGTTAAAGAGGAATCAAAACATTTACCTATCTCCTTGCAGAAAAATAAAGCATTGGCAGAGGTGGGGTACAAGAGCAGGCTATAAAGGGCCAATGGGAGAAAAAAGGGACTTATGTAATACTTTTAACAATAAAGATAAAAAATATACATAAAGCATTGGCAATTGATTTGAAAGTACAAATCAGTGCAAATGCATTTGTTCTGTTTAAAGGGCTCTGCCACATACTTTATTGTTTATTTTATTTTTTTAATATACTTTTATTGATTTCAGAGAGGAAGGGAGAGGGAGAGAGAGAGAGAGAGAAACACCAATGATGAGAGAGAATTATTGATTGGCTGCCTCCTGCACACCCCCAACTGGGGATTGAGCCCATATCCCTGGCCTGTGACCAGAATCAAATCCAGGACCCTTCAGTCCATAGGCCAACACTCCATCCACTGAGCCATACTGGCTAGGGCTAGTATTATCCGTTTGCTCCTTTATTCTGGCACCTTCCAGTATATGTATTCTCTTGTGGTCATCACCTTTCTCATAAGAAAAAGACCTGTCACTGTGACAAGAATTCAGAGAGAAATTGTGTGTTATGTGCAGCTTAGCTAACCAGAAAACCAGCAAAATTAAGGCAGATTTTGTGAAAATTCCATTTTGTATTTTCTGAATTATGAGGAGACAGAATTTTCTCAGAGGGCAGAAACATGAACAAACTAGGCGAGTGTGATCTATTACAAGTAATCACAAATAGAGAAGGTAGAGAGATGGTAGCATCCTCTTTTCTGAGGGTCTTTCAAACAGATAAATAAAAACAAACTAAAAATGTGGCTCCCAAATAAATGCAGGAGGATTGGTTTGGTCACTTTTTTAGAGGTCCTTTGAATTTACAACACGCAGGCATGAGTATTAGGTCTGCCACCAACTAGAGTATCAACCTAAGTGTCAAGCTGTATATTATGTGTTGAGAACTCAAAATTGAAAAAAGAAACAATTTTTGCTTTCAAGGTCTTCTTAACTTTCATGGGAGAGAAAGACATACCAACAGATTACAATGCTGTGTGATAAGTGCTAGACTAGTAGCAAACTAGTAGCAGAAACATGTGCTATGATTTCAAATTTTGCCTGGGGGTGGTTGGGATTGAAGAACTCATATCTGCACTTGATCTTGAAGATCCAGTGGGGGCTTAGTCAGGCTAGGTCATTCTCTGCTGAGGGCAGAACCTGGACAAAGGCCTGGAGAAGTGGATGTTAGTGGTAGATGAGCTTATTTTAGAGAGGAGATAGTAGTTGAGTAAGTATTTCAGGTTGGCAATCCTGCCAGGTGGCCATTCACTGGTTATGTGATTTGAGACACATTACATGGTGTCTCTGACCCTGTTTCTGCATCAGCAACATGGGGACATTATTTTTCTGCAGAGTTGTTGAGATTTCATTGAAATGATCAATGTAAAAAAGGCCAGGAACAGTGCAAGGACAAAGTAGATGTTCAGTAAATGGTCCGTGTTGTTTCACTTCCTTGACTGGGCTGCCACTGTTGCTATGGAACTGCAAATTGTTTAGAATATCATGATTTTGTACTGGGAAGGGCCTCTCAACATAAGCAACCTGTAAAATGAAAATAATACCTACTTTCAGGGTTGTTTTGTGGATTAGAATTAACATTAAACACAGGCCCAATAAAGATGCTCTGGAAACAGTAGTTATTATCATTAAAATTATAACACTTGTCTCTCAAAGGCCAAAATATATGTATATTTTCCTTTTTACCCAGATTATGAAGCTTTGCACATGTACAGAGCTGCACCTTCTGCTAAACCAATGACAGAAAGTCACTTTTGAAAGTATATTTCCCTGACAGGCAATGTGTCATATTTATGAATATGTTTTCTGTGTGAGCTTGTTGTTATAAATAAGTCATCCAACCATGTTTGTTTTACTATTTTTGTGTCCCTGGACCAGGCTCCCAGAAGATGCTTATAGAAATACCTACTACATGAATTAGTGGGTACTTCTCTATCTCATTTTCTCAAACACATTTTTTTTTAATGGAGAAAAACAATTTTACATTCTAAAATTGGCTTTTCAAAACCAAGTGTCCAAACCACTTGAACAATTGAACATGTACAAATGCATATGGTATCATCTGGTGGAGAGGGTCATGCTGCTTCAGAATCATTTATTTATCTGGAGGATGCATTGGTTCAATCTATAATTATCATCGTAAACAGTTATTATAGCCATGATCATCATTATGACATTTCTAATAAGTATTATTGTAGAGGTCAACCTAGTGTTATATCAATAAACCCAGGACTAGAATATCTTATGAGTTTACTTTATAGTTTTTCTTGCTAGACCTGTATTTAGATACCAGAAATGGTAGAAAATCCAGCACTATTTAGTTTCCCAAGAAACCCTCCTTTACTTTTTACTCCGCCCAATTGCATAATGCTTCTGAGAGGTCATGTCTTCCCTGTTCTTTCCTGTTTTGATGATGAGCATTGATAATAGTGGAAATGGTTACATGGCTCAAGCTTGTGAAAATGACACACATTCTGACTTAAAAAATGTTGGATTGAAGCGGGAAAATGTAGCATAGATGCCCTTGAACGTTCTTATCACACAACAGCTGCAACCTCAGAGCACTAATTATCTGTTCCACCAACTTCAAAGCAGAACTGGACCCACATTATGCAACACAAAGCCTCTTCTGTCTCACTTTTTTTTGAAGGGCTGAGAGAGAGAGAGAGAGAGAGAGACTTCACAGCTTGCCTTGAAAATGTATCTGTTCTTTAAGAAATTATGTGGTTCACATGCTAAATAGAAATTTATAATATTACAGATTTAGCTTAGCTCTTGTTTTTTCCTCAGTAGAGAAGGAAAGAAAATATATCTAACCAACACTCTTTTTGTTGCATCAAGTTTGGCTTAAATTCAGCATCACTCTTGAGACTTTAAAAATCCATTTCTTTATAAATTTGAAAATTAGGGAAGTTGGTTGGGAATTTACACTCTGGGGTTTTCAGAGGCTCCATGGCTTGTTCCCAAAGTTATATTTACTTTCATTTGAGACAATTGATATTATAGATCCTGCTTGTAGGTGTCATTGTGATCACTACCTTGGGCCTTCATGTTCAGCTATTTTTTTCACCATTGTCATTTATTCACTGAGCAGCTACAATTAGGCTCAATATCTAAAATTGCGATTTTTGTAGATTAGAATGATAAGGTAACTTAATGTTTGGTCTCTTAAGTATTTATTGAGTAACCAACCATGTAAAAGCAAAGGTTCAATTATGTAGGGAAAGTAATCCAAAAGTAGAATACTAAATCACAACTTTTCAAAGATTCACTCTATTGTTTTGGTATCGTACTATTTTCTATTTGCAAACTATTTTATTTAGTACTTAATTTTTTAAAGAAGTTTCTGGTTTGCAAATTATGTAATTAGTATGTTTGATCGGGGGATTGAGCAAAAAATATCCTTAAAGTTTATTAGTTTAAAAAGGAAAACAGCCCTAGCTGGTTTGGCTCAGTGGATAAAGCATCAGCTTGTGGACTGACGGGTCTCAGGTTCAATTCCAGTCAAGGGCACATGCCTGGGTTGCAGGCTTGATCCCCAGTAGGGGACATGCAGGATGCAGCCAATCAATGATTCTCTCTTATCATTGATGTTTTCTTCTCTCTTTCTTCCTTCCTCTCTGAAATCAATAGAGATATATTTAAAAACAATAAGAAGGAAGAAATTTGTACATATATATTGAAAAATGGTTAAATAATATGGAAGTCTATAAAATAAAACCCAAAACTTATTTAATTACCACTTGGATTACACTGAGTTAACAACTTTTATTTTAGTCCAGACCTCTCTTTTTCTTTATTTTACATACTAGAGGCCCGGTGCATAAAATCTGTGCATGAAGTGTGTGTCCCTTAGCCCAGCCTGCACCCTTTCCAATTTGGGATCCTTCAAAGGATGTCTGACTGCCCGTTTAGGCCCAATCTTACTGGGATCGGGCCTAAAGGGGCAGTCAGACATCCCTCTCACAATCCAGGATTGCTGGCTCCCAACTGCTCACCTGCCTTGCCTTCCTGATTGCCCTTAACTGCTTCTGCCTGCCAGCCTGATCACCCCCTAACCACTCCCCTGCCAGCCTGATTGATGCCTAACTGTTCCCCTGCCATCATGGTCACCCCAACTGCTCTCCCCTGCAGGCCTGGGTCCCCCCCACCTGCCCTTCCCTTGCAGGCCTGGTCCTTCCCAACTGCCCTCCCCTGCTGGCCATCTTGTGGTGGCCATCTTGTGTCCATAAGCGGGCAGCCATCTTTGACCACATGAGGGCAGCCATCTTGTGTGTTGGAGTGATAGTCAATTTGCGTATAACTCTTTTATCTAGGATAGAGGCCTGGTGCATGGGTGGGGGCCAGCTGGTTTTCCCTGAAGGGTGTCCTGGATCAGGGTGGGGGTTCCCTTGGGGTGTTGGGTGGCCTGGGCGAAGGGCCTGTCATGGTTTGCAGGCCGGCCATGCCCCCTAACTATCCAAATGGAAGCCCTGGTATCTAAGATTTATCTATCTTCTATAATTGAAACTTTGTAGCCTGGAGCAGGGCCAAGCCTCCTGCTTGCTCCATGGCTGCAGCCATTTTTGTTGGAATTTATTTATCTTCTGTAATTGAAACTTTGTAGCCTTGAGTGGAAGCCTGAGCCTGCCAGGTTGTGTAGAAAGCTTGGCTTCCTCCATCGCCAGGGGCAACTCAAGCTTCCTGCTCTCTCCAGCTCCATGTCTGCTTCCATTTTTGTTGGGATTTATTTATTTTCTATAGTTGAAACTTTATAGCTTTGAGTGGATGCCTGGGCCTGCCAGGGTGTGCAGAAAGCTTGGCTTCTCCATCGCTGGGGGAAACCCAAGCCTCCTGCTCACTCTGTGGCCACAGCCATTTTGGTTGGGTTAATTTGCATACTCACTCCTGATTGGCTGGTGGGTGTGGCTTGTGGGTATAGTGGAATGATGGTTAATTTACATATTGCTCTTTTATTCGATAGGATAAAATGAAATATGCAGCTTTTTCCCACTCAGAATTATGGCATGGATAATTCTCATACATGCAGATACTTAACTTGAAATCAAGAAGGGTTAAAATGTCCACTCTTAAATAGCTTTTTTAATAGTCACTTCCCACATTCAGTTGCTTTGAAATTGAGTGCTTTTCAAAATTAGTTTTGTGGTAATTGGCCAAAAACATTAAAAGAAGACTTATAGTCTCAAAACACTTTTATTTAAAAACACCTTCTAAAGAACATAAGGTACAGTAACTACACAATTTTAGCATGGTGGGTTGAAAACCAAACAAAAATACTTATTCAAATGCTTTATCTCTGCTATACCAAATAAGAACAAACTTAGAATCCTCAAAACAAAACAAAACCTCAATAGGTTCCCAGGGGGCATATGTATCACAGCCAACATCAAATGATGTTGTTTTCATCTTTTAAACAATTGAGATATAATTGACATATCCTGTATAATAAAAGGCTGATATGCAAATTATGCCCTCGGGAGTTGACCAAGATTTCCACTGACTGAGAGATTGACTACTCGTTATGACATGTGGTGACCACCAGTTGGCGGCAGGGAACAAAGGAAAGCCCCAGCTGTCCTGATCACTAGCCATGCTAGGGACTCGACCCTTGCATGAATTTCGTGCACTGGCCCTCTAGTAAGATTATATTAGTTTCAAGTGTACAGCATAATGATCTGATATATGTATGGTTTCATCTTAGTTTTTAAAAAAATATTTTTGTTGATTTCAGAGAGGAAGGGAGAGAGAGATAGAAACATCAATAATGAGAATCATCAGTTGGCTGCCTCCTGCCTGTCCCACCCTGGGGATCAAGTTCTAACCCTGGCATATGCCCCAACTGGTATTTGAGAATCTAACTGTGACCTCCTGGTTCATAGGTTAACACTTAACCACTGAGCCATACCAGCTGGGCTCATCTTAGGTTTTAATTAAAAGATAATGAAGTCCAAATTTTTACATTTAAGTTCATCCTCTCTTTAAATTTTTCTTAAATGTTTGCCATCTTATATTGTTTGCTAATGAGTACAGGAGGTGGAACAAGTAATTAGAATACAAATTTAATAGAAAATCTCTTAAATAACTCACTGTATTTAGTTTAACAACCTTTTTCTCCCTTGGATATAGTTGAAGTTGAATATAAGATATATATTAGTGACCCAGTGCTTGAAATTCATGCAGGGGGGTGGTGTCCCTCAGCCTGCCCTGAACCCTCTCTAATCTGGGACATCCTTCTTGCAGTCCAGGACTGCTGGTTCCTAACTGCTCACCTGCCTGCCTGCCTGATTGCCTCTAACCATTCTGCCTGCTGACCTGCTCACCCCCAACTGTCCCCCACCCCACTGGCCTGCTCACCCCAACTGCCCCCCCTGCCAGCCTGATCATCCCCAAGTGTCCCCCCCTCCCACTGGCCTGCTTGCCCCTAACCACCTCTGCCTCAGCCCTGCCATCATGGCTTTGTCCAGAAGGATGTCTGGAAAGTCTCCTGGTCTAACTAGTATGTTACCCTTTTATTAGTACATTAGAGATCTGTTGCAGGAAGATTCCTGCAAGAATAGAGCTTCCTAAGGCCTATTCCTGCAAGAATAGGGCTTTCTGTGGCTGGAGCAAAGCAGAGAAGGGTATGAAGCTTGCCAAGGTGGTCTTTGCTCCCTTTCTGTCTCACTTCCTCCCGTCTCCGCTGCCTTGCTCTCTCCTGTCTCCACTTCCTCGCTTCCTTCTCTGCCACTTTGCTCCCTTCTGCAGCACTTGCTTTGCTCTCTTCTACAGTGCTTGGCTTCCTTCTATGCTGTCTTCAGTCTTTACTCTGCACCTACATATGCAAATTAACCACCATCTTTGTTGGGTTAATTTGCATACTTGCTCTTGATTTGCTGGTGGCCGTAGCGGAGGGACAGTCAATTTGCATGTTTCTCTTTTATTAGTGTGGATATATAACATCATAGTTTTTTTAAAAAATATATTTTATTGATTTTTTACAGAGAGGAAAGGAGAGGGATAGAGAATTAGAAACATCGATGAGAGAGAGACATCAATCAGCCACCTCCTGCACGCCCCCTACTGGGGATGTGCCCGCAACCAGGATACATGCCCTTGACCGGAATCAAACCTGGGACCTTTCAGTCTTCAGTCTGCAGGCCGACGATCTATCCACTCAGCTAAACCGGTTTCGGCCATAGTTTTTTTTTTTTTTTAATATTTTTATTGATTTCAGAGAGGAAGGGAGAGGAAAAGAGACAGAAACATCAATGATGAGACAGAATCATTGATCAGCTGCCTCCTGCATGCCCCCTCCTGGGAATCAAGCCTGCAACCTAGGCATATGCCCTTGACCAGAATCAAACCCAGGACCCTTCAGTCCACAGACTGACACTTTATCCATGAAGCCAAACCAGCTAGGGCACATCATAGTTTTTGATAGTAAAAATTTTGATTTCCAGGGAAGACATAAATATATTATCATGTTAACAAATTGGAGAACACTGACATGGTGACAAGAACTCTGCTCTGAAATCAAGACTTGATGTTTTCTCTGAAGCGAAAATGGAGGTAGACAACTTATTGGTAAATCCTTCAGTATTTCCCCCCTGATTCCTTACCCCCAGACAGAAAAAACAAAATTTACTTCTATAAATACCAGTTTACGAGGAACTCAAGTATTGATCCTATTGTGGTGAGGGTGTCTTTTGGTATCTTTTTTTGCATTTTTCAAATAACAGATATGTCCCAACTTAAGAGAAAACAGTATGTACATCTAAACCCAGAAAACTATAAACATGGTCTTTTCAACTTGAATTACAAAAACATTTACTTCTTTATTCCCTTTATATTTGTAAACTCTACCAGTGAACCTAACATGTTATGGAATTTGGTCAAACTGAAACAGTAGCATAGCTATTTTTAAATAGCTGTGCATTGTATAGCAAATAGTGCATTTGTACCAAAATACAACAAATTATAACTGATATCTGCTTATAGAAATGCAGGCTTTGTTTTCTTGTGGCACGGAATGTGCAAATAAAAGTCTTAGGAAAATATAAGATTTTCTTCTTCCTCCACCTCCACAATGTATGTTGAAAGCTACAGTACAAATCATTCAGGACAGATTGATATTTGTGGGAACCTTACTTATTTATCTGTTGACAATGACCAATGAAAAGGCTTTAAAATAACCTAAGACAAAAGAATATTTTTGAGAAATGTGTAAAATGTGTCCCTTAATTTCTTTGGCCATATGAGGAGTTGACTGTAGTTTATCTTGTTTTTCTCTTCTCTCTTCTCTCTTCTCTCTTCTCTCTCTCTCTCTCTCTCTCTCTCTCTCTCTCTCTCTCTCTCTCTCCTCACCTCTCTCTCTCTGTTTTGTTTCAGTGGTTGAGAGGACAGATCAACGAACCCTTATCATTGCTGAAGTGCTCAAGTGTTGTCATATTCTGTACTAATAGAAATCTAAGTGGAATAGTCTGGGCCCTCAACCTGAATTACTGTTAAGTCATTCCATACCTTGAGTGATTATTATACAGTAGGGCCTCAGACTGCATTGTGTCTCCATTTCTACCCCTGGAAAATATTTAGGTGATTACTTGAAATGATAACAACAATAACAACAAAAATCTTCTCTTTGTAAATCTGGAAAAATTAAGCCAAGACTGGTTCATCAGACTATTATTTTCCTATAAAAGTTACTAGGCATATTCATTTATTTTTGATATGTATTCTTTGTTTGCACAAATATGTTCATTGTAGAAGAATCTCAAAACATAAATGAACAACAATAACGAATTGCTAGTGGCACCTGAAGAAATTATTATAATAACATTTTAGAAGCTAACCTTTCAGTCTTCTGAGTTTACTAAAGGAATGTATGTAGCAGAATTCTTAGTCATAAAGTCAGCTAGTGAATAACTTTTCTTCCCTTCCTAAGTAGGAGGTCTATTAGCTTTATGTTTAAGGAACTGAGAAGAGTAGTTGCCAGATCTGAGCTACCATCGGGCAATCCCTAAATGTGCTTGGAGAATCAGTTTAGTTTTGGGCTGTAAATTTAATGTCCAAGAAGAAGGGTAAAATAAACTTTTTCTTCTTGGAGAGTTGAAAAGAAAATAACTGAGTTCTAAGGCAAACATAGGGGGAAGGGAAATGTTGAGAACTTAAGGAAGTCAGAAAAACTCTGGTCTGGTCACCAGTAAGATTGAATTTAGAGCCTAACCATTGTGTGACCTTGGGTCAATTGCCAACTTTTCTGGGCACTGGTATTCCCATTTTTGAAATGAAGGGAAGATAAGGGAGAGTGACAGGTAAGATGGAGACTGCAGAAATGTCTAAGACATGGTTCCTACTTAGTTGAAAAGATTAGCCTGTGCAAAAACTACAATTCTAAGTTAAGTTGGTGGTGGTGGAGTTGAAAAGATGAGGAAGGAAAGGACATTAACAGAGGGCTCAGCTAAAAGTCTGATCTCATTTATTACCTTCATTCAGGACCTACATCTGTGTTGTCCAACATAGTGGCCTCTACCCACATGTGGCTAATTGAGCACACAAGATATAACTAGTCTGAAATCTGTATGTATAAAACACATTCTGGATTTTTTAAACTTTAGTACAAATAAGTGTAAAATACCCCTTTGATAATTTTAAAATATTGATTCAATGTTGAAATGATAGCAGGTTAGATATATTGGGTTAAATAAAATATATTTTAGAAATTTATTTTACATGTTTCTTTAAAAATTTTTAATGTGGCAACTAGAAAATTTTAAATAGCATATATGGCTTGCATTTTATTTCTGTTGGAGAGTGCTGGTCTAGGACATTATGTCAGTGGGGTACACTTTGGGAAAATGTGCAATCATTAACCTGTATGTGGATATGGAAGATGTTACAATTGTTCAGCCTGATCTAATAGAATGAGTGTCATCAGAAACCCAGATCCTTCAGAGACAAGAAAAACATAAAAATGGAATGACTAGAACACTTGAAGATAAATAATGATAAAGGTTTACAACAACATATGGCTATGAACTTCCGTATGACAAAAAGCAGTTCAGAGCTAGTCTGACTGCAGAGCCACATGCTTGAGCCACTCTCATTGGTAGCGGTTGGTTGCTTTAACTGTGCCTTTCTGCAGACAGCTTTGTAATAAATAGCTTTAGGCAAGAAGGCAGGAGTGGGAGGGAGGGAAGAAATAGGGACCAGTTTATGAAGCATGTTTATAGACTTTATAGATTGGCCTCATGAAAGAATGAGATAATACGTGTCAGTAAATGATTACAACTGCCCTGAAAAACTGAAGGCATTTGCTAAATAGCAACTGGTCTTCCTGGAAAATTTCCTTTACCTCATACAGATGAATCATTATTTCCAGAAAATAGCACACTTACTGGAGACGCAGTTCAGTCCTAGTAATTAAATTCAGTTGGCCCAGTAGGGTCAGATTTCATGGTAACATGGCAGGAGGGAGAATACAACTAAAAGAACCCTGAAAATGTCCTCAATACCATATCCAATGGCTTTTCACAGTCTTCATCCATCTAAACTGCAGATACCACTTGATAGGAAAAACCTTCCCTTCAGCATTTTCTTCTCCATTGCCTCCTGTGATGTGATGTCCGAGCCTGACCCATCTTGCCAGGGACTTAGTGCAGCATCAATTTGAGAGCTGAGGTTTGTGGGTTGTGATGAAAGGTTGGTGTAATAGTTTATGTAAAGGGCATAGTAGATTCTCAATACATGATAGCTAGTAGTGTTTTTTATTACTTTTTACTGAATTCTTTTTTCACCCAAGCCCTTTAAGTTCTCCCCTCTATATACATTACAAAATTGTATCTACTTTAGTTTCAAATGTCACCTCTTAAGTAATAGAAGGCTGCAAATGCCACATCTGAAACCCTCTTTGGATGCAGCATATAAGCATTTCCAATATTTCCTACTGGAAAACACCCAAGTATTTTTTTCTCTCTCAAATCTCCTTGCCTCTCAAGTGCCCTCCTGTCAACACACCACTTCACTTTTGCCAGGTACAGCCCCGCAGATGTGTGCTGGGATCTTCCCACTGCCTGTGATTACGTCCTTGCACATCCCACACCTCTGTGAATATACACAGGCCAGCATGCTAACAAATTCCAGTGTGAACTTAGTTTGTGTTCATGTGGTGGTTCATGGAAGATTTTTGTTTGTTTTTTGTTGTGTGTTTTTTTAAATTATATTTATATTGATTTCAGAGAGGAAGGGGAAGGGAGAAAGAGATAGAAACATCAATGATGAGAGAGAATCAATGATGGACTGCCTCCTGATTGCACCTCACTGGGGATCAAGACTGCAACCCAGGCATGTGCCCTTGACCAGAATTAGAGTTGGGACCTTTCAGTTTGCAGGCCAATGCTCTATCCACTGAGCCAAACCAGCTAGGCTGTTGTATTTTAAATTGGTTTTTAGAGAGAGAGTGGAAGAGAGAAAAAAAAAATAGAGAAAGATCAATGTGAGAAGGAAATACCCATTGGCTGCCTCTTGCATATCCTACAGGATAATCAAGCCCCAAACTCAAGCATGTGCCTTGACTGGGACTCAAACCAACAACCTTTTGGTGCATAGGAAACACCCAACCAACTGAGCCACATCAGACAGGGCAACAATGGAAGTTTTATGATTTTTAAAACCACGTTATTGAGACATGATTGACATACAAAAAGCTGTGCATAGTTAATGTATACAACTTTTTATGATTGATGGGAATGCAAAAGAGATTGTGTTGACAAGCTTTAGCTGTGGGACACTGGGCAGGTCATGTCACCTCCCTATCTCAGTTCCTTCATTTGTAGGATGAGTGATCTGGATTTTATCTTTAAACATCCCAGTGCCAAGATGCTGAGCTTCTAGAATGCAATAGGCCTGTAGAGGAAGACAAGGACCACAATATTATTCTAAGCTTTGCCAATAGCAGGATAGTGATAATGTATTGAGATTCTCAAAAAGTTCATGTTAAGGGTAAATTTCAATCATTATAGTAAATCCACATTGTATAAGTAAAACCTTGCCATACCTGAGAAGTTTCATGTGCTTGTTTCAGCTTTTGTTACTAAAATTATCATTTATTGATCATAAATTATATATTTATTAATCATACACATAGTTTTATTATTTATTATGGACAAAATATTACAGAGGTTCCCCCACTTCCACAATCATAAAAACCTTGTTGAGTTTTAATTTTATAGATTAAAATAAGTGGCATATTTATTTATTAAAGATCATGTAAATACCAATATATATCCAATGTAAAAAGTTCAAGCAATAGAGAAAATGAAGACAGTAAAAATCACCCTTTAATGTGGCCATCTAAATGTAATCATTTTTGAAATTTTGGTTAGTATCCTAAGGTATGTGACCTTATGTAAAAGAATTAAACTTTAAATGCTATTTTGTAACCTGCTTTCTAAGAAACTCTTTAATATATTGTAGACATATTTTTTCAATTATGACTGTTGGTCTTCGGTAATGGCTATAGTTCATTGTATGGCTGTACCTGATATATTTATTTACTCCTTTCCCAATGGACGTGTAAGCTATTTCTAATTTTTTACTATTAGGAATAGGACTGTGATGAATGTCAAGCCATACTTAAGCTTACAAATATATTTAAACACACCCAGATAGAAAGAACAGATGGTGGCTTGCCTGCACCTCGGGCTGGCCCTCGGCAGCTGGGGAACTGAAGGGACTGGGCTTTCTTGAGACAGGTGCCCAGAGTAGCCTAGGCCTGCCTAGGGGCGGGCCTGGCCTTGCCATGCACCTGCTGCCCCAGCAGGGCTGAGGGGACTGGGCACTACCATCTTGTGGCTGTGGGCACCACCATCTTTGAGGGTATGACAGTCAATTAGCATATTTCCTCTTTATTGGCTGTGGGCACTGCCATCTTTGTGACAGTGTGAGAGTCAATTAGCCTATTTCCTCTTTATTAGATAGGATTATTTTTTTGTTAATCCTCACCTGAGAATATTTTTTTCCCATTGATTTTTAAAAAGAGTGGAAAGAGGGTGGGATGGAGAGGTAGAAAGAGAGAGAGAGAGAGAGAGAGAGAGAGAGAGAGAGAGAGAGACTGACTCTCTGTGAGACTCATGAATTGATTGCTTTCTTCATGTGCCCCAACTGAGGCCCAGGAAAAACTTGCAATGGAGGTATGTACATGCTCTAGACTGGGAATTGAACCCACGACTCTTTGAGACATTTGCTGACATTCTAACCACTGGACACACAGGCCAGGGCCTGATGTCTGCTTTAGTACAGCCCATGAACAAAGAATGATTTTAAAAATATTTTCAAATGGTTGAAAAAAATAGCAAAAGAAGAATGATGTTTATGACAGATGAAATTTTATAAAATTTAAATTTCACTCTTTATAAATAAAAATTTATTGGAATATTGCCATGCTCATTCTTTCATATATTACTGTGATTATTGTGCTACAACCTAGAGATGAATAGTGGCCTATAAAACCTAAAATATTTACTTGCCTTTCATAAACAATGTTTATCAACTCCTAATTTAGGGTTGTTTCAGTCAGTTTGGGTTGCTATAATATAATGCCATAGCCTAGATAGCTAACAAACAACAGAAATATTTGGAGGTTGGGAATTCCAAGATTATGCCACAGGCAGATTTGGTGTCCAATAAAGACCTGCTTCCCAGTTCATAGACAGCTGTCTTCTCCCTGTGTCCTCACACAGTGGAAGGGGCCAGCACCCTCTTTTAACAGGACACTAATCCCATTCATGAGAGCTCTACTCTCATGATCTAGTCACCTCTCAAATGACCCATCTCCTAATACCATCACATTGGAGATTAGGATTTCAGCATATGAATTTGGATAGACACAAACATTCACTTATTGGGTGCCGAGGAGTGTGTTGTTCACTCAGCAGCAAGAATGCATTTGCATTGCCAGCATTATGGAATGCTAGAGAATTTACTATAATAACAGGTAACTTGGCAAAAAAAAGTCAAGGCAATATGCCTATTTTGTTAACAACTTGAAAATAGTAGTGGTAGCATATTTTCTTTACTCTTTCATCATCTCTAATTTAGAAGACCAATCTTATACAATGCAAAATATTTTTTGAAAATCTATCAATAAATAAAGTTTTTAACACCAGGATTGCTTAGAAATGCCTAACACCAGGTCCAATAGTTCACTTGTGACTCTCCTGGTCTCTCCATGCTTTCCCCCAGGGCCCCATATGCTCCCTGGTCTTTAAATTCTTCTACATATTTTAGGTTTGACATTTTATTTTTATTATTTTATTTTTCTTTTATAGCCAAGACACTCATTTTTACCAGGTTTCTAAGTAAATATTAATAAAATCACAAAAGCTTCTCTTGAGCTTGGGATGGGTGGAGTCTCAGGGCTTAAGGGACCACCTTGCCTTCCAGTCAGGCCCGCCCTCCATGGCCCCTGAGTCTCACGTGACTGGGTAGTCGCTGGAGCGGTCCCTGTGCTGGCAAGCTTGCTCGCTTGCTCTCTCGCAGTGCCTCTAGACTACTACCTTTCCGGCTCCCCTGTGCTCAGGGACCACACGAGTCTGGGTCCCCAGGGTTTTGCCCGAAACTGGGGTTTAGTGAAGTTAGAAATGGCACAGTTGGGAGGGTCTGTCTCCTGCCCACTTGTGAAAGCCAGCGGCACAATCAGCAGTCTGTCCTCTGTGGTGCAGTGCCGTGCACGCCACCAGACTTCTGATCTTTTGTGACTCCCCTAAATTTCCGTGCACCTCTCCCCCTTCACAGTCCAAACTCCCCCCTGAATGAGTTTCGACTGGATCAGGGGTTTAGTGTTGTAGGATAAGGAGTTCAATGCCTTTGAGAGTCTCTGTCTCCCTCCCTCCAGAGAAGGCCAGCCAGGTTCGCCGTCACTCGCTCTCTCCACGCGCTTCTCAGTACCTCAGTTTTTTGCAGCTCCTCTGGGTCTCCGTGAGCCCCTATCTTTCCCTCTAGTTGTAGAATTTCCACTCTGCCAGCTTTCCTGTGGTTCTGGATGATGTCCGTTCTGTCTTTTAGTTGTAGTTTTGAAATTGTTGTGCGAGACAGCAGTGTAGGTGTTTACCTATGCCGCCATCTTTCTAAGTAAAAATTAATAAATGAATAGCTTGATTTATTGTTATGTACTATTAAACAAGATAATTACAACTACATTTATAAGAAAGAGAGAGAAAGAGAAATCTTTTTACTGGCATATATCCTCTATTCCTGACTTTATCTCATTCATTTTTAAAAAATTGATTTTAAAAGGGAGAGAGATCAGTGTGTGAGAGAGAAATGTTGACTGGTTGCCTCCCACATGCACTCTGACTAGTGATCAATCCCACAACCTTTTGGTGTATATGACCTAACTGGGAATTAAACCTGTACACTTTTTGGTGTACAGGATGATGCTCCAGCCAACTGAGCCACACTGGTCAGGGCTCACTCATTTTTAATAATGATAATTATTCCAGGTTCTACTCAGCAACTTTAACATGGGTCATTCTCCAGAAGAACATACCAACAAAATTATCTATCTATAGATAATTATCTACCTATTTATTTAAGAAATTGGCTTGTGAGATTTTGGGGGCTGTCAAGTGTGCACATACACCAAGAAGTTACTCAAAAAGAATCTACTGGTCATAATTTCCTTTATTACTTGTCATTTGCAAGTATTCATTGGAAGTTTGTTTATTCAATGAACACACTGTTCCCCCCCCCCCATGTATGGCTTACAGATACAGGATGAGACTGGGCATCTAGATATACCTCCAAGGAGTTTTTATCAGTTTGTTGGTAGAGTCCATAATGAGAGAGGAGAGTCGCAATACATTGAAGTCTTGTCAGTGAATCAGTGAGTGCTATGAAAAAGTCTAAGAATACATATCTTATGGTTGTTCATGATATTGACCATGCAACCTTGCATGCCAATGGGGCTGCCAGAGTGGTCTGTTTACTCTTTACCTGTCTACACTATTCCCACCCCTATGTGTTCATCCTGTTGTGGTCAGAGTTGGTAGATAAGTCATTATGGTATCCTTTCCAATATGGCTTTAGAACCTCATTATAATAATAACATCAACTACTATTTGTTTAGCATTAAGCCTTTGCAAGGCACTGTTTGAAGCACTTCACATATAATACCTAATTTTCTTCTCGTAACAACTAGTAGGAAGCTACATTTTCAGGTAGGGAAGCAGGATTCAAAAAGCTTAAGTGATTCCCTCAAGGTCACTCAGATTGTAAGTGATAGGCCTGAGATTCAAACTCGGAATTTAAAATAAATAAATAAATAAATATATATATATATATATATATATATATATATATATATATTTTAAATATATTTTATTGATTATTTTACAGAGAGGAAGGGAGAAGGATAGAGAGTCAGAAACATCGATGAGAGAGAAAAACATCGATCAGCCGCCTCCTGCACACCCCGTACTGGGGATGTGCCTGCAACCAACATACATGCCCTGACCGGAATCGAACCTAGGACCCTTCAGTCCACAGGCCAACGCTCTATCCACTGAGCCAAACCGGTTTTGGCTAAAAATATATTTTTATTGATTTCAGAGAGGAAGAGAGAGGGAGAGAGAGAGAGACAGAAATATCAATAATGAGAGAATCATTAGATGGCTGCCTCCTACATGCCTCCTACTCGGGATCGAGCCCACAACCTAGGCATGTGCCCTTGACTGGAATTGAACCTGGGATCCTTTAGGCCACAGGCTGATCCTCTATCCACTAAACCTCACTGGGTAGGGCCAAACTCAAATTTTCTTGCCCTAGCCCCTCTTGTTGACCGCCTCACCACTACTGTCTCCCAGGAAGCCTCATGGAAGCTGGGAGAAAGTGAGAAGGTAGAAATCAGAATCATAGAATCAAAAGAACCTCACAGCACTAGCCTCTCATCCCCAGTCTCCAGAAAGAATCCCCTGACTGTCATCTCCGACAAGCTGTCACTCTGCTTCTCCTCAGGTACTGCTGGTGACCTGGAACTTGGTGTCATGTGAGGCAGCCTAGTCCATTTTTAGATAGCCCTAATTGCCACCATGTTATTCCATATTTTGAGCACAAATAATTTCTCTCCCTAAATTCACCTGCTTGTCCTAGTTCTGTTTTTGGGAGCTCCACCAAATAAGACTTTTCTTCCTTTTGATGGACAAACTTTTCAATATTTAAAGATCCGAGGGATTTTGGAACAGTCTCCTATCTCTTCTTCCAACTTGCAGCAGAAACACAGGATTTTACTCTAAATGTGACTGTCCTTTGCATTCCTTTATGTGAACATCTTATTATTTGTGCCTATTAATCCAGAAGGACATGATTATACATATGAATGATTAGCTTTGTTTTTGAGTTTATTTGATTGGAACAGTCACCACACCTCTATGTAGTATTCAGAGTTTATTATTCCACTTCCTTGATTCAGCACATGAGCTTTAAGCACTGCCTTACCTGGGCCCTGGTGTTAAGTAAACTAAGATATCATTTATCTCTTCATAACTTAAAAACAAGAGAAAAACATGAAAAAATACTCTTGTGAAGGTGGAGGACTAAGATGTAAAGAGAGAAAGAACATACATTAGTTTTGGGGTATCATAAGGGAGGACTTGGGAGGATGATGCTGCTGGTGTGGGTCCACAGAGTGAAGAGTGAAGTGTGAGAGACTTTTAAGGATAAATTTGCTGGGGATAGAAAACAAACTAGAATAACTTTGGCAACAACTTATGGTAGTTCTGCTTTCATTTGAGGAAGGGTAAAGATTACAGAATATACACAGATTGATAATGCATTTGTTAAATTAGGCATAATAGTTAGTTATGGAAGTTGTGAGTTTGGCAGTTGTTTATGTAATATTGTATTCTTAATAGAAATAATCAGGAGGCCCAGAGATTTCTGTGGCTCAGCAAAACACTTGAGTTTTGTAATAATATTCCATCTTTAGAAAAGCTAGTTTCTTGAACTGACTCCCTTTTGCTCTGGGAGAGGGCTCTTCTTTCCTCTGTTGTATCCCACTGTTTTGTATTTGAAGGTGAATTGGCCAAACCTGCAATCTGTATCAGCTACTTAACAGTCACATGATTATGTGACTTTTCCTCTTTTGAGACCTCAATTTTCTCATCCGTGAAGTGAGCAGTTAGATTAAGATTCTTTCCAGCTCTGAAGGTCGTAAGTCCTTTCTTATTTTGCTGTAGAGGTTTCCTGATACATAAAGGCCTAGTACAGACATGAATGGCCCATTTCTCTTTGTGACATTCATGCTCTTGTAGATTGAATTACTGGTTGCAATTCTTCATTCCCATTTCCAGGGGAATTATACATTCACACCCTTGTCAATGTCTTAGGATGGGCAAAGTATACTTTTCTGCTTTTTGGCTTTACTAGTAAGCTTGGTCATATGACTTGCTTTGACCAGTAGAGTGTTAGTAGATGTGACATAGGCAAAGGCTTGAAATATGCTTGTACATATCTTCTGGTCCAAGAAGGATGAGAGGAATGGAATCTAAACACAGACCAGACCTAGACACAGCCCACAGTTTAGACTCCAGTCTACCTCAGTTGAATCCTAGCAGGTGCAGAATGAAAAATAAATGCTTGCCCTAGCTGGTTTGGCTCAGTGGATATAGTATCAGCCTGCAGACCAAAGGGTTCTGGGTTTGGTTCTGGTCAAGGACACGTACCTTGGTTTCAGGCTCCTCCCTGGCTCCGACCCTGGTTGTGGTGTATAGGAGGCAACTAATCAATGTATTTCTCTCACATCAATATTTCCTATCTGTCTTTCACTCGCTCTGAAAATCATTGGAAAATATCCTTGGATGAGGATTAAAAAAAAGGAAGAAGAATAAATGCTTTATGTTTCCTGAGATTATATAGTTGTTTTTGCAGCATTAATCATGAAAGTAAAACACACTTAATGTATAAATCTTTGTTTTCAATGGACATCATGTACTCATTTATTTAAAATTTTGCTAGTTGTTTATTTTGTTTTTTATTTATATCTATATTCTATGTTTTGTTACAAGGAGAGAGAGAAATATCGATGTGAAAGAGAAGCATCCATTAGTTGTGGGGTAGATGGGATGAGCTCCAACCGAGAGTCTCAATAGTCAGAGCTGTTACGTATATTTTAGACAAGGCTTTAACACCCTTTGTAGCCAACTATTTAGTTTGCTTGGATTTTTGTTTCACAGAGATGTGAGTCATTAAGGTAAAGATGTTTTTGTCATTCAAGCTATTTATGATATTTATGAGTGGAACCCCAAACCTCAGCTGTAATGACTCTCATTATTCTGTTCAGCTACCTGGATACAAAATTTGGGTTTCAATGCACACTGGGAGTCAGAGCCATTGAACTGTGTGGACTCTTGGCTCCTAATAGGGACTCAGTTCTCAGCTACAAACTTCATCTGCAGTGCTTAAATAGCTGCTGTTTATTTACTGTTGCCCAACATGGGGGAAGGATTGCAGCACAGGAAAAGCAGAGTCAGCAGTCTTTGGGGTTTAAGAGTCTTGAGAATTAATGAACTCTTTTCTACCATGCTGTGTTCCAAAATTAATCTGGTTTCTGCCTGCCATGAAGTGATACGGTTTGTTGTTATATGGTTATTTAAGGCACAGCATTTACCCTCCATAATTAGGCATTTCTCTTACAAGAGCAAACAAAGCGATATCCTGTTTATAACCTCAGAAGCTCTAAGCTGAGATACCTATTAGCCCCTGAAATACTCACTTTTCTGCCCAACTGTTTCTAAGTCCTTTGGAATTTGATAGTTTCACATTGTGTATCCAACACATCCTTAGGCTTGCTTGGGAATGTGCATAAAATTTAAAACAATCCCACTTAACTTGAAGAAAGAAAATCCATGCTGTGGCCATGCATAGTTCTTTCAGAAGAACTGAGTTTCTTTGCATCATGTTATCTGATGTTTCCCCGTTAATATTGCACAAGCTTTCCAAACTCAACCTCAGAACATGTAGTCTTATAAGCTCTTTATGGTAGAGTTAACACAAAAATAATTGGGGATGGAAGGGAATTTAAGGTGAAATTAATCAAGGAAAAAGAATTTCAGTCAAAAATAGATTTTGAGCTTGTGTTTTCTTTGAAAATAAGGAAGAGATTTCCACTCTGTAGGTGTTAGTGGTACACATCTCTCAGAAAGACACTACTACGTTCTTGCCTATCTTGGTAACAGTTCTAGGTAGAAGGCAGGAATCACTTACTCCTTCCAGAGGACACAGGAATATTTGTCCAAAGCATTTTGGGGATTCATAAATACTGAATGTGACTATAATACTATCTGTTATTGGAATGACATAGCAAATGTTTTAGTCAAATAATGCAATAAAAAATAGAAAACAGAGCACTGAAAATAAAATTGTAGTATGGAACCTTTAAAACTTATTTTACAATTTATTAACCACTTTTACATTCATTATTGCATTTATTTCTCAAAATATTCCTAAGAGCATAGTTATTATATTCATATATTAAGTATCAAACTTTAACTTAGATGTATCTTACCATTAATCCTTTATGTCTATGTATCTTTCCTGGCCTCATATCAGAAACTACTTAGAAGACAAAGCTTTAGGTTTTAAGCTTTTTTTTTTTTTTAAATATATTTTATTGATTTTTCACAGAGAGGAAGGGAGAGGGATAGAAAGTCAGAAACATTAATGAGAGAGAGACATCGAACAGCCACCTTCTGCACGCCCCCCACTGGGGATGTGCCCACAACCAATGTATGTGCCCCTGGCCGGAATCGAACCTGGGACCCCCTAGTCCGCAGGCCAACGCTCCATCCACTGAGCCAAATTGGTTTCGGCAGGTTTTAAGCTTTTTGATATCCCTATGCAGTGCCTATAACAATATGATTCCATTTCAAATGTTAAGAGATTTGTCAAAGATTTCACAACTGGTGAATTGCAGGCTCAGAGATGCAAACTCTTATATAGGCTAATACTCTTCACCATAATAATTGCTTTCCCGTTATCTTTATAAACTCATAAACTTATTGTAATCTGTCTAGCATTTGATATAAAATACTTTGTATGTTGTACTATGCTATATCGTTTAGATTATAGTCACATATTAGCTATCTTATAATTTGACCTGAAGATGTCAGTTTTCCATTTCTCCCCGAGTGGATACTACCTGAGGCTATAAAGAAAACAAGCAATACTTCACACGCTTAAGATCTTCTTATCAGGATGGGAAAATTGAACAGACAGATAAGAAAAGATTTTCTATTAATGCCTATGCATGTGATCTTTTAGCCTGAAATGTTATGTTAGAGAGGAGACTCAATATTATTACCCAGCAATGATTGGAACAAGATTCCCTTTTCTTCTCTTTCGAATTTACCCAAAAGCAGTGTTTTCAGGCTGTTACCCTGCATGCTTTTCCAAGCTCCCAGGCATTGTGTTGTAGGAGGCTGAGTGCAGGACCCTCAGATGTGAACAGTATGCCAAAGAAATCTCCCTAAATTTTGCAAAGGAAAACAATGGGAAAGATTTTCTAATCTGTTGGCTCTCATTCCTCTCCAAAATAGTAACTCCAATTGTTCTAAATAGTGTATAAAATTAATTACAGTTGGAAAAATGTTGTCAAGCTTGTGGATTTCCAGAGATTGGGGGGTGGGGTGGTTTTTGCTTTTCAGCTACAATCACAACCTATATAATAAAAGTGTAGTATGTAAATCGACTGAATAGTCAAACAGTGGAACGATCATCCGGATGACCATCCAGGACCACTCTATGACACCCACTGGTGCCCAGGCCAGCCAAGGAGAGTGTGATGCGATTGATCAGGGGCCCAACCGTTGCCCTATGATCACCCTGCAGAGGAAGGCCAAGGCCACCAACTAATGGGCTGCAATGATGGGCAGGGCCTCCCTCTGTGGTCCCAGGTGCCTGTGGTCAGAGGGAAGCCTGGGTCCCAGGTGCCGACAGCCGGAGTAAGGAAGGCCTATTCTTGCATGTATTTTGTGCTTCGGGCCTCTAGCTTTTCCATAAATGTGTTTAGAAAGTACCCACAAACTGGTTTTGTTTTCACTCCCCAGCATGGCCTTCATGGGATTTTACTGGGTCTAAATTTCCCTTTAAGATACCAGAGAACATCTGATACAGTTCATTTACTTTTATTTCAGAAAAAAGTTTCTGTGGTCTTTTAATTAGCAATCTCTTTTAATGTATTTAAGCCTTCTTTGAGAAAGAGAGAGATATGCTATGGAGGAATTTTCCATAATTATATATTATTTATATGTCAACTATCTGTCAATCACTAAACTTAAGAATTAGGAGTCAAAAAAATGGGATATATGTAATACTTTCCAACAATAAAGATTTAAAAGGAAAAAAAAATTAGGAGTCAATGTCAACAAAAAATTATGTACAAATTAAGTGAAATCATATCTAAAGATATACATGTCCAGTGTGATACAATTTATTGACTTGATTTATATATAACATCTCAAAAAACCTATCACATATGCAAACTTGCTGATAAAGAGTTAGTCTTTTGAGATTGGAAGATATATGGAAAATGACAACATTTAAAGAGTAATGTTATAGGAATAAGAATGGAGAACTTTCAATATTGTTTCCCACTGTCTCTGTGTCTTAACAATAAAGGTTGTTATACTAGTATATGGTGCAGTGGTTATGAATTTGGACTTTGAGTTAGCCTGTTTGGTTTGTGCTCTAATTTTGCTCTTTTAAATAACTGTAACTTTGATCAACTTACTTAACTTTCCTTCCCTTGGTAAAGATACCATTGATACCTACCCCAGGCTTGATAAAGGAGGACTGGGCAGCAGGTAATGCAATAAATCTAATACCATAGGACAGGACAGTTATATGCTGTCACCTGCATCTTCTATAAAGCCCAGTGCTAGTATTTTGGGACTCTCAAAACTACTGTGAGTAAACTCTCAATTGCCCCTTTGTCTTTGCAGCATTCTCAAGATTCAGAGTCCCAGATGGGAACACTTGATTGACTGAGCTTAGGTCACGTGCCTACACCATGGTGATCAGGATCACTGGGTAAGAGTAGGATTCCTAGGCCCCTTTGGCTTCTGTAGAAAAAAAAGGGGAGGGGAACTTACTCTCCATTACTAGTCTGCATTAGATCGGCATTCAGACGTCTTCTCCTCTAAGAAGACAAATATTTTGTTCTTATTGTGATGTGTGTGTTTTTGTTAATTTATTAGAGCATATCTTACATTAGCAGTATTAATACTTTGCCATGTTTTTTGCATATATATTTCCTTTTCTTTTTCAGCCATTGTGGAAAAGTAACCTTTTAATAAAAATAATTCCAACCAGTTCTTTTCTGCAGCATGCAATACAATTGATAGAGAATTGTTTCTTATTCAAACAAACCCTGCTGTCTTGGCCACAGCCCATTTACAACTAGGAGTCATGTATAAAGGAAGGTGGTTTGTTACAATGAGACATCTTTACTTGTCCTCTACCAAACAAGGTTATTTCATATAAGAGATACAAAATTCACCCGAATTCCTTCTTGGGAAGTTAAAAATGTTAGTTGAACAAAAGAAGACTGGCCATTCAAGCTTTATAATAAAGCCTTACCAAGTATAATAAAGATGGTTTCTGAGTCCTTTTTTTTCTATTATAGTTTATAACTTTCATCATTATAAACATCTCTGGACTTAAATAATTCAAAAGAAATGGGTGTTATACCATGGACGATTCTTTGAAATACCTCTCGTAATAGGTATTCCTTGGTAGCCAGTTTCAGAATTTGTTAAGCATTGCACAGTCAAAAAAATTCTTCCCTGCCGAGACTGGTGTGGCTCAGTGGATAGAGCATCGGCCTGCGGACTGGGGTGTCCCGGGTTCGATTCCGGTCGGGGGCATGTACCTTGCTTGCGGGCACATCTCCAGTGTGGGGCGTGCAGGAGGCGGCTGATCGATGTCTCTCTCTCATCGATGTTTCTGACTTTCTGTCCCTCTCTCTTCCTCTCTGAAAAATCAATAAAATATATTTAAAAAAAAAATTCTTCCCTGATGAATACCTTAATATGCTCTTGCTTAACTGGTCCCTTCTAGCTCCAAGGAAAACCCCTTATTTCTATCTAAAGTGACCTACAATTCTTACTAATCAGCCTTCCCCATGTGGAGTTAAAGTTCTTTCTTCTCCAGAGAGCCTCGGTATGAGTGTTTGCAAAACTCTGGAGAAAATGTAGTTGAACCTTACACATGACTTAGATGAAGAAAGATGTAATGGCAACAGAAATTAACTTCCATATAAAGCCAGAACAAACAAGCTGGGATCATAAAGAGAACTGGGAAATGTTTTCCAAAAGACTCAGCAGGCAAATAAATCCATATTTCCAAATCAATGCTTCCCCAGCTCATGAAGAAAAATAAATAATAGTTTCAGGGTAACATGGCTTTCCAAATTTACTACTTACAATTAAAGTCAGTAAGTAGTCCCCAATGGTGCTTCAAAAAATTCCTGAGTGTGTTCTCATCGGCTTTATTCTAAACTCTTAAGGCACAGTAATATTTTCCTTTCTGTTTTTACCAGGAGACACACATGAGTAGAACATTCCCTTCCTGATATATGTATGTGTATATAATGGAAAAGATAAACTTCTCAATGACTGGTGAAGAATTTGAACAGATCTTTCCATCATCAGTGAGTTGATGTTTAAATTGCTAAGCTACTGTTCCCTGTTGGGCACTGTAGTGATGAAATACATAGAAAAAGGGCTACTGTTGTGTACCCAATTGACAGCTTGGAAATACATGTACTTATCTAGGATAAAATTGAATTTTTCTTTTCACTGGATTATTAGTGAAATATTGTCTTCAAGGTTGAGGCTCCCAGAGGTCATTTGCGGATGTATAAATTTAATGAGTTTGTATGTGTGCATATAAGTGTGTGTGTAGAGAATTTTCATGCCATGAATTAATTCTGAAATGAGTTCTCAGAGTTGCTGTAGTCCTCTTCTTCTACACATAGAGAATAATTGGATTCTTTGTTCAATTGAGAAAATGAAGCAGGGAGGGGTGGAGGAGTAACTTCAGAAGGAAATCATAAAGTCCAGAGGAAATTTAATTTTATCTGTGAAAACAACCAGAACTCAACTCCCCTCCAAACAATAAGCAAGGAAGGGTGACTCCTCTTGCAGTTTCAGTGTGTTCCTTGTTGGAGCAGCCATGCTGAGGCTCTGGGTTAGTTGGAAGAAGTGTGTATAGAAGACATTAGAGAAAGAGCATATTTGATTGGTCTTTGGTTGAACATTTGTATGATCAACCAAGCCAAAATAATTTGCTATGGACCAAGTATGGTTTCTCCCATTCTTTGCTATCTTGTTTTCTTGTCTCCTTTGCCCCCTTTGAGTACATATTTTAACTTACATTTCCCATAAAATTGTCAACTTACATGATCCTAGTTTTGGCATTTTTTTCTCCCCACCCACTTGTCCAGACCCTTGCCCTTCTCTTTAGCTCAGGCACTCCTTCCTTCTCCTGTTGTCTTTATTATCTCCTCTTTCTCTTCCCTTCTTTCCCTCCCATTTATCTTCTCTCTCTTTAAAGGCTGGACTAATCTTGGGCAAACTTGTGATATTTCAATCTCGCAGGTTTTAAATTATATATACATACATTTTTTTTAAATTGATTTCAGAGAGGAAGAGAAACAGAAACATCAATGATGAGAATAATGGTTTGGCTGCCTCCTGCACACCCCTCACTGGGGATAGAGCCTGCAACCCAGGCATGTGTCCTGACTGGGAACTCTGAGCTCCTGGTTCATAGGTCAATGCTCAACCACTGAACCACACTGGTCAGGCTCAGTCTCTCAGTTTTTTAGACTTGGATTGTTCCTCTCCTCATTGATTTCTGCTTTTCTACTCTCCAGTGCTATTATATTCGTTTGTCATCAAAGTAGAAAAAATAAAAAATGGGGGGAGAATTTAATTCCTTTAAATATTATTTTTCTGGGATGAATCTTAGCTTAATAGCTACCAAAGTGTTTAGATAAAAGGATGGAACACCAATGTGGAATTTCAGGGGAGATGGGCTGGAATTCTGGGGGATTTCCATTTGTCCTACAGTCCTGTTTTCTTTGTTTTTCATATAATTCCGTGAAGCAGTGGGAATGTAGCTTTGAGAAGTCCTTGATTTCCTCTTTCAGAACCCGGGAGTATTTAGGGCCTTCTGAGAAGAAGGAAGCACCTGAGCGATAAATATTGGAACTGGGTCTCCAGAAGCAGCAAAACTGAACCAGAAGTTTAGGCAGACAAAAAGCCAGGAGAGGGCTGGCTGCTGGACAGGGTGCTTATTTAGCTCCATGGATATCTGGTGCAAAGAGCATTCTTAAACAGGGGAACTGATTTATAACAACCAAACTCTGGTGGGGTGAAGCTGCCATTGTCTAAAAAGATCAGTATTTAGGTTGCTAATCTAGAAAACTGACAGATATTGTTTAGGTATTGTGAATATCCATCGGCAGTTTTGGGACTCTGATCACAAGAAGACCATTTCAACTACTCTCAATGCCGCCAGATGCTCCCCAGAGACCCTCGAACTCTGATGCCTTTATTTTTTAAAAGATTTTATTTTTATTGATTTTTAGAGAGAGAGAAAGGGAAATAGAAACATAGATGTGAGAGTAGAACATCAATCAGCTGCCTCCTGGGATTAGGCCCACAACCTGAATATTTGCCCTGGCTGGGAATCCAACCAGCGACCTTTTGGTACATGGAACAATGCTGAAACAACTAAGCCACACTAGTCAGGGGGCCAGATTTGGCCTTTCAAACTCAACTCAGTGTTCCTGGTCTGAAAGGCTATCCCTGACCACTCAGTCAGTGGGGCAAGGCCCTTCCCAGTGCTCCCATGGACCATGTTTTGGTGTGAGCTCTCACCACACTGCCTTGTAGTGGCCTTTTCATTTGACTTTTTTTCTAGGCCATTAGTAAGATAAGGGCACAGACTACAAACTCATCTGTGCATTAAACTCTGTCCAGCATGCTGAGCACGTGCCTGGCACAGCATGGATGCTTAGCAGATAGTTGTTGAATGAATGAACACACACATCATGTCCTTTAGGACAGTAGACAAAAGAATTTCTAAGTCATTGCAGAACCAGACCCCAGAACAAACTTCTGCTACTGAGATGGAAAAATGTGTCTTTGAATTTAGATAGTGTTTGAGGTTCTTCTTAGCCTTAAAAGAAGTCAACAAAATCATCGAGAACTGCAGTAGAAGTGGATGGAAAATAAAGGAGGGAAACGCTGACTCATCCTCTTGAGCTGGCAAAGTATACAGTACACACTAGACAATGGGGAGAAATCATCCATCTGCCCATGGAAATCAATTAAACAAAGGGGGCTGGATAGATATCCTCTTGTGCTTTCTCAGGGTCTCAGTCTCTTCATATTCACCAAGGCTTTATATTTTGGGACCTTTAAGTTCAGCTCCTCCCATTACTTCTGAGATAATAAAATCAGGAGAGAAATACTGGGACAGCATCCAGCTTGTGCTGTTTTGTAAAAGCTATGGGAGAGCATGGGCATTTGGAAATTTACAGAAGTACTAAGTGGGGAAAATTGGAATTGGAAAGGGGGTGGGATGGAGAAGGTGACGGTGCTTTTTCTTATATTCCCTCCTATATTATATGAATATCTAGAGTTATTTGCATGCATTATTTTAATAAACTAATAAAAATTCTCATTTTTAAAACAAGAGTAGGATAGAGAGAGCAGTGTTGGTGCATGCAGGACAGTGGGAGGTAACACATGAGTAATAATCACATTTTGGAGAAAAGCTGGTGTCAGTGCTGGTGTAGCACCTTTATGATGCTATTGCTACTCTGTCAAGATGCATTGGGCATTACATAAAAGGTACAGTTATCCAGTGTTCCTGGAGTTGGGTCTACATGGTCCAACCTCTGCACTTCACACCTCAGTCATTGCTCTAGTCTCTTAGCTCTATTAGCTGCCAACTCTAGCACCCATTTACCTTAGCTTCTGACTTCAATGTCCTTTCCAGTAACATTTCATTTCTTGTCCTATGCCCTAAAGTATTCATGGTCAGCCTCTCAGTAATAGCTTTCCTGACTTGCCTTGGCTTCCACATTGCCTGTTCCAGATGCTTTCCTGTGAGAAAGTCTTCTCTTATTCTAGTCATACTGTGGCACCCGCACAGCTGAAAGGACCAGAGGAAGGCCTGAGCAGGTGAATGATAGGCAGTAAAACAAAAGGGATCCATCCCTGTAATCATACCAACCTTCCTTTCAAGGCCTATCTCCCTCCATTTCCTGGCTATGCGCCCTTTTATAAGTTACATTAGCTTTCTGAGCCTTCATCTGCCTATGGAAGATACTTACCACTAAATAAAAGCTCAATATCATCATTGATATTAAACTCCAGTGCAGCAGGGGTGTAAATGTAAACACACTGTCCTTTTTAAGAAACCACTGAAAACTTCAGTAGGGGAATGCCAAATATATATTTATTGATTTGGGAGAGAAAGGGAAAAGGAGAGAGATATAGAAACATAGAAACATAAATGATGAGAGAGAATCATTGATGGGCTGCTTCCTGCATTCCTCCCACTGGGGATCGAACCTGCAACCCAGGCATGTGTCCTAACTGGGAATTGAAACCTGACCTCCTAGTTCATGGATCAGTGCTCAACCACTGAGCCACACTGGCTGGGGTACACCCACTGTTCTTTTTTTTTTCTCTGATTTCCATAAATTTATATGAATCACAATCCAAGCTAATTTATCTCCACAAACCCAACATTTTCCTAGTGTCTTCATAAGCATGAACTTTTAAATCTAAAGTTTTAAAAAGCTTGACTCTTTCTTGCTCTTCATTTTCAACATCCAGTATCAGTCTTCATCAGTAAGATCTACGTTTTCCATTGCCCTTATCCAGTCTCAAGCTCTGTTTCCTCCATGTCTAGATTTTCTTTCTTATTTATTTATTTATTTATTTATTTATTTATTTATTTATTTTTAAATTAAATCTTTATTATTCAGATTATTACATTTGTTTCTCTTTTTTCCCCTCCATAGCACCCCTCCACCCAGCTCCCACCCTTCCCTCTGCCCTTAGCTCCCTCCCATTGATCTTATCCATAGGTGTATGATTTTTGTCCAGTCTCTCCCTGTACACCCCTCACCCCTTTTCCCCTGAGAATTATCAGTCCATTCCCTTTCTGTGCTCCTGATTCTATTCTATTCACCAGTTTATTCTGTTCATCAAATTTTTAATTCACTAATTTTTAGATTCACTTATTGATAGATATGTATTTGTTGTTCATAACATTTTGTCTTTTAGCTTTTTCTTCTTCCTCTTCTAAAAGAGTACCTTTCGGCATTTCATATAATACTGGTTTGGAGTTGATGAACTCCTTTAACTTTTTCTTCTCTGTGAAGCTCTTTATCTGCCCTTCAATTCTGAATGTTAGCTTTGCTGGATAGATTATTCTTGGTTGTAGGTTCTTGCTATTCATCACGTTGAATATTTCTTGCCACTCCTGTCTGGCCCGCATCGTTCCTGTTGAGAAATCAGCTGACAGTCGTATGGGTGCTCCCTTGTAGGTAATAAACTGTTTTTCTCTTGCTGCTTTTAATATTCTCTCTTTGTCTTTTGCTCTTGGTATTTTAATTATGATGTGTCTCGGTGTGGTCCTCTTTGGATTTCTTTTATATGGGGTTCTGTGTGCTTCCTAGACTTGTAAGTCTATTTCTTTTACCAGATATGGAAAGTTTTCAGTCATTATTTCTTTAAATAGATTTTCAGTATCTTGCTCTCTCTCTTCTTCTGGCACCCCCACAATTCTGATGTTGGTACGCTTGAAGCTGTCCCAGTCTCCTTACATTATCTTCACATTTTTGGATTCTTTTCTCTTCTTGCTTTTCCAGTTGAGTGTTTTCTGCTTCTTTATATTTCAAATTTTTGACTTGATTCTTGCCTTTCTCTAGTCTGTTGTTAGGACTCTGTATAATATTTTTTATTTCAGTCAGTGTATGTTTAATTTCTAGTTGGTCTTTTATCATCTTTAGTTGGACCTTTTCCATCTCTAGTTGGTCCTTTTTCATCTCCTCTTGGGACTTGATAAATTTATCCATCTTTTCTAGCATATTCTTGAAAAACTTTACAAGCGTGATTTTGAACTCTATATCCAGTAGTTTTTTTTCCTCCATTTCTTTTGTTTGTGATCCCTTCCCTTGTCTCGGCATTTTCACTATGTCAGAGAAACTTCTGTGTTGAATTCAGCCTTGTGAAACCAGACTTGCAAAGCCACAGAAGCCTCTGTTGAGCTTGGGATGGGTGGAGTCTCAGGGCTTAAGGGACCACCTTGCCTTCCAGTCGGCCCCGCCCTCCAGGGCCCCTGCGTCTCACGTGACTGGGTAATGGCTGGAGCGGTCCTTGTGCGCGTGCCTGCAGTGCTTCTAGACCGCTGCCTTTCCAGCTGCCCTGCGCGCCAGGACCACACGAGTCTAGGTCTCCAGGGTTTCACCCAAAACAGGGGCCCAGTGGACTCAGAAGTGGCACAGTTGGGAGGCTCTGTCTCCCGCCCACTCGAGAAAGCCAGCGGCACAATCAGCAATCTGTCCTTCACGCAGCGCCGTACGCCACCAGACCTCCGATCTTTTGCGACTCCCCTAAATTTCTGTGCACCTCTCCCTTTTCACAGTCCAAACTCCCCCTGTATGAGTTTCGGCTGGATCTGGGGTTTAGTGTCGTAAGATTAGGGGTTCAATGCCGTTGGGAGTCTCCGTTTCCCTCCCGCCAGAGAAAGCCAGCCATGTACTCAGGCACCCGCTCTCTCCACGTGCGCATCTCCGTACCTCAGCTTTTTGCAGCTCCTCTGGGTTTCTGTGAGCCCCTCTCTTTCCTTCTAGCTGTAGAACTTACACTCGGCCAGCTTTCCTGTGGTTCTGGATGATGTCTGTTCTGTCTTTTAGTTGTAGTTTTGAAATTGTTGTGTGAGGCAGCAGTGTAGGTGTTTACCTATGCCGCCATCTTGGATTCTCCACACCCACTGTTCTTAACTCTGCAATGACAACAACAAAGAATGGAGCCTTTCCTCTATTATAAATTAGTCTGTCCTCAACAAAGAGCACCCTCCTTCAACCACTCCTGCCCCAGGTGGCTGAACCTGAGTGATGAAGGTAGTGTCAGTCCCAGCAGATGAATTTCATTTAATTCTATAAATAAGTTCTTTTGGTAGATTCTTTGTTGGATAAAGTGCTCAGTTTTTCAGATTTCTGTGTCCTTCCTTCCTTTTTTTTTTTTTTTATGGCATCTGACTGAGACTTAAGTGATCTCATGTTGGTAGAGAAAGATAGGGGGTCCTTGGTATCCTTTGGATATTGTTGTTCTCTGCTGTGTCATGGCTGATCTGGGCTGCAACCTGGACTGGTGACCACGGAGTGGGACTGATGTCATCCCAGGGAGTTGTGCTGGTGTCTGATGCTACAACCTTCTGCCAAGTGTAGCAAAGGACTATTTTCATCTTTGCAGACTTGGCCCTACCTTGTTGGCACTGCAGAGGTACAGTGTGACTCCCCTAGGTTTCTTGTGAAGGCAGCCCACTCTGCTGCAGGACCCACACGCAGTGGTGTGCTGCAAAATAATTAGTAGTTAGTCTGGGGTGGGAGAAGTACTCATTTACAATCTTTGCATACTTTTTGTAGTATAAGTAGTCCCGCCTTGACATTTTAAGCTACCAATATGACATCACCAAATGCAGAGTTGGGAAGGGATGCATAATTCAGATACATAAGATGTAAATAATCTTGAGAGCATAGATAACAGTAAAATTTAGTCAAATAACTAAGGAATGAACATTTTGAATATTTAATTACCTTTATTTTAAATATTATTTATTTAATTTTAAGTTTAAATAATTTAATTGTTAATAATTGCTGGGTTTAACAAATGGCTTGCGAAATTACTGACCATTTGACAGTGACCTCTCTGAGCCAGTCAACCAGCTCTGATCCGCAACTGGCAGATAACATCATCTTTGTCAAGACAACTGACAAGCTCCAAAGCAGACCCTCAACTAAGTTCAATGTTCCCTTTCAGGATCAGCTCAGGAGAGCTAAATTTAGGCCCACCCTTTGCAATCCACAACCAATGACGCCATATCCTCTCAAAATACTAAAAAGGAAGCAGAGCAGAAGCTCCTCTGCCCATGGCATTAACCTTGACCGACATAACTCCCTCCCTCCCTTCCCCCATAGAATTGGTCAAATAAGCAGAATGACAAGCTCCCTTAAACTATTGAAGCACATTCAATGGCCAATTCACAGAAACCAATTTCACCAAGTGAAGAATTCACCAAATTTATTTTCACTTTGTTTTAATTGACTAGTTTTCCTAATAGCATCTAAAGGAAGAATGCTAAATTTGATTTCCTGCAACAGCTGGAGGAAAGAGGCCAGAAGACAAGGAAGTTTTATTAAATGTTTGTCCAAGAGCCCACAACAACATCTCCTTCCTGCTCCTCATCTCACAGAGCTGCTTTCTCTGATCTTGGTGGCCCCTTTCTTTCTCCAGAGTCATGGTCGGTTCCTTCTCCACTCTGCAGATTCCAGAGCCCAACCTGCCTCTCAGGACTTCTGAGTGGCCATAGAGGAGAATGCTGCTATTCTAGCTTTTCATTGGATGGCTGTTTAAACAAAACAAATGAAAGCAGACATTGGCAACTAACAAGCTGAAGCGCGTCCTAGATACTGAAGTCCACACAAAGCATTCCTCATAGCACTGGCCTCTGTTTATATAGCAACCTCTCAGTCTCTTCTTAATCACCTAGGCCCGTGTTGGGCAAACTGCGTCTCACAAGCCACATGTGGCTCTTTGGCACCCTGAGTGTGGCTCTTCCACAAAATACCACGGCCTGAGCGAGTCTATTTTGAAGAAGTGGCATTAGAAGAAATTTAACTTAAAAAAATTTGGCTCTCAAAAGAAATTTCAATTGTACTGTTGATATTTGGCTCTGTTGCCTAATGAGTTTGCCAACCACTGACCTAGGCATTTAAAAAGCAGGTATCTGGGCTTGTAGGTATTGAGAAACCACTGAAGACTTCTGTAGGGGAATGCCAACATTTGCTCTGCTTTAGACACTCAACTATAGTAGCAATATGTGAGAAAACTCAAAAGGTAGAATTTGTAAGCAGGGAAATTTTTAAAGAGTTTATTAGTACTTAGGTGAAAGATGACAGCCTAAACTCTGGTAATAGAAATGATGGAATTATAAGAGCCCTTTCCAGGTTACCCTAACTTGGGGAACCCCATTTGATTTTTAAAAAAAATATATTTTATTGATTTTTTATAGAGAGGAAGGGAGAGGGATAGAAAGTCAGAAACATCGATGAGAGAGAGACATCCATCAGCCGCCTCCTGCATGCCCCCTACTGGAGATGTGCCCACAAGCAAGGTACATGCCCCCGACTGGAATCGAACCTAGGACCTTTCAGTCCGCAGGCCAACTCTCTATCCACTGAGCCAAACCGGTCTCAGCCCCATTTGATTTTTTATCACTGTGCCGTGTTTTTACTCCCAAACCTTTGTGGAAGTTTATAATTTCATATTTATTGTTGACTTATTGCTCCTTCCCTAGACTGCAAGCTCCACGGGGGCAAGCCTGTATCATTTCCCGAAGTATTCTCAATAGATAGTGCAGGGAATGGAAATGTAACAGGTGCTCCACAACACATTTGTGGAAGGAAGGCAGAATTAAGAAGAAAGAAAAGATGTTCCTCAGGGGAAGAAGCTTATATATATTTTTGGGTAAGGGGAAGGTGCTCATGGAGAGGGAGGAGTAAAAAGCAGAGAAGACATGGTCAGAGATGGCACAGATTCCTGGAGAAGCAAACAGGAGAAAAATGAAAGTGTTAAAAGTGGCGTTAGAAGAAATTTAACTTTAAAAAATTTGAGGGTGTTAGCTTTGCCTGCTTCTTCTGACAGGGAAGAGAGAGTGTGGGGGTGGGAGGTGGGGAGGAAGAAAAAAAGGGAGTGGAGGAGGAGGAGGAAGAGGAAGAGAAAAAGAAGGGGCAAATGAAGAGAAGAAAGAGAAGAAGAGGAGGGAGGAAGTGGAGGGAAGCGGAGGAGGGAGAAAGAGAAGAGGAGGAGGAAGAGGAGGATCAGGAAGGGACTTGAGAGTTTAAGGAAGAGGAATTGAGAATTTAATGAGGTGGTGAGAATTTAACAAAATTAAAGAAAAGGAATAAGTTGGTGAGCAAAAATGCCTAAAAAGGTTTCTGAGGGAAGGGCTAGCTGAAGAACAGTATGACCAAATAACCTGGACCCAAATCTCATAGGCCAGTGACAGGGAAGAGGCACAGGATGTTGTGGGGAGACCTTCTTTCTCCTGGTTACTCTTGTGTCTTCCTGCCACAAGAATGAAGAAGAAAGAAAGGATGTGTAATGACCAATCCTTCATCTCTCCAGCTGTTAAAAGTTTTAAATGTGTCAGATAGGGCTTGGGCACAGAAAGCAGGCCCTCAGCCCTCGGCTTCTCTGGGGGCCTCATCAAGGGACTGGTGCCTGCCTGTCCTGCTGTGTCCTAAATCTGTCTACCAATGCTCCTGCCCTGGACCATAACTTCCTTTAGCAGGAAAGCAGCTTCTATCTTAGAAATATTACTGATACCCAGACACCTTCTATACTTAGGTGACTGCCTTCTATAAGAAACCCCATGAGTTTAGACTTTGAGAGACCTAGTGTGGTTCCCGGCTCTGGCACGGGGGAGCTTTGTGATCTTGAATAAATTGTCTACCTTTTCAGCCTCCATTGTTCAGAGGAAAATCACTGCAGACAGATTGAAATGAGAGGGTATATATAAGGTAGACAGTCAATAAATTGTCTCCAGATAGTAAAGTATTTCCATTATAAATGACCTTTCCTTTGCCTGATTCCCTCCCACCCTTTCTTCTTCCCTCCCTCCCTCCTGCTTTTCTTCCTTTTTTTCCTTCTTCCCTTGCATTTTAGTAACCAGTTTTCTGTACTAGATTGTAAGACTCCTCAGGGCAGGAATGACATCTTAATCAACAAAAGATAACATTTATTTTATCTTTACAAAGTAATACATGTACTTGCTAGCTAAAAAGGTCACATAATACAAATGAGTAGTTGCCTCATCTCTTGTCATTCCTAGTCTCATTGTTCAGAGAAATCATATGTAATTCTTAACAATATGTTTATACTGTTATTGTCTGACTTGTCAGTTTTAAAAGATTATTTATGTTCCTTTTTAACAGACATATTTAGCATGGTTACACTATCACCCTGTCTCTGCCTTCCAAATAATTGTGTCTTTTTTAATACTTCTATTGGTTAATTTTATCATTTTAAATAATAAACAAACATTTTACGTTTTTCTATCCATTACATGTAACATTTCTTGGTTCTTACATTGTAAAATGGGAACATAGTCTCACCTACTCTTCTCTTAAACTTTCCTCAACCCTTTTGCTTTCTGACATCTGTCATCTATACTTTTACTTTTATACTGGAGGTCTGGTATAGGAAATTTGTGCTTGGGAGGGAGGGGTGTGTGTTCCTCAGCCCAGTCTGCACTCTCTCCAATCTGGGACATTCCTCTCACAATCCAAGACTGTTGGCTCCCAACCACTTGTCTGCCTGCCTGCCTGATTGCCCCTAAATGCTTCTGCCTGCCACCTGATCACCCTCTAACCACTCCAATGCCAGCCTGATTGATACCTAACTGCTCCCCTGCTGGCCTAATTTTTTTAAATTTAATAAACCTTTATTGTTCAGATTATTACAGTTGTTCCTCTTTTTTGCCCCTGTAGCTCCCCTCCACCCGGTTCCCAATCTACCTCTGTCCTTACTTCTCCCCCATTGTCCTCATCCATAGGTGTATGATTTTTGTCAAGTCTCTCTCCGCACTCCCCTCACCTCTTTCCCCCTGAGGATTGTCCATTCCCTTTCTATGCCCCTGATTCTATTATATTCACCAGTTTATTCTGTTCATCAGATTTTTTATTCACTTGATTTTTAGATTCACTTGTTGATAGATATGTATTTGTTGTTCCTTATTTTTATCTTTACCTTTTTCTTCTTCTTTCTCATCTTAAAGAGTATCTTTAAGCATTTCATATAATACTGGTTTGGTGCTGATGAACTCCTTTAACTTTTTGTTATCTGTGAAGTTCTTTGTCTGTCCTTCAATTCTGAATGATAGCTTTGCTTGGTGGGTAATCTTGGTTGTAGGTTCTTGCTATTCATCACTTTGAATATTTCTTGCCACTCCATCTGGCCTGCATAGTTTCTGTTGAGAAATCAGCTGACAGTTGTATGGGTGCTCCCTTGTAGGTAACTAACTGTTTTTCTCTTGCTGCTTTTAAGATTCTCTCTTTGTCTTTTGCTCTTGGCATTTTAATTATGATGTGTCTTGGTGTTGTTTTTTGGATTCCTTTTGTTTGGGGTTCTGTGTGCTTCCTGGACTTGTAAGTCTATTTCTTTCACCAGGTGGGGGAAGTTTTCAGTCATTATTTCTTCAAATAGGTTTTCAGTATCTTGCTCTCTCTCTTCTCTGGAACCCCCATAATTCTGATGTTGGTACACTTTAAGTTGTCCCAGAGGCTCCTTACACTGTCTTCAAATTTTTGATTCTTTTTTCATTTTGCTTTTCCAGTTGAGTGTTTTTTTTGCTTCTTTGTATTTCAAATCTTTGACTTGATTCTTGCATTCCTCTAGTCTGCTGTTAGGTCTCTGTATAATTTTTTTTTATTTCAGGCAATGTATGTTTAATTTCTAGTTGGTCCTTTTTCATCTCCTCTTGGGTCTCACTAAATTTATCCATCTTTTCTAGGAAATTCTTGAAAAACCTTATAACTGTGGTTTTGAACTCTATATCCAGTCATTTGTTTTTCTCCATTTCTTTTGTTTGTGATCTGTTTCTTTGTCTCTGCATTTTCACTGCTTCCCTGAGTTGGTAGAGTAGCTTTGTGTGCTAGGTGTCCTATATGACCCAGTAGCTCTGCCTCCCCAGTTACCTGAGGTGGACTCTCTTGGTGCACCTCTTGTGGACTGTGTATACAGCCTTGTTGTAGTTAAGTTTTGATTATTGTTGGTATCACTTGGGGGATTTGACCTCCAAACCAATTGGTTGTGAGAATCAGCTGTGTCTATGCCGGGAGAACTTCTGTGCTGGAGATAGCCTTATGATACAAGACTTGCAAATTGCAAATGCCTCTGTGTTCGGGTTAGATGGGACAGAGTCTCAGGGCTGAGCAGACAGCCTTGACTTCCTCTCAGCCCTGCCCTATGTGGCTCCTGGGTCTCAGTGCCCCTCGGTAATCTCTGCCTTTCTCTCTGTGCACATGCATGTGCCTCCAAACTTCTGCCTTTCGTGTCTCCCCTGTGTTTCCGTGCACTCTGGGAACCCGTATGAGTCTGGGTCCCCATGGTCTCGCCCGAAACTGGGGTTCAGTGCAGTTGGAAGTGGAATTCAGCTCAGTTGGGAGGTTCAGTCTTCCTCCTGCTAGAGAAAGCCAGTGGCACAATCAGCAGTCAGTCCTCTCTGCACGTACTGGCGCGCGCACCTCCAGACCTCTGCCTTTCATGGCTCCCTGAGTTTTCCTGAGTTTCCAGGCACTCCTCTTTTTTTTTTTTTTGACAGTCTAGACTTCCCCCGATATGAGTCTTGCCTAAAACTGAGGTTCAGTGCAGTCAGAAATGGAGTTCAGTGCAGTCGGAAGTTTCTGTCTCCCTCCTGCTAAAGGAAGCCAGCTAGGCCTTCTACCACCCTTTCTCTCCACGCGCTCGTGCATCTCTGTACCTCAGCTTTTTGCAGCTCCTCTGAATCTCTGTGAGCCCCTCTCTTCCCTTCTAGTTGTAGAATTTTCACACAGCCAGCTTTCCTGTGGTTCTGGATGATGTCTGTTTTACCTTTTAGCTGTAGTTTTAAAATTGTTGTGCGAGGCAGCAGTTTAGATGTTCACCTATGCCACCATCTTGTTTTTTTCTGTCTGTTGGCCCGGTTGCCCCTAACTGCCCTCCCCTGCCAGCATGGTCACTTCTAACTGCCCTCCCCTGATAGCCTTATCACCCCTAACTGTCCTCTCCTGCACGTCTGGTTGCCCCTAACTGTCCTCCCCTTCAAGCCTGGTCAACCTCAACTGACCTCCCCTGAGGCCTGGTCTCCCCTAACTGTCCTCCCCTGCAGGCCTGGTTCCCCCCAACTGCCCTCCCTGTAGGTCTGATCACCCACAACTGCCCACACCTGCTGGCTATTTTGTGATGGCCATCTTGTGTCCACATGGGGACAACCATTTTTGTCCACATGGGGCGGCCATCTTGTGTGTTGAAGTGATGTCAGTTTGCATTTGCTCTTTTATTAGATAGGATATTAAGGTAGATAATACTTGCTTTCTCTTTTGGAGCTGTAATTCAGTCTTCTGTGCTTTGTTGATAGATTCTAAAGGCCAAATGACATTGCAATGATTACATCTATATCTATATATATCTATATTATATCTATATCTATATCTATATCTATATCTATATCTATATCATCTATATCTACAGTGGTACCTCGAGATACGAGTTTAATTCGTTCCGTAACCTTGAGGAGTGGGAAACTATGAGACGCTTGAGTCACGGTAAACTGGTGGGTCATGTACAGCCGGCCGATCCTCGCGATTACTCCTATCTCAACTGTTGCTCGTATTTCAAAGCAAAAATCGCTTGCTCGAAGGCTCATATCTCAAAAATCTCGTATGTTAGGGCACTCGTATCTCGAAGTAACACTCTATATCTATATCTATATCTATATTTATATCTATTTATTTTAAATATATTTTATTGATTTTTTACAGACAGGAAGGGAGAGGGATAGAGAGTTAGAAACATTGATGAAAGAGATACATCCATCAGCTGCCTCCTGCACACCTCCTACTGGGGATGTGCCCACAACCAAGGTATGTGCCCCCGACTGGAATTGAACCTGGGACCTTTCCGTCCACAGACCAATGCTCTATCCACTGAGTCAAACCAGTTTTGGCTGCAATGGTTATACAGTGGTACCTCGAGATACGAGTGCCCTAACATACGAGATTTTTGAGATATGCGCTGTAGAGTGAGCGATTTTTGCTTTGAAATACGGGCAACATTTGAGATAGGAGTAATTGCGCGGGTCGGCCGGCTGCACACGACCCACCAGTTTACCTCGACTCGAGCGTCTCATAGTTTCCCACGCCTCAAGATTACAGAAGGAATTAAACTCGTATCTCGAGGTACCACTGTATTAATATTATTCATGGCCTAGTCAAATATATTTACTATCCTGTTTAGATTTTTGTTTTTCTTAGGGTTTATAATTGCCTTTATTTATCTTTTACAGTCTGCTTTTTGAAAAAATAAATATTTTTATTGATTCCAGAGAGGAAAAGAGAGGGAGAAAGAGATAGAACCATCAATGAGGAGAGAGAATCATTGATTGCTGCCTCCTATATGTCCCACACTGGGGATGAAGCATGTAACCCAGGCATGTGGCCTGACGGAATCAAGCCATGACCTCCTGGTTCATAGGTTAATGATCAGTCACTGAGTCATGCCAACCAAGCTGCTGTCTGCTTTTATAATGTATTTTTAACTTTTTAATTGTCACAAATATAAGGCTCAAATACATAGATATCTCTCTTTCCTTGAATACCCTTTCCCTGGACTCCTTTTTCAACATAGACTAGTTACTCACTAGAATGGCTACAAACCTGTTATCCTGGGATTTTTTCAATCATTACTCCTTTGAGTTGAATTTACCCAGTCCAAAAATCCAAAGTCTTCCTACTTTTCAGTTGATGAATTTATTTTACAGAAAAAGTCCAAAAGCTAATATCTAAGAAAGAGTACATGTGAGTTAAACTTTCTAAGTCCTTGCATGTCTGAAATTATACTGCCTTTATAATGATTAGTAATTTGCTTTGGTTAAAAATTCTAGGGTTAACATTTTTTATTTGAGGATTTGTCTTCTAGTGTTCAGAGAAGCGGATAGCAGTCTAATTGCCTTTCCCTTATAGGTGACCTATTTTATTTATCTATCTCTTTGTGGAAACTTTTAGAATATTTACTCTTTAATCTTCTGGTATTTTAAAATTATGTGAGTGAGTTTTTATTTTATTTCCCTCCATACCTACCCAATGGGCCTTTTCAGTCTGAAATCTCTTTGATACTGGGAAATTATCTTTTATTTTTAGTGTGATAATTGTTTCCTTTCTATGTTCTCTTTCCCCTTTCTGGAACACATCTGTTGAACACTGAACATTATGTTTAGATCTTCTATAGCTCTTACTACTATTTTTCTCTCAGAGTTTGTATCTTTGTAATTTTTTATAATTTTTCAAATATCTTATTATCTTAAACTTAAAATTTAAAAATATTTTAAAGACTTTTAATTTTTAAATAATTTTAGAGTTATAGCAAAATTGCAGAGTTGGTATAGAGAGTACCTATGTGGTTCACAACTAGTTTCTTCAATTAACATCATAGGTCTTAGTATGGTCTATTGGTCACAATAAATCAATCTTGATACATTCTTACTAATTCAAGTCCACATTTTTTTTTTTTTCAGATTTCCTTAGTTTTTCCCTAAAGTCCTTTTTCTGCTTTAAGATCCCATTTAGATGCCCCATGTCTGCTTAGGCTCCTCTTGGCTGTGATATTTTTGAAGTTTCCTTTTCTCTGTTTAGCCTGTTTCTCCAAGTTTTCATTCTGTGTAGTCTTAACTCTGTGTTCATACTGGAAATGTTTCTCTGATTTCTTTGCTTGACTACTTATAATTCAGAGTGGGTGGAAGCATCTGATTTCCTGATGGGAATCTATGAAAGTATGGGTAGGTCTGGTTAATGCTGTTTCCTTGTAGAGTTATTGGGCTGGGCTATTGTTGGAGTAACCCCTGATATTCATGTTAATTTTTCCCTCTTGGGGAAATTCCTTAAAGAAGTATCTTTCAATTTTCAGCCCAAAGTGTAAGGCCTATCTGCTACCAGTCTGGTAGCCAAGTAGTTATTACTTTTATCCACGAATTTTCAGGCCAGTATTCATACCCTGACCTCTGTTTGGCTTTCCCCCAAATAGAAACTCTGTTTCAACCTTTCTCATGTTCTGCTATTGTGGGGGAAGGGAAGTAACATAGTGATATGGAATAATCATAAGAATGTCAGGAGAAGGATCCAATTGTCTTTTATTAAATCTTTCACCAATCTTCTTTATTTTGACTTCCAACTTCTCCTTAATCCCCATTTCTAGAAATATCTGATACTGTCAATTTCTGAGTCTTGATGATTTTGAAGTGAAGATCAGGTCAGTTTTCAGCTTTCCTCATTGATGGTTAGATTTGGCCTACTTAGGTTTACAAGGCCCTTTGGTTAACACTCACCTATCTGCTTTCCTACCTTCCTAACTTTTGTGCTATTATATTATCTCCACTTATCCTTGGATATATACATATAAAAACTACCTCTCTCTCTCTATCCATTCCTTTACTGTGGGTCCAATTTATAACTTTTTATTCCCTTTTACAAGCATTCCGGCTTCTAACTGCTCAGTAGTTACATTAAAACCTATAGAACTTAGAAAAATCTCTACTTTGCTTTGAAGTTGATTGAGCATTAATCATATACTACAGATATACACCATGCCCCAAATGTAACTTTCTCCTTTCTCAACTAAATTCAGAACAAAGATAATCTTTATGACGAATCCCTTTGTTTTCACATCTAAATAAGCCTCCAGTGAAGGGCAGCCAAACAAATTTATATGGGTTGTAAATTAGCAATATTGAAAGTGGTATTCAGCTGCTTTCTCTTGAAGTGTTGGGAGGGTGAGGTTTGGTGGGAGTCCTTGCTTTCCTAGTAGGGTTCTCAGTTAAAAGAGATGAAGATGTTAATAATTAACCTTATCACCCTAATTCAGTGGTTCTCAACCTTCCTAATGCCATGTCTCTTTATGGTTAGGGGTCACCACAACATGAGGAACTGCATTAAAGGGACGTAGCATTAGGAAGGTTGAGAACCACTGCCCTAACTGGTTTGGCTCAGTGAATAGAGCGTCGGCCTGCGGACTGAAAGGTCCCAGGTTCGATTCCAGTCAAGGGCATGTACCTTGGTTGCGGGCACATCCCCAGTAGGAGGTGTGCAGGAGGCAGCTGATCGATGTTTCTCTCTTATTGATGTTTCTAACTCTCTATCCCTCTCCCTTCCTCTCTATAAAAAATCAATAAAATATATAAAAATAAAAATAATTAACTTTATCAATGGATACTCATTTATGCAGCATTACTCCTCCATTCCCAGACATATTTGGCTGAATATTGATTATGTGGCTCACCATTTTTAGACAAATGCTTTTGCTTTGGTGTATAATAAGTTAAATTAAAACAGCCTGCTTGCCTCTTTTCTAAAAAAAATATTTTTATTGATTTCAGAGAAGAAGGGAGAGGGAGATAGAGATAGAAACATCAATGATGAGAGAAAGTCATTGTTTGGCTGCTTCCTGCACGTCCCCTACTGGGGATTGAGCCCACAACCCAGGCATATGCCCTTTAATGGAATCTAACCCAGGACCCTTCGGTCTGTAGGCCGACTCTCTATCCACTGAGCCAAACCAGCTAGGGCCCTATTTGCCTCTTATAAAATGTAGCTTCTCACATGGTTTATATATAATTTGTTTAAGTGGTAACATAGTGCTGGCTGATCAAAGAAGGAGGTTTTAGTCCTGGCTCTAATACTTCCAATGAAGAAGACTTTTGCCTAATCTTCTCAGCTTCCCCAATGTTCTGACTTCCCATTTACAAAACTGTGTTGACCTCACTCATCCTGGCTGACTAATAATGGTGATAATACCTACTCGTGTTGAAGTAACGATAAAATAAGTCAATGATGAATAAATCCCTTTACACCCCTTTAGTTTATAAAGTGTTATATCAGTATAAAGAAATAATATTTTAATATTTTTAGACACTATGTTAAAGTGAGACCTATTGAACTAAAAGATTTAATGAGGGCAATATACTTTTCTTTTTATTTTTTTAATATATTGTTATAGTTGATAGTATTCCAGATATATCCCATTTAGGACAATATACTTTTAAAAACTAGCAGGGACAAGGACTTCTCAATCCCTTCCCTCTTGCGTAGTTTATGGATTAGAAGCAACACACTGACTAGATCTCTTGCACACCCCAGTTCTTCTAACTAGTCTGACTTTGCTTTTGCTCTTGGCTGAAGAATAGGAATGACTGAGATGTTGACCTAATGTAGGCTCTAATCTTTCAAAACTCCCTGTATTTTACCTCGCTTCTCTCCTGACCCAAAGTAAATGTCAGTTCCAAGAGCTGCTCATTGCTCATCTATGAAATTATTTTGTAAACAGTAAGTAAAATCAAGTTGATGAGGTTCATCTACATTTATTTGTCTGCCTAAACATTCAGTGAGCTCAATGGGGCCAGCAGTTTTTCTTAAAGAATTCTCTATAATGTCAAGAGCTCTGTCATTTTAACCATGCCATTCATTGCTTTTCAGGAGGAAAACCAAGTCTGTCCTTGCATTGGCTGCTCTGGACTTGGATCCTGACATTGAAAAGATTTAACACATACTATCAGTGACAGGCCATTGGAAGATAGACAAACACAAAGCCATTCTCAAGGATTTCTGCCTTTATTTCTAAAATACCTTTTGACCACTGAAAAGGGGGTTGATCCTTCCCTTTTGTTTCTTTTAGTATGTTCACAGTGACAGATAAAAAGAGAGCCCTGAACCCAGGGAGTTGTCTTTCCTTTTTTTCTTTCTACATGAAAGACTTCATTGTCCTATCTCCACAGTTGACTGCAGCCCCAAGAGAAAGTAGCAAAAGATCAAGAAAGAGAAGGATTACTGACATATTTTCAGAGTGCAAGTTCTGGCTGAATAAAAATATATTGATATGTGAAAGAAGATCCTTGTTATATTCTATAAGTCTAAGGGAGCTTTATCATTAGTGCTTTTATTTTGGCTTGTACTTGATTTGATCGGGAATGAAGCCTTTAAGCTGACTTTATAAACCTCCACACAATAGTTAGTTGTCAGCTGTGATAAGATTTAATGTAAATGGGAAATGTATCATTATTTTTTTCACGTCCTTTTCCTATCTGATCCCCTTGATACCTTTTTATTTTTGGAACTTTTCCCCAGGGAAGTATTTTTGCTCCCCCTTCCCCATTTTTTGGTTCTGGAGAACAACAACAAAAAAAAGATAAATATACATATGAAAAAAGAATAGGTACCCAGTAGTTTGTTTTCTGTGTTCTTAAATAAAGCATATGCAATCTGAGGTGCTGGCCGCTTTTGTGTAGCTATATGTTGACAATTACCCAAATTAGGAACTTTCAAAGAATGACTATGACAATGAGTCTGAAAAGAGCCTTAGTTAGCGGATAAAAACAACAAAGTATGCTAGATTCAGAGATGGTGATTATGTAGTGCCTAGGAAAAGCTATGGTAGATTAATTCATTAGTGTCCTTTTGGTTATACTATTATGAAATATAATAATTTATTAATTTAAATAAGACTAGCATCATTTTAGGATTCTAATTAAACATACTGTATAGTAAAAATCCAAATTCAATGGTCAAAAATCCAGTTGAAGAATTATTGCTGAGTATTTTCTCAGAAGTTTCTGGATTGGGTAATTGGCTGTACTAGGTGAGAGAAAAAACATGTGAGGCAGAGCAGGTTTGGAAGGAAAGGAGATCAGATGTTTAGTTTTTGATAAGATGTATCTGACACATCCAAGGGCCATTGGATAGAGTTATTCCATACGATTTGACCTGGCTGTCATTTGCTGGTGACTGGATTCATCTGGGAGACCTAATACGTGATGGTCAAGACTTGGAGGGAACCCAGCCAGTGTTGCTCAGTGGCTGAGCATTGACCCATGAACCAAGAGGTCAAGGTTTGATTCCAGATCAGGACATATGCCCAGGTTGCAGGCTCAATCCACAGTGTGGGACATGCAGGAGGCAGCCAATCAATGATCCTCTCTCATAATTATGTTTCTATTTCTCTCTCCCTCTCTGAAATAATAATAATAATAATAATAATAATATATATATATATATTTTAAAAAAAGACTCAGAGAATGAATTATAAAGAGTAGGTAACTAAGAAGAACCATGGGACAAGTCTGAAACTGTGAGGAATCCCAATATTTAAGGATAAAATAAAGGAAAAATATCTATAAAGAAACAGGAAAAAAAAATTAGAGAGTTTGGCAAAGAACCAGTAGACTGCAGCATCATGGAAGCTTTGAAATAAATATTTAAAAAGTTCACTTAGAACAATTACTGACATGACCCTGAAGACAGTGCCAGGCGGGGCAAGGTCTCCAGCAGGAAAGAGCAGCAGTGCTCCCTGACAGGTGACTATAAGCACCACCGTTTCTCTTCTAGGAAAGTAATCATGAGGCAGTTCATTATTACCAGAAAGTTGGGGCCCAACTTAATGGTGGAGTTAATAAGCATACATATTAATTTATGACAAATAAATTTTTAGTAGACATTTTTCTAGCAGAAAGAAAATAGGAGAATATAGAATCTGAATCTCGCAGTTCCATTTTGACTTTTATTACATTATAAGTCTGACCCATTTTTATAAATACACATGAACACCCACCACACAAACCTTGTACTTTTTGCAAAGTAAATATGACAGTTTCTGATCTATCTGTGTGGTAGACATTATTGCTAGTATTACATGAGAACTGAGTATTTACCAATGACCTTAGGCCTTCTTGGCAAAATTGCATGGAAAAGCCAGCTGCAAGGATGGTTTCTTGTTTCTTTGTTCAGGCTTTCTAGTGTCATGGTCACTTATTTTTTCTCTCACGCTGTTTTCTAGTTGCTGACCAGTGACCAAACATAAGTCCTTGTAAATGCAATGGGTTTTATATAGAAAGAAAAAAAAAACTGATCCTGAGTTTGCATGTTCTGGAAAAGACAAATACTAATTTTATGTAATTGACATTGAAATTTCAAAAAAGAAGTTATTTTTAATTGAAAACCTCACTGTAAAACATCTCTAATTTTTCAGATAATAAAAATGTTTGCCTCAGTTGAGAGAATTCCTTCTTTCACTTTGTTCAAAAAACAAAATTATTAGAGAAAAAGGAAAATTTAATCATTTCAGCTACTTTATTAAGTAGTGACAAAATGGAATCCTCTAGTGTGGGAAGAGTCACTGAACAGTAACATCCAATCTGTTCCTTTTCTACCAATTAAAATATATACTTATTAACTCTGACTCTCAAGATCTGGATTTTCTCATCTGTTAAATAATTGGGTTATGCTACTAATTTTTTTGTTTGTTTTTTTACCTTCCTGTTCCTATGTTCATCAATTCCCAATAAGATTTCATTATTTAGGGTGAATCCAAGATGGCAGCATAGGTAAACTTCTACACTGCTGCCTCGCACAACAATTTCTAAACTACAACTAAAAGACAGAATGGACATCATCCAGAACCACAGGAAAGCTGGCTGAGTGGAAATTCTACAACTAGAAGGAAAGAGAGGGGCTCACAGAGACCCAGAGGAACTGCAAAAAGCTGAGGTACAGAGATGTGCACGTGGAGAGAGCAGGTGCCAGAGAACCTGGCTGGCTTTCTCTGAGGGAGGGAGGGAAATGGAGACTCTCAAAGGCATGGAACCCCTAATCCTATGACACTAAACCCCATATCCAGCCCAAACTCATACAGGGGGAGTTTGGACTGTGAAAAGGGAGAAGTGCACGGAAATTTAGTGGAGTCGCAAAAGATCAGAAGTTTGATGGTGTGCATGGCACTGCGCAGAGGACAGACTGCTAATTGTGCCACCGGCTTTCACAAGTGGGCAGGAGACAGACCCTCTCAACTGTGCCACTTCTAACTCCTCAAAACCCCAGTTTTGGGTGAAACCCTGGGGACCCAGACTCATCTGGTCCTGGAGCATAGGGGAGCTGGAAAGGCAGCAGTCTAGAGGCACTGTGAGAGTGCGCGCGGGCACACAGGGACTGCTCCAGCCATTACCCTGTCACATGAGACTCAGCGGCTGTGGAGGGTGGGGCCAACTGGAAGGCAAGGCAGTCCGTTAAGCCCTGAGACTCCACCCAGCCCAAGCTCAACAGAGAGGCTTTTGCAGTTTTGCAACTGTTGTATCATAAGGCTGAATCCAACACAGAAGTTCTCCCGGCATAGTGAAAATGCCAAGACAAGGGAAGGGATCACAAACAAAATAAATGGAGGAAAACAAATGACTGGATATAGAGTTCAAAACCACACTTATTAGGTTTTTCAAGAATATACTAGAAAAGTTGGATAAAGTTAGCGAGACGCAAGAAGAGATTAAAAAGAACCAACTAGAGATGGAAAAGATCCAACTAGAGATGGAAAAGGACCAACTAGAGAGGGAAAAGGTCCAACTAGAGATGAAAAAGGACCAACTAGAAATTAAACATTCACTGACTGAAATAAAAAATATTATACAGAGTCCTAACAGCAGACTAGAGAAAGGCAAGAATCAAGTCAAAAATTTGAAATATAAAGAAGTAGAAAACACTCAACTGGAAAAGCAAAAAGATCAAAGAATCCAAAAATGTGAAGATAATGTAAGGAGCCTCTGGGACAGCTTCAAGTGTACCAACATCAGAATTGTGGAGGTGTCAGAAGAAGAGAGAGAGCAAGATATGAAAACCTATTGGAAAAAATAATGAATAAAAACTTACTACATCTGGTGAAAGAAATAGACTTACAAGTCCAGGAAGCACACAGAACCCCATATAAAAGGAATCCAAAGAGGACTATACCAAGACACATCATAATTAAAATACCAAGAGCAAATGACAGAGAATATTAAAAGCAGCAAGAGAAAAACAGTTCATTACCTACCAGGGATCACCCATACGACTGTCAGCTGATTTCTCAACAGAAATGATGCAGGCCAGAGGAGTGGCAAGAAATATTCAACGTGATGAATAGCAAGAACCTACAACCAAGAATACTCTATCCAGCAAAGTTATCATTCAGAATTGAAGGGCAGATAAAGAGCTTCACAGATAAGAAAAAGCTAAAGAAGTTCATCAACTCCAAACCAGTATTATATGAAATGCGGAAAGGTACTCTTTAAGAAGAGGAAGAAGAAAAAGGTAAAAGATAAAAAATTACGAAAAACAAATATGTATCAACAAGTAAATCTAAGAATTAAGTGAATTAAAAATTTGATCAACAGAATAAACTGGTGAATATAATAGAATCAGGAGCACAGAAAGGGAGTGGATTGATAATTCTCAGGGGGAAAAGGGTCTGGGGGGTGCAGAGAGAGACTGGACGGAAATCATACACCTATGGATGAGGTCAATTGGGGAGAGAGGTGAGGGTAGAGGAAGGGGTGGGAGCCGGGTGGAGGGGAGCTTTGGAGGGGGGGAAAAAAGAAACAAATGTAATAATCTGAATAATAAAGATTTAATTAAAAAAAGATTTTATTACTTGGCATCAATAAGCTATACCATAGATGCACAGTAATCAATGTCCATTTCACTAGAGTAACCGTGCTGTCCATTCCCTCTGTGAAAACCTGCCGGACCCTGCCCATCACAGAAGAAAACGGGGGAGCCAGAAAACTATTCTAATACATCCATGCATTTCTGCCCCCATTGGTTGACTTTACGTTTATTAAGAGTCAGCTAATTTTATTCTCAAATCTGTTTATGCCAATTGTGTTTGCTATTGAAATTTCATAATTTATTAAATAGTATGAAAACCAAAAATATAATGTATGTGAAAAGAAAGAGAATTATTTCTATAAAAACTAAACTAGATTTTGAATAGGGTCTGTGCAGAAGGGAATTGTGTAATATAATAAGACATTAGAAAATATTCATAAATATAGAGAAGTTGGCTTTCCTGTTTCTTCACAGCTAAACCTATCTTCTAACTCCCCTTAAAAGAAACTAAAACTGGAGGTCAAAGATGATGCTTTATTCAAGGAAGTAACAGCACTACAATCATATTGTAAAAAAATGTTCTACAACACAAAGGTAATGAATACTGGAGAAATTATTGAAACAAACATTAAACACTTAGGTATGCTTGTATAACTTCTTATCTTTCCTCCTTTTTTTTTTCTTTTTTAAAATTAACTCAGGGAACTACCAGTCCTGACTATGTCCAATCAGAGGGTATTTAATTTGTCATTTTGAGGTCAGGTCAGGCTAAAGTTTCCACGTTTCCTTTGTTTGCTCAATATTAACAGAATGTACTATACTAATGAAGAGTGTGAATAAGCTCATGGAGAACACTTTTTTCAGGTATTTGAGAAATATATTTGCTTTTATTTACTTATGCCTATTTATTTATTTATTTTTATATTTTTATTGATTTCAGAGAGGAAGGGAAGGGTAGAGAGAGACAAAAACATCAATGATGAAAGAGAATCACAGTTCAGCTGCCTCCTGCACATCCCACACTGGGGATCTAGTTTGCAACCAGTCATGTGCCCTGACCGGGAATTGAGCCGTTATCTCCTGATTCACAGGCCAACACTCAATACTAGCTGGGCTGAGGAATATATACTTATTTCAATGCTACTTACATATTATAAGGTAGTCATATTATATTTTGGGTTTGAATCTTGACTCCTGTTCTTGCTAATTTGTTAATGTCTTCAAGGCATGATTTCTACCACAGAGACATTACAATAATATATTAGCTCACTGGGTTAAGAAGATTAACTCTTTGGATAACAGAAAGTATGCAGTGAACATATAGTAGAAACTAACAGTATTATACTTCTTATACTATAAAATAGGTTTCAAGTGCTCCTATTTACCAATGGATTTTTGATGTAATGATGAACTCTGGAAATTCTTGGTGAAAAAGAACTTTATGCACCTTTTTGGGGGAGCTAAGACAAACTTGAGGGAACAATGGGATTATTGACACCGCATAGTTAGATGACATGATGGCCAGAGGTCAGAACTGAATAACAAATCAGAACCCTCAGTTAGGGGTCATGCTTAAGCTTTTTTTGTTTTGTTTATTATTATTAATGTATTACAGGTATACATATCTTCCCATTGTCCCCCACCTCCCAGGCATGCCCTAACACCCCAGTGTCTTGTGTTCATTGGTTATGCTTATATGCAAATTACCTTCCTGCTGTAATTTGACAGTCTGTTTGATGCTTTACTGCCTCTGTATCTTTTTGTTCAACAGTTTATAATGTTCTTTATTATTCACAAATAAGTGAGATCATGTGTGTTTCTCCTTCATTGACTGGCTTATTTCACTTAGCGTAATGCTCTCCAGTTTCATCCAGGTTGCTGCAAATGGTAAGAATTCCTTCTTTTTTATTGCAGCATAGAATTTCATTGTGTAGATGTACCATAGTTTTCTGATCCACTCATTTGCTGACGGGCATCTAGGCTGTTTCCAAATTGTAGCTATTGTAAACTGTGCTGCTATGAACATAGGGATGCATAAGTCCTTTCTGATTGGTGTTTCTACTTTCTTAGGATATATTCCTAAGAATGGGATTGCTGGGTCAAATGGGAGATCCATTTTTAGTTTTTTGAGGAAACTCCATACTGTTCTCCACAGTGGCTGCACCAGTCTGCATTCCCACCAACAGTGAACAAGGGTTCCTT
>JAAGEH010000226.1:26160958-26256475 GCA_011751065.1 Lasiurus cinereus | reverse complement strand
TGCCACCTTTTAATATATGGGATGATGCTCTAACCAACTGAGATACACTGGCCAGGACTACTTTCTTAATTTTATTGCTTTAATTTCAGGTTTATTCAGGCAAAGAGAGTCAGAGAACTGTGGCTAAGACCTCAGTGATCCGGATAGTAAACATGTCTTTGCTTCAATTTTATGACATAAGGGCAAATAGCCATTAAGGCCTTCTTCCCCCTTTCCTTCATTACTTGTTTCTAGTTTGGTTTAATAATTACCTAATAATTCAGGTGATTGTATCATTTGTGATCTTTTTAACTCTTGCAGTTTCTGACTCTCTCATATTATATCCATTTTTTATGTCGAAGGTTTATACATTTTTCTTTCCTTTTCACCTAATTGCAATTTAAATACAGTTTTCAGAGCTCTCTCTATGTATAAAATAATAAGTATACCATAATAATAATGATAAAAACAATTTAGCTCTATCGAGCTTGTATTACCTGCCAAGTTCTGATTTGGGAACTTCAGATATATTTTCACTAATCTTCATACCAGTCTTATGGGGAATTTTGAATTCAGCAAATTTACTTTGTGTTTTTTTGTTATGTATGTTTTCTCCTAACTTTTTCTTATGAGTCACCAGAAGCTCTTGGTGACAGATTCCTGGATGTCACTCCAGAAAACCTACATAACAGTAATCAGTATTTTAACCAACTGCTAAGGTGAAACTGCTAGATGCTCAAGTTTGAGAGTCTTTGGGTAGGCACTGAGGTAGAACCCATCTTAAAGAATGCTGAGGGGAGAATCCAAGATGGCGGCATAAGTAAACACCTATACTGCTGCCTTTCACAACAATTTCATAAACTACGACTAAAAGATAGAACGGACATCATCCAGAACCACAGGAAAGCTGGCTAAGTGGAAATTCTACAACTAGAAGGAAAGAGAGGGGCTCAGGGAGACCCAGAGGAACTGTAAAAAGCTGAGGTACGGAGATGCGCTCGTAGAGAGAGCGAGTGAGATCGAACCCACCTGGCTTTCTCTGGCGGGGGAGAGACGGAGACTCTCAACGGCACTGAACTCCTTATTGCATGACACTAAACCCCTGATCCAGCCGAAACTCATTGCGGGGGAGTTTGGACTGTGAAGGGGGAGAAGTGCACAGAAATTTAGGGGAGTCGCAAAGGATCAAAGGTCTGGTGGCACCCACAGCATTGGGCGCATGCTGATTGTGCCACTGGCTTTCTCGGGTGGGCGGGAGACAGACACTCTCAACTATGCCACTTCTAACTTCTCTAGATCCCAGTTTCGGGCGAAACCCTGGGGACTCAGACTCTTGTGGTCCTGGAGTGCAGGGGAGCCGGAGGGGCAGCAGTCTAGAGGCACTGAGAGAGATACAGAGAGAGAGAGAGAAAGAGAGAGAGAGAGAGAGAGAGAGAGAGAGAGAGCTCACAGGGATGCTCCAGTGATTACCCAGTCACGTGAGACTCAGGGCCGTGGAGGGCAGGGCCGACTGGAAGGCAAGGCGGTCCCTTAAGCCCTGAGACTCCACCCAGCCCAAGCTCAACAGAGAGGCTTTTGCGGTTTTTCAAGTCTGGTATCATAAGGCTGAATCCAACACAGAAGTTCTCCCAGCATAGTGAAAATGCCAAGACAAGGGAAGAGATCACAAACAAAAGAAATGGAAGAAAACAAATGATTGGATATAGAGTTCAAAACCACGCCTATAAGGTTTTTCAAGAATATCCTAGAAAAGTTGGATAAAGTTAGCGAGTCCCAAGAGGAGATGAAAAAGGACTAACTAGAGATGCAAAAGATCCAAGTAGAGATGATAAAGGACCAAATAGAAATTAAACATACACCCACTGAAATAAGAAATATTACAGAGAGACCTAACAGCAGACTAGAGGAAGGCAAGAATCAAGTAAAAAATTTGAAATATAAAGAATCAGAAAACACTCAACTGGAAAAGCAAGAAGAGAAAAGAATCCAAAAATGTGAAGATAATGTAAGAAGACTCTGGGACAGCTTCAAACGTACCAACATCAGAATTGTGGGAGTGCCAGAAGAGAGAGAGCAAGATACTAAAAACCTATTTAAAGAAATAATGACTGAAAACTTCCCACATCTGGTGAAAGAAATAGACTTACAAGTCCAGGAAGCACACAGAACCCCATATAAAAGGAATCCAAAGAGGACCACACCAAGACACATCATAATTAAAATACCAAGAGCAAAAGACAAAGAGAGAATATTAAAAGCAGCAAGAGAAAAACAGTTCATTACCTACAAGGGAGCACCCATACGACTGTCAGCTGATTTCTCAACAGAAACGATGCAGGCCAGATGTGAGTGGCAAAAGTATTCAACGTGATGAATAGCAAGAACCTACAACCAAGAATCCTCTATTCAGCAAAGCTATCATTCAGAATTGAAGGTCAGATAAAGAGCTTCACAGATAAGAAAAAGCTAAAGGAGTTCATCAACTCCAAACCAGTATTATATGAAATGCTGAAAGGTACTCTTTTAGAAGAGGAAGAAGAAAAAGGTAAAAGATAAAAAATTATGAACAACAACTACATATCTATCAACAAGTGAATCTAAAAATTAAGTGAATTAAAAATTTGATCAACAGAATAAACGGGTGAATATAATAGAATTAGGAGCACAGAAAGGGAGTGGACTGATAATTCTCAGGGGGGAAGGGGAGAGGGGTGTACAGGGAGTGACTGGACAAAAATCATACACCTATGGACTCATCAATTGTGGGGGAAGGTAAGGGTAGAGGGAGGGGTGGGAGCAGGGTGGAGGGGAGCTATGGATGGGAAAAAAGAGAAACAAATGTAATAATCTGAATAATAAAGATTTAATTAAAAATGAAAAAAATAAAGTCCCAGTTTCTGGGTGATTATGGGAAAAAGAAAAAAGCTGAGAAGTGAACTCTAAGTTGCTAGTAACACACTCTATTAGTCATCACTAGGCAGCTTTTTACTTACTACAATGGAAGTTAACACTCCTCCTGGCAAGCTATCCTTTGCTTTCCTGCCACTGTAGCATTTGGCATATATGTTATCACACCAATGAAAACAAACAAGATGCATCTTGAAATTTCCAGCCAGCAGATATTGTTCAAGGAGACTTTAGTTCTTTCACAGGCCAAATTGTGCCTTTTGACTTTTATGTCAAATTAATTGTACTTTGTAAGCAATAAGGGACCAATTGGGTGCTCACTTGTATCTGGGAACAATTAAAGCAGATATCTGAAAAAGTAAAGACAAGTATCTGAATATACATTAAGAAAATGACTAGCTAAAATGACTAGCTTTCCCTAATTTTACTTATTCAAGTGAAAAGAAAGAGCATCACTCAAAAGTTAGATATGTAAAATTGCAGACTCATATCATTATAGTCAAAGCACATACAGAGAGTGAAGCAATTTTTTAGATGTGGATTTAGCATTCTATGATCCACAAGCCAAATCTTTCCTTCTACCTATTTTTGTTATTTTCATTTTTAAAAATACACACACACACACACACACACACACACACACACACACACACACACACACTGATTTCACAGCAGAAGGGAGAGAGAGAGAGAGAGAAATATCAATGATGAGAGAGAATCATTGACTAATCTGCTGCCTCCTGCATGCCCCACACTGGGGATGGAGTCTGCAACCTGGACATGTGCTCTTGACCAGAATTGAACCCAGAACTCTTCAGTCTGCAGGTCTATGCTTGATCTACTGAGCCAAACCAGCTAGGGCATCCTGCTACTTACTTTTATAAAGTTTTGTTGGATTACAGAAGAATGATGTACATTCTTTTGCTTATTTATCTAGGGCTGCTTTCATGCTACAGTGGCAGAATAATTGCAGAAACAACTATAGGTATGAGCAATAAAACAAAAAATATTTAGTATCTTGTTCTTCATAAAAAAAACTTCTGTTCTCTGGTCTTGATTCTTTAGAGATAATTCACTTTGGTTATTCAAGTTTTTATATGGAATTTGAATGTGGTATGATAATAGAATGGCAATAAATCAATAGAAAATGAATGGTAATATTTTTTGGTTAAATTCTCCACAAAAGAAGGAATAAACTCAGCCATCCAAAGTCACTAAAAGTGTTAAGCAATTGTTAACCTGTAACCCCACTCCCAGCATTATTCCATGGGTCATAAAAGCACACTCTGTAGGAAGAGAGGAGATAAGTTTTCTAGAAAGACATTCATTTCAAGTGGAGGACATGCTCACCAGGGTGTGAACAAGACTATTTAAGCAATTTTTTTGGCATAGTTGGTGGATTGGATTAAATAATGAGTAGCATGATTTAATAGGCAAGATAATGAGGTTCTTTTTCTTTTCCCATTCATGTATCATTAGAAATTAATTTTTTAGCTATGATAATCATGAAAATCAATTACAGAAATAATGAACATAAAGTTGAAGTCAATCATAATATTAAGCCAACATTTTAAAATATAAAATATGTTAAGTTATATTGTTTACATACTTTTTAATATTAATATTTAAAGTAAGAACAGAAAGATTTAATATAAATTAATAAATAAAATCAACTACCATTTATGTCATCTTTTTCTCATCCTTTTATAGTTTCTATTTTGTATGTGTTGCACTGTGAATAAAAAATGTTAGTAAATAGTACATGCATAGAATGTTTATATATTTATAAACTTAAGCATATATCTTCAATACATATATATACACATATGTTTGTTTTATTTATAGATGTGGGGATTAAAAGTTTAGAAACCACTGATTTAGACAATGATGCATCGGTTTGCCTGCTCACTGAAGTATTTCAGATTTTATCTTTGTCTGACATTTCCTTTGACTGAACATCCTTCAACCTGCTGAAGTCTTGTGCAGTGACATGACTAACAATAACTCCTCTTCATGTGTCTTTGTATAAATATTTATTGTCACATACTTGTTTGTATATTTTATGTCTGTCCACAGTGGTATTGTCTATCAGTAATTCTGGATATTTAAATACTATAGATAGTACTGATTACATTTGCTTTTTGTTGTGCAGTAGTGCCCTTTACCTGAGGGGGATATGTTCCAAGATCCCCAGTGGATGCCTTAAATAGCAGATAATACTGAACCCTATATATACGATATTCTTTCCTATATATACTAGTGGCCCAATGAACAAAATTTGTGCACAGAGGAGGTGCGGTGTGTTTCAGCCCGGTCTGCACCCTCTCCAATCTGGAACCCTCGGGGGATGTCCCACTGCAGGGGTCCAGCCTAAACTGGCAGTTGGACATCCCTTTCACAATCTGGGACCGCTGGCTCCTAACCACTCACCTGCCTGCCTTCCTGATTACCCCTAACCACTCTTACCTGCTGGCCTGATAGCCCCCAACTACCCCCTCTTCTGGATTAATCCCTCCCAACTGCCCCCCTGCTGGCCTGCTCACCCTTAACTGCCTCTGCCTTGGCCCTGCCACCATGGCTTTGTCCGGAAGGAGATCCAGAAGATCTCCTGGTCTAATTAGCATATTACCCTTGTATTTGTATAGATACTTATGATAAAATTTAATTTACAAATAGGCACAGTAAGAGATTAATAACACTACTAATAAAATAAAATAATTACAACAGAATCCTGTAATGAGAGTTATGTAAGTATGGTGTCTCCCACTCTCTCTCAATATCTTATTGTACTTGACCCAGCCTTCTTGTAATGATGTGAGATGGTAAAATGCCTATGTGAGGAGATGAAGTGAGGTGAATGACATAGGCATTGCGATGCAGTGTTGGGCTACTACTGATCTTCTGACAAGATACATTAAAAAAAAAAGAATCATTTGGACCTAGCTGGTTTTGCTCAGTGGATAGAGCATTGGCCTATGGACTGAAGAGTCCTAGATTTGATTCTGGTCGAGGTTGTGGGATCAATACTCAGTGGGGGGCATGCAGAAGGCAGCCAATCAATGGTTCTCTTTCATCATTTATGTTTCAATCTCTTCCTCTCTGAAATCAATAAAAATATATTTAAAGAAAAAGAAGAATCATTTGCTTTGGGTGATTCTGAATTATTGAATTATGACAGTATTGGTGGTTGGATGTCAGGAGAAAATGATGTGGAAGATTGGGAAATTTTTTATTTGTGTGCCACTATTGATCATGAGTAATTGGAAATGTGGAAAGCAAAACCACAGATAGGGAGTGACTACTGTATCTTTTATAGGCAGTTAGCTGGCACCCTTGTTACTGTTTGCTTTTTTTCCTGAAGAAATTCTTGTATGGGCATATGTCCCATTGATTCTTATTTATTTTATTTTTAATTTTTATTGATTTATTTTATTTTTTAAATTTATTTTTATTGTTGAAAGTATTACTGATGTCACCTTTTACTCCCTATTGACCCTCTCCACTCCACTTCTGCTCCCTCCCCAGGCCTTCACCACATTGTTGTCTGTGTCCATAGGTTATGCATATATGCATATAAGTTTTTTAGGTAATTCCTGCCCCCCGTACCCATGCCTTCTTCTGAGATTTGTTAGTCTGTTCCATGCTTTTGTGTCTCTGGATCTATTTTGATCATCAGTTTATTTTGTTCATTGGATTCCATATATGTGTGAGATCATGTGATACTTTTCATTTTCTGACTGGCTTATTTTGCTTAGCATAATGCTCTCCAGGTCCCTCCATGCTGTCTCAAAGGGTAGGAGATCCTTCTTTTTTATAGTTGCATAGTATTCCATGGTACAACAGCTTTTTTTATCCACTCATCTACTGATGTCACTGAATCTTATTGATTCTCATATAATTAATGGAAGCACTTTTAGACTATGAGTATGTTCGGAGAAGACAGTTTTCCTGGGGTCAAGCAGCTTTCTATGATGTTGACTTTGTTTACAATATGTCAAAACAATAAATCACTTTCCTTAGGAAGAAACTCTGCCCCAATCACTTAATTTTATTTGGTGTTTGTTGAAATACAAAGAACCCACTTTCATACCACAAATTGTGCTAAATGAGATACCTCCTCTATGTCTTTTCTGGACAACACAGAGGTAAAATTTCATATCTCAGTGTCATATTCATTCACATTTTTCCCCATTTGGAAACAACCATGGCCTCCAACAGTACCATTGACATTGGCCAAAGTTCTCCTTAATCTTTTTTATTGAATGGAAGTATTTCTCCTATTGAGCAAGTTAGTATGTTGATTCCAGTAGTTCTCTTGTTCTTCTGTAAATTTTACCCTAACTGTACAAATTCTGCCTTTTGTATTTGGCCATGGAGAAAAACTCAGAACTTGATGTCTGCTATTAAACTGGCCAGACAGTCTGGTTCCTCATTTGCTTCTTTCTACATTCTGGAAGCCAGTCTCCAATGCAAATGTCATAGCATTTATGGAGTTTGACAGATATCAAAATCCTCTCCATTACTTCCCACCCTGCGTTTTTTTCCCAACAGTCCTGTGGTGCCAGTTATAATGGAAATTCATGAAAACAGACTGGCATTTTAGACATGGATGGAAACAATTTGTGGAGGAGGCATAAAATAGCAGGGATATACTGCTCATGTTTACAGTCTTTGATCCTCTAAGGATTTAATTTTTTAGTGAAACCAGTTTGAATTCCATACATGCTCAGTTTGATTATTTTAGGGAGGAATTCACAGTAACTGCCTTTGATGTGGACTGAGCTCTATTCTCATGGCTGTAGAAATTTATTTCTTCTCTAAGCAAATGCATAATCATGGCAGGTTCATATTGAAAATTAAAGCCTGGGGGAATTTAGAATAAAATAGAGGAAAAGTACATTTTTAAAATGTGGTTTAAGAAATGAGAAATCATTAATTGGTATTTTGGTAAATTTTTCAAAAATATATTTTTATTGATTTCAGAAAGGAAGGGAGAGGGGGAGAGATAGAAACATCAATGATGAGAGGGAATCACTGATTGGCTGCCTCCTGCATGCCCTCTACTGGATCGAGCCCGCAACCAGGGAATGTGCCTTTGACTGGAATCAAACCTGGGCCTTCAGTCCAGAGGCTGATGCTCTATCCACTGAGCCAAACCAGCTAGGGCTCAGTTTATAGTGTTTTTGTTATAGCAGCCTGAACAGACTAAGCACCGTCCAACCCCTTCTCCTATCAGAATTCCACTCACAAGTGACGTGGGTCTCTGATGAACCTCTGTCCACTGCTACCTTCACTGTCTATGTCCTGTTGTGACCACCAATTTTCCATGGACCTCTGGCCCTGCTGTTTCAGGCATTAGCAATGCATCAGTGTATACACTTTTCTTTTGATCAGCATGGGCCTTTGAAGAGGGTAGCACCAAAGGATAACACAGCTTGTTTTCTGATCATTTAGAACCCCTTGCTTTTGCCCCAAGACTACTAATGAATGCTCATCTTTCTCAGGAAACTGCACAGCCATCTCCTACAAGGCTTTTCACCCAACCCAAGATGCTTAGGCATCTCCCTGTCTCAGAAATGACAACTATCCATTTTTTTTTTTTGAATTTTGGAATCCTGTCAGGGTGAAGGCTTCTTTCTTTCTCCATCTTCCTAAAATATAAATGGTACTTTTCCTTCTTTCCATAAAGAAATTTAAAAGACCCTGAAGAAGGACTTGGGTCCCAGTAACCCAAGAATTTGTTCTAGTGCCCTTTCTTGGAGAATGGGAGGATGAATATTTTTTATTTCTTCTTGACAAATTTCCCATTCCATTGAAATAGAATAAAAATTTCAGTAGAACCTAAATTATCATATCTAGGTCACTCTGCTATATCAGAGATGTATAGAACAAGAATGTGTGTTTTTGATAATTCCTCTCTTGTATAACAAAACATGTTTTTTTTTTTAGTTATGAATTAAACATAAAAAGCTATGTCATGTCCTAGCTGATTTGGCTTAGTGGATAGAACATCTGCCTGCAGACTGAAGGGTCTCTTACACTCTCTCTAAAAAATCAGTGGAGAGAAACCAAGATGGCAGCATAGGTGAACACTTAAACTGCTGTCTCGCACAACAATTTCAAAGTTACAACTAAAAGACAGAATGGACAGCATCCAGAATCACAGGAAAGCTGGCTGAGTGAAAATTCTATAACTAGTAGTAAAGAGAGGGGCTCACAAAGACTCAGAGGAGCTGTAAAAAGCTGAGATATAGCCAAAACTGGTTTGGCTCAGTGGATAGAGCATCAGTCTGCGGACTGAAAGGTCCCGGGTTCGATTCCGGTCAAGGGTATATACCTTGGCTGTGGGCACATCCCCAGTAGGGGGTGTGCAAGAGGCAGCTGATTGATGTCTCTCTCTCACCAATGTTTCTAACTCTCTATCCCTCTCTCTTCCTCTCTGTAAAAAATAAATAAAAAAATATATATATTTTTTAAAAAGCTAAGATATGGAGACGTGTGTGGAGAGAATGGGTCTAGTTGGCTTCCTCTAGCGGGAGGATGATGGAAAATCCCGACTGCACTGAACTCCAGTTCTGGGTGAAATCATTCTGGCAAAGGCTGGACTGTCATGAAAAGGGAGGAGTGCACAGAAATTTAGGGGAGCTGTGAAAGGTGTGCGCAAAGAGAACTGACTGCTGATTGTGCTGCTGGCTTTCTCTAGTGGGAGGAAAACAGAACCTCTCAACTGCACTGAAATCCAAGTTCGACTGCAATAAACCCCAGTTTCTGGTGAGACCCTGGGGACCCAGACTCATAAGGGTCCTTAGAGCACATGGAAACTCAGAGGAGCTGGAAAGGCAGAGGTTTGAAGGCGCACGTGAGTGCACACAGAGAAGACTGCAGTGATTACCCAGAGGCACTGAGACCCATGGGCTACCGTGTAGGGCAGGGCTGACAGGAAGCCAAGGCTATCTGCTCAGCCCTGAGACTCCACCACATGCAAGCCCAGCACAGAGGCTGTTGTAATCTTGCAAGTGTTAAGGCTGAGTCCAGCACAGAAGTTCTTTGGGCATAGACACTGATCCTCACAACCAATTGGTTTGGAGGTCAATTCCCCCTGAGTGATACCAACAACAATCAAGAATTAACTACAGCAAGACTGTATACACAGTCCACAAAGGGGTGCACCAAGAGTGTCCGCCTCAGATAACTGGGGAGGCAGAGCTACTGGGCCATATAGGACACCTAGCACATAAAGCTACTCTATCAACTCAGGGAAGCAGCAAAAATGCAGAGACAAAGGAACAGATCACAAATGAAAGAAATGAAGGGAAACAAATGACTAGATATAGAGTTCAAAACCACAGTTATAAGGTTTTTCAAGAATTTCCTAGAAAAGATGGATAAATTTAGTGAGACCCAAGAGGAGATGAAAAAGGACCAGTGAGAAATTAAACATACACTGACTGAAATAAAAAATATTATACAGAGACCAAAGAGCAGACTGGAAGAATGCAAGAATCAAGTCAAAGATTTGAAATACAAAGAAGCAGAAAACACTCCACTGGAAAAGCAAAAAAAAAAATAGAATCCAAAAAATGTGAAGATAGTGTAAGGAGCCTCTGGGACAACTTAAAGTGTACCAACATCAGAATTATGGGGGTGCCAGAAGAAGAGAGAGAACAAGATACTGAAAACCTATTTGAAGAAATAATGACTGAAAACTTCCTCCACCTAGTGAAAGAAATAAACTTACAAGTCCAGGAAGTGCACAGAACCCCAAACAAAAGGAATCCAAAGAGTACCACACCAAGACACATCATAATTAAAATACCAAGAGTAAAAGACAAAGAGAGAATATTAAAAGCAGCAAGAGAAAAACAGTTAATTACCTACAAGGGAGCACCCATACAACTGTCAGCTGATTTCTTAACAGAAACTATGCATGCCAAATGGGAGTGGCAAGAAATATTCAAAGTGATGAATAGCAAGAACCTACAACCAAGAATACTCTACCCAGCAAAGCTATCATTCAGAATTGGAGGTCAGATAAAGAGCTTCACAGATAAGAAAAAGCTAAAGGAGTTCATCAATTCCAAACCAGTATTATATGAAATGCTGAAAGGTATTCTTTAAGAAGAGAAAGAACAAAATGGTAAAAATAAAAATTATGAACAACAAATACATATCTATCAACAAGTGAATCTAAAAATCAAGTGAATTGAAAATCTGATGAACATAATAGAATATAATAGAATTAATATAATATAATATAATTAGGGGCATAGAAAGGGAGTGGACTGATAATTCTCAGGGAAAGAGGTCAGGGAGCGTGCAGGGGGAGACTGGATAAAAATCGTACACCCATGGATGAAGACAATGCGGGGGGAGGTAAAGATAGAGGGTGGGGTGGGGTGGGAGTGGGGTTGAGGAGAGCTATGGGGGGAGGAACAATTGTAATAATCTGAACAATAAAAATTTATTTAAAAATAATAAAATAAAATAAAATATCAGTGGAAAAATATCCTCAGGTAAGGATTAACAACAAAAATTTATATCATATTGTTTTGGCCTTTAATGTTTAGTTTTTAGTTATTGCAAAAGCATATCCTGGTAGATAATCTAGAGGAGTGGTTCTCAACCTTTCTAATGCCTAGACCCTTTAATACAGCTCCTCATGTTGTGGTGACCTCCAACCATAAAATTATTTTCATTGCTGCTTCATAACTGTAATTTTGTTATTTTCTGATGGTCTTAGGCATCGGAAAACACAGATATTTACATTACGATTCATAACAATAGCAAAATTACAGTTATGAGGCAGCAATGAAAATAATTTTATGGTTGGGGTCACCACAACATGAAGAACTGTAATAAGGGTTTCGGCATTAGAAAGATTGAGAACCACTGATAGAGGAACCATTGCTAAGTTTGCAGCCATGGGCATCACAGAAAGAGAACTGAAGAAGTCAACCTCGGAGGTCTCAACTGAAAACAAGCAACCTTTTATGGTCACTTTATAGCCTCACTGAGATGGTTAGGCAGTAACTTTTCAGGACCAGTGGGCAGGCAGGAAGGTAGAGAAGTCTCCCTGCAGTGTTATACTGGCTATGTTTGTGTCATGTCATTTTATGCCTAGTAACCCAATGCGACTGCACGCCATATATTAATAGGCATAGTTACTCATAAAAAGCATACCCATAGCACAGGAGGATCTAGGCCAGGAGAGATGATCTCAGTTACACAGTGTGTCCAGAACTCTCCTGAGAATTATTTAAGAAATGGTATTGAGACCAGACTACTGGCGCATTGTTCCCTCTCTTAGGGCGAGTTCCTCATTTTCCTCCTTTGGGAGAATATACTTGGGGCCTTCTGTGCCCATTGATCTCAGGATGGTTGACTAATGGTGAAACTCATTAGGGTTTCGAATTTGACTATTTACTTTTCCTGGAAACTCCTTGGCCTCTAGATAAATGCATTTATTTTCTACTTAGCATTCTTTGAGTTTGAATATACACAAATGATAGGGGGGTGGGATACCTTGTCAAGCCACAAACATAACCTGCTCTATAATAATACCCTTCTACATTGTTATCTTGTTTTGACATGGTATATGGTTCAAGTCCTAATCCTATTCCCCTAATACTAAAAGTAAGTGGTTTCACTCTATTAAAGTCATTTGAAACCCATTAAGAGCATCTGCATGTCACATGGACTACCCAACACAAAGCTCCTAATCTGAAGTTGATCTTTTTAAAAAACACAGAGCTCAGAATTTGACCTGATTACCTCAGGAAATTGGGCTTAAAATCTGTCTCTATAGTGTGTCATTGTGTATGTGTGTTTCACCCCAAGCTTTTCTGAATTTTCCTTGGATGTCAAAGCTATTATTCACTTACCCAAACAATCCAAAATATATATATTTAAAACTCCTGTTCTTTCTTCCTCATTACTGTTTTTATTAAACACTTGTTTTGGGAGGAGCTCAATGTCAATAATAACTTGGGTGTGGGCTTCCACATACCAAGGCCCCAAAGAATTCACTTACAGCACGTTTAAGCCTCAGTTGAGGCCTCTGAATTCCACCCAGTACAGGTGGTAATGTGTACAGAGCACACGTGATTGGTACTGAGCAATCTTGGGTTAAGAAGGAAGGAAGAAAGAGAGAATATAAACAACCTAGAAACCTGTTTGGATCATGACAGGTGGCTGTTGATTAGGACAGGCATATAACCCACCTGGGTGCCTTAATGGAAATGTCATGCCTTATTTTAGAAGGAAATTAGATTCAGTGATAGGAGATACACTCTAAGGACTAAGGAGATACACTCTAAGGACTAAATAAAATCCTAATAACATATTTTAAGTGTTCCACTTACCAACAAGATTGATTTTTCAAATTTGCTTTTTTCCCTTTTTATTTATTTTTTATTACTGAATTTCTTGGGGTGACATTGGTTAATAAAATTATATAGATTTCAAGTGTACAGTTCTATTACACATCATCTATACATTGTATTGTGTGTTCACTACCCCAAGTCAAGTCTCCTTCCATCATCCTTTATCCTCTATACTCAAATTTGCTTTTGACAAAGATTTAAATAAAAATAAAATGATAGCAAAAGAGTAAGTCAGTGAAGAGAAATTTATTTAAAAAGCTTAGAGAAGGTGATAAAGGATAATATGAGATACTTCCCCCCATGCCCAATTTCTATGAAATGCTAGTTTTTAAAAAGATTATGTGAAAATAACTTAAAATTTAGTCAGGTGCAAGCAAATCTATAGAGACAGAAAGCAGATCAGTGGTTGCCTGGGACTAGGACTAGGGATTGACTGTAGATTGGCATGAAGGATGTTTTTTCAGTAATGAATCATTTCAAAACTGGATTATGGTGATGGTTGCACAACTGTGTAAATTTAATAAAAATCATTGAACTGCACAGTTAGGAAGGGTGAATTTTATGTATATAAATTATACCTTATAAAGTTAAAAAAAATTGATGAGGTGCAGCTTTATGACATTGGATTTGGCAATGATTTCTTGAATATGACACCAAAAGCACAGGCAACAACAACAAAGATAAATTGGATTATAGCAAAATCAAACTTACATCCAGACCATTCACAGTTAATCTTATCCCATCTACTCAAAGTAATCTCTATTACCAAGATTAATTCTCTGCTTCTCCTAGCAGAGATCTACTTAATGCCCTTATTTTTATTTCCATGTGTTTTTATCCTCTTCCTTCCTCTGTATAATGACCTTCTCCTTCTTTCCACGTAACGATCTCTTCCCATCCATCTCCTCTCAACCAGGAACCTTCCTTTATTACTGCATTCTGTGCTCATCCCCTGCTCATCCCCACTTTCTCTGAATGGCTGCCTTGACACTTAGTATCTCCTCTGGGTCACAGAGTGGAGTGTGGGCTCTATGAGCTGTCAGCACCAAACAAAAATAACAAAAATAAACCAGGATTGGCCTGGAGTCAGATGACAGGAGAGTGTTGACAGGAAGCCATGAGTTGAAATGGGTTTGTGGTCTGGGTCAGATAGTGAATTAACCCAATAGAAGATACAAAGGTGAATCAAAGGAGCATGAGAGTCAAAGTCTTTGGAAGAGGCTGAAGAACCATAGAACAAAGAATTGAAGTAAATTCCAAATATGTCCTAGCTTTTAATAAGTGCTCAAGAAGCAGGACAATTCAGGGGAAATGGTTCCTGACAGAGATGGATCCTAATCTCAGTCCCCCACTTACTATCTGTGGGATCTTGGGCAAGTTACTTGACTTCCCTAGCCTTGTTATGCTAACCTCTGAGAAAGGAATAATAACATCAAAATTATAGGGCTGTTGTGATGATTAGTGAAAGTAAATAATGTAGATAAAGCTCCCGGTAGATGCTCAGTGATAGAAGCTATTAAACCTGTTATTCTAGCTGAAATCAATTTGTCTGTAGGTATTGATTGAAAACTATCACTATGCAAATAAAGTGTAGTGTTGATGAATGTCAGCCCACATCTTAAGTAGGTAAGAAATATTGCCTTCCTTTCTTCTTTTTCTCTTCCTACCTTTCATTTTTCCTTTCTTTTAATTTTGACTCTGACATGGACTGGTGAGAAATTCACCCTGGGATTCCCCACCTTCTTCAGTTTTGTGCTAAGAGTTTAGAGTCTTTCACTAACATTAGGAGAGTCGTGCTATGTATTGGTCTCTGTCTATCCTGAGTACTGTTATGATGTTCAACATGCCCAGGACTCCTTCGGATCATTGCCATGCTTGGATTCCAGTGTTGATCTAAGAACACTGGATCAGAGTCCAGTTTCATAAGAAGCCCAATGGAAAGAAAGGAGGGAGGAAGGAAGCAAGAAAGAAAACATTAGCCTAGGAATACCTGAGATGGCTTGTCAGACAATAAATCATCAGAAGAAAGTCCTGCATTCTCACCAGAAATCAAAATGTCTGTAGAAGAAAGAATAGTAGAAAAGAAGGACTAAGGCCATGGAAAAGACTGAAGTCCAAAATATTGTAGAGATTTTTTATTTGCAGTTTAAATGTTCTCTTCCTTTCTTAGAAGAGACATGCAATGTTCAAAGGGTGTTTTCAGTTGACTCAGACAAAGAGAACTTACCTGTTGTGTGAGGCAGGAGAAACACAATTGATGACTTCTTGTTTTGATCCTACTCTAACTTGGTTGCTTGACTTCATCTTTGGGGACCCAAGTTCCTTCTTCTGTAAAATGGAGATGTAACTACAATTCTTAAAAATATAGTTGAATTTTAAAAATCTCTAGAATAATCTGATTGAGCAAGATGATTTTAGAGGGTGGGTGGGCTTTGTGGTAGGTTGTGTTTTTAAAAAATATATTTTTATTGATTTCAAAGAGGAAGGGAGAGAGAGAGAGAGATAGAAACATTAATGATGAGAAAGAATCATTGATCGGCTGCCTCCTGCATTCCCCACACTGAAGATCAAGCCCAAAACCTGGGCATGTGCCCTGACCAGGAATTGAACCATGACCTCCTGGTTCATAGGTCAATGCTCAACCATGTGTTTTTATCCTCTTCTGAGTTATGCTAGCCAGGTTGTGGTAGGTTTTAAAAGCTATAAAAGAAAACAATTCAGAAGCAAACTAATTTCTCCCAAACTATCATCTATCATTCCTGTTTAGATCACCTCTAATACAGCCTGTATTAGAGGTGATCTAAACAGGAATGATAGATGAAAGGAAGGGAGGGAGAGATAGAAATATCAATGATGAGAATCATTGATTGGCTGCCTTCTGCACGCCCCCTACTGGGGATCAAGCCCACAACCTGGGCATGTGCCCTTGATCAGAATCAAACCAGGGACCCTTTAGTCCACAGACTGACGCTCTATCCATGGAGCCAAACCAGTTATGCCAGCCAGGATGACTTTCTGACCTGATTTATAGTCATTTGCTGGCAAGTCTTATCTCCTTGTTTACTATGAGGGTTAAAATTCTTGCCCAGCCTGTGTTATTCAATGATTTGATTCCCAGTCAGGGCACATACCAGGTTGCAAGTTCGATTCCCAATAGGGGATGTACAGGAGGCAGCCAATCCATGTTTCTATCTCCTTCTCCCTCTTGCTGTAAAAAACAATAAAAATATATTTAAAAAATTATTTAAGGAACTGGTTCAGCTATCCAGACCCTTTTGTTGTTCTCCCTTTACTTGAACACAGTAAGCCCTAACAAGTATTATTTACAAGTGAATGAAAATAACCAATTTTGAGAACTCAAGAATTTCCTCTAGAAGGTTATTTATTAACCTCTTTAAATGTTGTTTCTGTCACTCACAATCTAACAAATTAAAACTTCTTTTGTCTTAAAATGTTTATTTTTAAATTTTTGCTATTGTAGTTAACTTTTACAAGCATGGTCTCTTTAATCTCCAACAAACCTGAAAAGTACTTATTAATATAATTTTTCAGGTGGGTGGAGGGATTGAGCCAAAAAGGAATAAAAAAAAAATAGAAAGAACTCATGAACACAAATAATAATGTGGTAATTGCATGGGTGGAGGGGATGGGTGGAGGGGATGGGGGTGCGGGCTGAGGGGGATGAGGGGAGGTGGAAGGGGGATGAGGAAAGGTGGAAGAGGCTATGGGGGGATAAATGGTGATGGAACAAAAAGATAAAAAATATATATCATTTTCCATATAAAGAAACGAAGGTTCAGAGCAGTTAAGGGTTTTGTCCAAGAGCATTGGCTACTAAGGGCAGAGCAGGATTTGATTCCAAATCTTTTCAGATTCCAAAGCCCATGAAGTAGAGACATTTAGATATTTAGAATCTAAATTCTTTAAAAAGAGATAGTAATTGCTTCACAATTGAAGAGGCAAACTGGCTTATGGGTATGCATTGAAGAACAGCAACAATGGTGTATTTGTAAACAAAACTTCCTCCTCCCAGTTCAGTCCAAACAGTTTCTAATTTTAAGCAGCTATTCTGTGACATCCAGTTTTGAAGTCTAGCCTTGAGTTTGTAATCATGGCACTCACACAGGTTCACCAGGAGTTTGCAAACATAATCATTCTGCTCTTAAGCAACAGACATTTTAGTGAGAGAAAAGGAAAACATTTTTAATAAAGATCAAGGAAAGAAACTGATTGACCCAACCCCATTAGAACAATTTAGACTGGAAAAAAAATAGCCTTTAGCTTTTAGCTTACTCTGAGTAAGCAACTGCATTTTTTCAGTAAGCATCCCATAATGACTCCCAATTCTCAGAACATTGAAAACCCTTTCAACAATCTCTACAGGAAAATGAAGTCTGCTATTTGTGAGAGGAGAGAGAAAATAGCAGCATTGCGTACTGACTGTGCATGTCTATAATAAACACTCTATGGAATGTGTCTTGTGTGTATGTTACACTTAATGCACAATGAATGCATTAGATTAATCTTTTTCTCCAGAAAAAAAATTTTCTGTAGATATTTGTGTCTCATTAAAAATCAAAACAGAACCTACTTGTCTGTTTTTAAAAGTCATTTGGCCTTAAGAATTCCTTCTTTATATTCTGGATCTGTAAGGGCTTTATTGATTATTGAAGCCTTCTTTTGGCTTGACAGTTTTACTATAACATAATAGGGAAGTTTTAATATGACATAATATGAAAGTCAACTCATTCACTCCTCCCCCACTTATATCTTTAAAAAAATCATTGTGGAATAATATACATCTAGAAGTTTGTCATAGACACACCTAGCAATTTTCTGCTGCTGACTAACTGCTTACCTCACACAGGTGAGGACACTGACCTCTCTCCGTGTTATTTTAGGCTCTCTGACTCAAATTCAATGGGTCTAGTAATTATAGAGAATAAACAAACTTTGGATGAGAGACATTAATATATTTTGTTGAATTTGTGCAACTTATCTGTATATATATAATTTTATTTGTAGATAAATGTATATCTAATGTATAATTTTATTTACATACAAAGTATTTAACTAGAATTTTCTTATTGGAGTTTATAGTTTAACTAGAGGCCCAATGCACAAAATATGTGCAAGAGTAGGCCTTCCTTCCTCCGGCTGTTGGCACCGGCTTCCCTCTGGCACCTGGGACTGTGTTTCCCTTGCAGCCCTGGCTGCGTCCAGAAGATTGTCCAGTCTAATTAGCATATTATGCTTTTATTATTATGGACTAATGACCCAGTGCACAAAATTCATGCACATTAAAAGGGGATTAATTAGAGGAAATAATTTAATATTGCTATTTGCCCTTTCTCCATAATAGAAGAATCAGAGATGAAAGAAAATTAGTAAAATGTCTATGAAAACCTCCCTCCTATCAGAGTCTGGGGAACACCACAGGACCCAGAGTCAAGTTCCCATTCACTGACATACACCTTAAAATGGCATGTGACCCAGACCTGGCCTGCTACCCCCACCCCATTGCGCTACATCAAACCTGGCAAGTCCCACCCTTGTCAAGCCCTGCCGGGTCGGGGGCATAGCCTGAGGTTCCCTGTGAAGCCCTCCAGGTGCTGAGGTGTGGCCTGAAGTCTCCTGTCAAGCCCCACCTGGTGGGGGGCACAGCCTGAGGTTCCCTGGCCTGGTGCTGGGGCTTAGGGGAGCAGCTTGAGGTCCCCTAGTCCAGCACCAGGATGGGAAGCGCACTTTGAGGTCCTCCGTCAAGCCCTGCTGGGTGAGGGGCATGGCCCGAGATTCCCTGTCAAGCCCAATGGGGTCGGGGGAAGGCGTAGCCTTGGTCCCTGCTGATTGCTTGTTAAGACTCCTGATGAGAACGTGGTCTCAGCTGTGGAGCAGCCATCTTTGTGATGAAGTGATGGTCGATTAGCATATTCCCTCTTTATTAGATAGGAAAAAGGAATGAAAACTTCATTTAAAAATCTATGTCATGGTCTGTCTGGCTTGGCTCATTGGTTGGAGCTTCTGTTCTCAGACTGAAGGATACCAGGTTTGATTCCAGTCAAGGGCACCTAGGAATATTACACAATTTCAAGCCATTTCCATGCATGATTAAAGTTTGACAAATTTAACTCGCAGGATCCATCACTTTTGAGGCTGAGGGCTATTTGTGGATGGGTGGGTCTGCACACATGTGCCCAGATGTGCAAAAGATGACACTATAAACCACAGATCACAACCTGGTGGTTCTATCACAGATGTGTTTTGAAAGATGAATTTGTTGCAAATATTTATAAATCAGCAAATATCAGTGACAACAGATTATCTCTGAGAGGGGATTTTCTGACTGTAAATTTAGCCTTAGAAAATGCATGTTTATTAATACAAGGATATATGCATGTACTAGAGGCCCAGTGCACAAAATTCGTGCAGGGGGGTATGTCTCCCTCAGCCCAGCCTGCACCCTCTCCAATCTGGGACCTCTTAAAGGATGTCCGACTGCTCGTTTAGGCCCGATCCTCACAATCCAGGACTGCTGGCACCCAACTGCTCACCTGCCTGCCTTCCTGATTGCCCCTAACCACTTCTGCCTGCCAGCCTGATCACCCCCTAACTACTCCTCTGCCAGCCTGATTTATGCCTTACTGCTCCCCTTCCAGCCTGATTGCCCCTAACTGCCCTTCACTGCAGGCCTGGTCCCCACCAACTGCTCTCCCTGCAGGCCTGGATCCCCCCACCTGCCCTTCCCTGAATGCCCTGGTCACCCTTAACTGCCCTCCCCTGCAGGCTTGATCACCCCCAACTGCCCTCCCTTGCAGGCCTGGTCCCTCCCAACTGCCCTTTCCTGCTGGCCTGATCGCCCACAACTGCCCTTCCCTGCTGGCCATCTTATGGTGGCTATCTTGTGTCCACATGGGGGCAGCAATCTTTGACCAGTCATTTTGTGTGTTGGAGTGATGGTCAATCTGCATATTACTCTTTTATTAGATAGGATAGAGGCCTGGTGCATGGGTGGGGACCAGCTGGTTTACCCTGAAGGGTGTCCTGGATTGGGTTGGAAGTTCCCTAGGTGAGGGCCTGTGGTGGTTTGCAGGCTGGTCATGCCCCTGGCGACCCAAGTGGAGGCCCTGGTATCTGGGATTTATTTATCTTCTATAATTGAAACTGTAGCCTTGAGCAGAGGCCTGGGCCGGCTAGGAACTTGGCTTCCTCCATCTCCAGGGGAAACCCATACCTCCTGTTTGGTCTGTAGCCGAAGCCAGCTCGGTTGGGTTAATTTGCATACTCGCTCCTGATTGGCTGGTGGGTGTGGCTTGTGTGTGTAGCAGAAGTATAGTCAGTTTGCATATTACTCTTTTATTAGATAGGATAGTGCATATAAACCATTACATGAAATGGCACGAAATTAAGGGGGAGGTTTGGCAATTATCCTGGTGATTAGCTTGATAAAAACAGCAGATCTATTTCTGTTCTATGCTTGATATTTTGGTTTTAAATTAGTTCTATTACTACAAGTCCTGAATTAATTAACCAGGTAATTTTGCAAACTGGCAAAATCTCCTTCAAACTGAAATAGGTATTTTCTGCTTATGCTTTTGTTGCTATGTAGCTTTTAGATGGATTAATTTTAAAAAGTTGAGCTTTCAGGGTTTCTTACTGACAGTCCTATAAACTTGACTTTAGATCTGAAAAAGATGTCACTACTTCCAAAAACTGTAATCCAGTTTTTGAGCCACACTTCTCACCCTCAGGAGAGTATATGTGTGTGAGAGAAAGGAAGCCAGGCACTGTGAGTTCAAAGAGCAATAAATGATACAAATAAAGCTGTCTCTTCTTTTTAAAAAATAATTGAGCCGAGACCGGTTTGGCTCAGTGGATAGAGCGTCGGCTTGCGGACTGAAAGGCCCCGGGTTCGATTCCGGTCAGGGGCATGTATCTTGCTTGTGGGCACATCTCCACTGTGGGGCGTGTAGGAGGCGGCTGATCGATGTCTCTCTCTCATCGATGTTTCTGACTTTCTATCTCTCTCCCTTTCTCTCTGTAAAAAATCAATAAAATATATTAAAAAAATAATAATTGAGGTAACATTGGTTGATTACATTAAGTGTCAGGTGTACATTATAATTCAATATCTGTATACACTATAGGGTATTCACCACCAAAGTCTAGTTTCCGTCCATCACTATATATTTGATGTCCCTTACTCATTTTATCTTCCTCCTCACCCTTTCCCCTGCTGATAACCACCAATCTGTTGTTTGTATCTGTGAGTCTGTTTTTGTTTGATTTGTTTCTTTTTGTTTGGTATTCCATTTTTGAGTGAAATCATACAGAGCTGTGTTTATTTTTTTTAATGTATTTCTTTTTTTAAAAAAATATATTTTATTGATTTTCTACAGAGAGGGAGAGGGATAGAGAGTTAGAAACATCAATGAGAGAAACATTGATCAGCTGCCTCTTGCACACCCCCTACTGGGGATGTGCCCACAACCAAGATACATGCCCGTGACAGGAATCAAACCTGGGACCTTTCAGTCTGCAGACCAACACTCTATCCACTGAGCCAAACCAGTTTTGGCCAGAGCTGTGTTTCTTTAATGACCCTTCTCAGCTCCCTACAGCCCTCTACCTAGGTTTGGGTTGTAAGTTTCTTGGCTGGAGAGGAAGACCCGATAGGAGGTTCAAGTTCCACTTGCAGATATTATTCTAATTCTAAGTTGTAGTTTCTGGCCTTGGGTCATGACCCCAAACAGGAAGCGCCTCTGAATTCCTCCAAACATGGTATGTGGAGGAGGAGGCAGAGTTTAGTATATAAATACCCAGCTACCAGCTTTTCATGTTTGCAAGAGATCAAGAATAGTCCACGTAGGGTCAAGAGTATATCCTTTCTTCTCCCATCAAAGGAGCAAATAGTGTTGTCTTACACTCTAGGTGAAATACAGACTTTAACTCCAGAGCTATATTTGGCTTGGAGTGTTTCTTTGATGCTACCCATGTTCACTCTACCTTAAAGAATTGCATGAATAAAGTGACTTAAACTTAATTGGTGTTGATGTCTGATCAGTTTCCTGGGGAAAATTGAAAGCCAAAACATTGAGGAATGGGGAGCAGGAAAACATACTGATTGTTTTAGAGATGCAACTAATATTTGAATATAAAATAGAGTTTTGGTAGAATGGTAGAAAACAAAACAAAACAGGGTTGAAAGGTGTCTAGAGGTCATACCCAACCCTCTTCCTGAGGATGCATGAATCACTGCCTATTCTGATTCTTTCTGTCTGAACTACTCTATTTTTTTCCCCCTAGGTTTTTGCTACTTCAGGAAACCACCGTTTTCGGCAGATAGGAAATTTGCAGCAGCAGTATACAAGAGCTATTTCTGCCCCGCTGTCAGTGAAGTATTGACATTATCTAGTATATAATAGACTTTGCCTTCTAAGAAAATGCTGTTCTTAGCTGGCTATTGAGAAATGTTTTTTTTTTTTTTTTTTAAAGGCTTGTATCTGTGGTTTTTGAACTTTCAGCTATCAGGTTTTCTGTATATCTAGGAATACTAATAATGTTCCTCTGGTGACTAGGCTTGGGAACACAGTAATATACTTTCTTTACGACATTATTATTACCATTATTTTGAGCAAGTGTGGATCAGTATAAATTATTTAGGTGAGCACGGAGGGCCATCTTGCTAGATGCAAGGCAATCTGTTAAAGATTTGCTATCATGCTAGAGAATGAGGTTGGTGGGGGGAGACATACATTTTATGAGTCATATGGCTTTAGGAACATACTTGTATTTGGAAATGAACTCTTGGTGAAATACACTGTAAAAAAACAACAAAAATAATTCCATGGAAAACCAAATTCACTAACAGCATATATCAAAAGAATGCAGAAGAAAAGAACACACCAAACCCTGTTAATATGCCAAAGATGATGATCACATGGGCATTTAGAAATGGTTCTTAAGGCAGAGAAAGCAAATGGTAGAATTGGCTGGCTCTGGACTTAGTCTGATTTATTCAAACGTATTTATTCACCACAGCTTCTCTGAGGGGCAAGGGAAAGTGAGAAAAGAAAAGAGAATGGACAGAGAACTAGCACTTAGTGTCTTCTTCCTGTATTTATTGATATCACAGAGTCATACTGAGTTTTACAGTGTGGCCTGAAATTGACCTGCATCTGACTTTCCTGAGGTGCTTCTTAAGTTTCTGAACCTCTAGGACTTGGGCCTATGAAATTGTGTTTAAAAACTCTTTTTGCACACTAGAGTTTGAGAATCATTGATCTGGGGAGTGAGGAAGGTAGAGTGAGAACAATTCCTTTTGGTCTTTGGGGCCCAGAAGGACACATTATTAAACTTTCCAGATTTTGTGTGTAAGAAAGTGTCATCTGCAAATAGAGATAGTTTTCCTTCTTCCTTTCCAATATGGATGCTTTTTAGTAGAGAGCACCTGGGAAGGCACATGGGCATTTCTTTAAATTGTCAGCTGAATCCAGGGCGGTCAGCAAAACCACATCCTGGAAAGACATTCTGCTCAAAGGCAGAAGTGTTATCAGCTTGGCTTTCATTTCAGTCTATGTGCCAGAGGGTGGGTTTTATTATGTAAATCCAGCCAAGCACCAGGAACAATTAGGAAAGCTTCCTGGTATTTGGGGGTATAAAATATACACACTGCATAGGCTCTGGGTCACTGTCTCTCCATCAGAAGAGGGTAGCGGCCCACCTGGTTCCAGCTTTTTCCTTCTATCTCTGTGTCTTGTCTCTTTCTTTCATTTTTCTCAATCCTCTACTCAGGAACTGGACCCACTCTCTAGCTGCTCTGGATGCGGAAAAGAGAGAAATACTTACACCTTTTACTTCTTTTTCTTACCTAATAGCGTTGGCAAAAACATCCAGCATAATGTAGAATAGAAGTGGTGAGAGTAGACATCTTCATCTTGCACTCAGCTCTCCATATGTTGAAGGGAAGAATTGGCAGACTGATAGCAATATGTTAAAAATTCACTATTGAAGGTTGTAGTTTGGTATCTTCCATTAATGACCTGGATTCCATCAGGAGAAATTTACACTTCTAGCAGAAATATCTAATGGATTCTAATTCATTCCTAGAATGGGAGTGTAGTCTTCCTCTCAGGTCTTCAGGCAGCAAAGCTGGGTACATAGAGATTCTTAGGAAACTCCTAATAAGTATGGGTGAAGGTCTTCAGATATTGCCCTCTAAACCGAGGGTGGGGACTAGGTAAACCAGTGGTCTCTTCTTGTGGAGATTCGTTGAAGTTAAATAAGTAACATTACCAAATTACATATAATTAAGTACCATATCCACTGGTCAGCATGTGTGGGATAGAACCTGGATTATGCATTTTTTAAATAAAGCTCCTAGACCATTTTCACCTACCTCCTGGTTAAGAAAAACTGCAGTGTAGAAGCCAAGCTTTAGAGATAATCTAATACCCCCCAGATTCCTGTGCTGATACCCACAAATAGTTGCAGTCAGAGAGATAAAGAAATAAAAGGCCTGTTCTACTTACTAAAGCGACATAAATTACCTCCTAAATGGTATAAATCAACCAGTAATGATGATCATAGATTCTGTGCAATTCAAACAAGGCTTGAGTGGATTACTTATTCTGAACTACGATGTCTGGGACCTTAAGTGGAAGACTTGAAGTTGAAAGCTTGGATTAGCTGAGGTTTATTTACTAACATATCTGGTGGTTGATGCTAGTTATTGACTGAGACCTCAGTTCAGGCTGTCTTCTGGAACACTTCTACGAGGCCTTTCCATGGGTCCTAGAATTCCTCAGAGCAAGATGGCTGATTTCTGAGGGCCAGAATCCCAATAAAACAGAGACTCTTACTGCCTTCCCTCACCTAGCCTGAAAGATCATGCAGCATCACTATTGTTGCATTCTACCTATTAGCAGCAAGTCACTAAAGTGGACCATATTTAAAGGAGAAGAATTAGACTCTATCCTTTGTGGGGAAAGTGTCAAAGAATTAGCAGATTTATTTTAAAACAATTACAGGTGCTATAGAAAAAAATATGATAATAATCACAATATCTAAAGTATTGAACACTTACATGTCAGAGTCTCTTGTAAGCATTCTATGCTAATTATCCCAGTCCTCCCACAAGACAGGTGATATTATGCTCTTGGATGTTGAAAATAGGGAATCTGGTTGCATAACTTTCCTTAAGCATAACTGGCTAGAAAGTAAGAGTAAGGGAATTAAGTCCCAGATAGCCTGGCTCCGGAAATAGTTTCCTATTTACTACTGGACACTATGCTAGAACTGAGGAGACACTGGATCTAGTCCAAAGTGTTAATTGGGAAGGAATCTGTTATGCTTTAAGTGTTTTCCATGCCTAAAGCCCCTTTATGAGGAAAGAAGATTATTCAACTTTGTCTCTCTCTGTCCTGTCCTGATTGACCAGGGAAGGATATCTTCCTATTGTCATCTTCTGTCATAGCCCAGAGGTCTGGTGGGGGAGCTCTGCAGAATTAAGGCAGAGTTCCTAAGTGAGCCCAGTGTATCCTCCTCTTTGGAGCTTGAATGAAAGTCTATCGGAGGGTAGTCAACTGCACAGAGAGGAGCAGAAGGCAGGAGACACACAGAAGTAAGTCAGAAAGCTCCTACCTGAAATAGAAACCCTGGGAATCAAGAATTAAGCACAGAGAATAAAGATACGTGTCCCTATGAACAAAAGCAGTAAAAGCAAAGGCAAGCAAAGGCAGAGCCTTAGTGGTTTGCTCAGTGGATAGAGCCTGGGCCCACGGACTGAAGGGTCCGGGGTTCAATTCTGGTCAAGGGCACTGAACCTCGGTTGCATGCTCCCCCCCAACCCCCCAACCGACTCTTACAAACAAACAAAAAACAAAACAAAAGCAAAGGCCAAGAATAGTTATTGTCCATAATAGCAGACTGAATATATACAGTTGACCCCTGAACAAAGTGCGAGGTTAGGTAAAACCCGTGTAACTTTTGCTCCTCCAAAATCTAAGGTTGACCCCTTGCATTAGTGGATTCCACTCACCGCTGTGGAAATCGGTGGTTTTGACTTGCAGCTGGGAATGCGAACATACTTTTTTTTTTTTTTTGATCCGTGGTTAGTTGAATCTGCAAATGTAGAATCTGCGGACGTGAAACCTCAGGATAAATAGAGCCGACCCCATTTTTGAAAGAAATCCGTGTATAAATGGAGCCGCGCAACTCATTTACCAGAGCTATCTATCCTTTTGCACCCACAGTGTTCAGAGCTCAGCTGGCTATGCTACTATCGAAAGTGCCCACCCTGTGCATCCTTAAATCAAGTCTTCACCATCTGAGGTCACATCAGCTTCTCTCTTTCTGTTCCAATAACTTGAAATGCCCTCCCCCACTGACGGTGCCACTCCTGAGTCCTGTGGCCTGGGACAGGTCACTTCCCTGTTTCAAAACTTCGCTAAGGTGTGAGTTGAGCCATGATATATAAATTCATACCCAGATCTTAAGTTTATTATTCTGAACGTTGGTGTGGAAGGGTTGGCTAGTCTGATCGCAAAATCATGGCAATTCCTTCACCTTCTTTATTCCAAGACGCTTCTCCCACTACAAACATTTTTAAACTTGGGACTTTGGTCTCATAAGGAATCCAGTAAGCGGTGCCTGCTTGCAAATTAGCTGTGTGGCTTGGGGTACTGCTCCTGCAGCCCACCCCTTTGCAGGCTTCCCTGGGTGGTGCAGGTGAGTGAGTGTGCTGGCCCAGTCTTCTCTCATTTCACAAGAGGCCTTGTTTGTGAGGGAGAGATGAAAATAAACTATGGGAAGTTGCAAGCATGCTGATGGGAACTGAGATAAAATGTGGAAAGCCTGCTACTGGGTTTGGTGTGGTCAGAGGTGACTGTAACTGCTGTCCAGGAAGGAAATTTGGAAGGGATGGTTTTACAGATTCTATTTAAAATTCTGTTTAATCTCAAGTAGGGTTTACAGTGGGACAGGTCAGCATTTGCATTTCAGGAGGTGGTGGGTGGTGGTGGTGGTGGTTGGGGTGAGAGACATAGAATTTTGGACTTAAAAGGGCCCACAGGACCCTTGTGTTAACCCCTACTCGCTCACACACTTTCATCTGCCCCTTCCCTACATGAGTTGGAATTTAGAGGAAACCATAGGCAGAGCTCCAGATGGAACACTGGGAGGCCTGAAAACAGTTTTGGCTCTGAGACCAGTTCATTGTGTGACTATGGGCAAAACCTTCTTGGGCTTCTTAGTTTTTCTATTTGTATATGTTAGATAATATTGTCTGGTTTTGCTTAAGTCACCATAATTTTGTGCCAGTTAATGAGCTTTGGGCTCTATTCTCTTCAGTTTCTCAGTAAATTCCTAGCATTAAGCCAAATGTTGGGGGAGTAATACAGGGTTAACTCTTTCAAGATTTTAGTGTTATATTATATCACTAGTGTATAGAACTAAATAGCATTGTATGGTCTACTTATAGAATACAGTGGCAAAGTCCACCGAGTGATGTGAATGGTACCCTAGAGGCCTAAAAGAGTTCATATGCTTGCCTCTAATAGTGTCGATTGGATACCAAGACATGACATAAGACATGGTAGAAAGGGATGGCTAAAAAGTCTCTACATGGGGCAAAAGTTAGCAATCGATTAAAAATAAAGGAATTGTATTTTCTTTTCACTCTCTCTTCCCCTGCCCAAACACACACACACACACACATATTTTACACTACTAAGATATTACACTACTTACTGAAAATCAAACTGAGCTGTGCTTAAAAGGCGCTTTGCATTCTTGGTGAAATAAATTAATACACATCATCTTCAACTGCCCATTTATATTCTAAAATGGGGTAAGCTTTTTCCTTTGTCTTTTCTCCACCTATTCACAGAAGATTGGTTACTCACCTGAGGGTCATGGTTGATTTATTTCAGCCCTGGAATCCAATGAAAAGATAGGCTTCTGTGATGATGGGAACACACCTAGAATAGCAAGCCATAGAACTCCAGTGATGTCTCTCCTATAATAAACAATGTAGACAAAGTCTTTGCTCTAAGGAAGCTTCCTTTCTACTGATAGCAAACATTTGGAAGCAGACCAATTTCAACTTCCAGAATTTGACATTACCCTCCTACTAAAGGTAATGGGCAATCACTGGACTTCTTCATTTTGTATTTAGTTGACTTCTTTTAGTATGAAGATAAATTTAATCAATTAAGGGAATTAACTGATGTGAGGTAGAATAATGGTTAAGGGTTTGGGGAAGGGGCCAGAATGTATTCAAATCCCTGGGCTGCTGAGGTCATTGGCTTCTGTGGACTTGAAAATTGAGCATGATAACACACATACACACACACACACACAAATAATTATATAAATACTTTAGGCCCAATGTACGAAATTCATGCCAGAGTAGAACTTCTTTCCTTCCAGCTGCTATCACCAGGACCCAGGCTTCCATCACAGCCCTGGCTTCATCTGAAAGGTCGTCTAGTCTAATTAGCATATTATACTTTTATTATAGATTAATAACATAATATATTGATAACATTAATGATTAATCATGTTTTATATATTTATAAAATGTCAGAAGAATTATAAATAAACAAAGCCCTATTCTCATGTCTGGCACACAAAGTGCCCTATATAAATGTTAGTAACTTTTATTGTTTAGCTGGACAGAAGAAAAAGTTGGCATTTTTGTTTTGTCTGCCCTCCCCATTTTTTTTTCTCCAGAAAAGTTATTGGTCCCTGAAATTCAAAAGATTCAAACACATTCAATTAGGTTGTGTGATCTGGGAGGTCATGATCTGTGCCTTATATTTTTCTTAATCATATGATATATGAGTTGAGTAAAAGTTTCTCTTTATAGTTCCAATTTCTTGTAAGACTGTTGGTATGCCTCTATGATAAAAATAAAATAACATATATTTCTGTATACATATTTACTTAATACTATTAGTAAATGTTAATTATCATTCTCAAAATCTGAAGTGTTTACTGTCAATTTTGTCTTCTTTTCAAGATTCTTTCTTCAACAAATGACCATGAGTAATGCTCTAAGAATAACAGCAAAAATGCAAACTGAGGAATAATCCCCCCTGAGGTTCAGACAATCTGCTATCTTTTGGTCTAATTAACTTTAGGATAAGGAGATCTTAGAAAAACACACAGTGAACAGACACCAAACACTCAGCAAATACTCTGATTGACTTTAATTAACACTGATCTTCATGACATTAAAGTGATTGTTTTTTAAACATAGCTGTCACTGATAATTGACTGGATGAAGGAGGCCACAGTAATTGTCTAAAAGATAAGCATTATGGCTTCAAGGCAAGGGAACTGAAAGAAGAAATCAAGGTTGTAAATTTAGAAGAGTACATTTGGAGAGAAGGACATTTCCTCTCTCTTTTCCATCCTTATAACTCTTAATTTAAAAAAGAAGTTCTTTCTTTCTATACACAACTTATACCTAAGTCTCCCTGGGGCTATATTTTTTCAAGGCTAATGGGAAGGAGTAAATCTAATTTATTTAGACAGATTTCTATTTAAGCCACTATATTAATCACAAGATGACTTATTGGCAGATTAGAAATTTTTTAGGAATACACCAAATGGCAGACTCTTGAGTATAATCCTTAATTGAGTCACAAAGCTTTTCTTTAAAATTTCTTTTATAAGAAATTAAAATTTCCTGAGTAGGATGGTGGGGAAAATGGGGCCTGTTTTTTGGAAATTTTATTGGGGTGGCATAGAGGCACAGGTGCATAGCATAATGATTCCATCTACACTCAATTTTATTGCCAAATAGGGCCAGTTGGTGCTTCTAAGGATTCCACTTGACTGACAGATTGCAGAAACTTGAGCACTGAGGCATGAGGCATAGCACAGTTACTGCTCATACTTCCAAAATTTGAATTTCAAAGGATAGGTGTGTGACTGAATTAACATTACTAGGGAGGTACACAACCCCTTAATAAAATTGTTGTTAAGGCTCTTCCATTGATGTTCAACCTCAGATCTGTGCCATAACCTATAATCATTATCATTGTATCTGTAAGCTTTATTCATAGTTTGTCTTAAGAAGAAGTAGAAAAAGCCAATTATGGACTGGAGAAACCAAGATGGCGGCCTAGGTGAACACCAAACTGTTGCCTCGCACAACAATTTTAAAACTACAGCTAAAAGACAGAACAGTCATCATCCAGAACCACAGGAAAGCTGGCTGAGTGGAAATTCTACAATTAGAAGGAAAGAGAGGGGCTCACAGAGACTCAGAGGAGCTGCGAAAAGCTGAGAACGAGACACACACATGGAGAGGATAGATGGCAGAGTGCCTGGCTGGCTTCCTCTAGCAGGAGGGAGACGGAAATTCGTGACTGCACTGAACCCCAGTTCCTACTGCACTGAACCCCAGTTCTGGGCAAGACTCATATGGGGAGAGTCTGGACTGTCAGGAAAAGGGAGGAGTGCACAGAAACTCAGAGGAGCTGTGAAAAGCAGAGGTCTGGAAGCGTGTGCATGAGTGCACACAGAGAGGACTGACTGCTGATAGTGCCGCTGGCTTTCTCTAGCAGGAGGAAGACAGAACCTCCCAACTGCGCTGAACTCCAGTTCTGACTAGACTGAACCCCAGTTTTGGGTGAGATCCTGGGGACCCAGACTCACATGGGTCCCCAGAGTGCACAGAAACTCAAGGGAACCACGAAAGGCAGAGGTCTGAAGGCGCACATGTGAGTGTGTACAGAGGGGACTGCAGCGATTACCAAGGGACACGGGGACCCAGAGGCCACGTAGGGCAGGGTTGACGGGAAGCCAAGGCTGTCTGCTCAGCCCTGAGACCCCACCGCATCCAAGCTCAGCACAGAGGCTTTTGCAATTTTGCAAGTCTTGTCTCATAAGGCTGTCTCCAGCACCAAAGTTCTCCTGGTGTAGACACAGCTGATCCTCTCAGGATATCAACAACAATCAAGACTTAACTACAACAAGATTGTACATACAGTCCACAAAGGGGTGCACCAAGAGTATCCACCTCAGGTAACTGGGGAGGTGGGACTACTGGGTCACATAGGACACCTAACACACAAAGCTACTCTACCAACTCAGAGAAGCAGCAAAAATGTGGAGACAAAGAATCAGATCACAAATGAAAGAAATGGAGGAAAACAAATGACTGGATAAGAGTTCAAAACCACAGTTATAAGGTTTTTCAATAATTTCCTAGAAAAGGTCAATAAATTTAGTGAGACCCTCGAGGATAAGAAAAAGGACCAACTAGAAATTAAACATACACTGACTGAAATAAAAAAATTTTATACAGAGACCTAACAGCAGCCTAGAGGAAGGCAAGAATCAAGTCAAAAATTTGAAATACAAAGAAGCAAAAAACACTCAACTGGAAAAGCAAAAAGAGAAAGGAATCCAAAAATCTGAGGAGCCAACTTCAAGTGTACCAACATCAGAATCATGGGTGTGCCAGAAGAAGAGAGAGAGCAAGATACTGAAAACCTATTTGAAGAAATAATGACTGAAAACTTCCCACATCTGGTGAAACAAATAGACTTACAAGTCCAGGAAGCTCACAGAACCCTAAACAAAAGGAATCCAGAGTACCACACCAAGATACATCATAATTAAAAGGCTAAGCGCAAGAGAAAAACAGTTAGTTACCTACAAGGAAGCACCCATACGATTGTCAGCTTATTTCTCAACAGAAACTATGCAGGTCAGATGGGAGTGGCAAGAAATATTCAAAGTGATGAATAGCAAGTACCTACAACCAAGGATACTCTACCCAGCAAAGCTATCATTCAGAATTGAAGGGCAGATAAAGAGCTTCACAGATAAGAAAAAGCTAAAGGAATTCATCACTGGCAAACCAGTATTATATGAAATGCTGAAAGGTACTCTTTAAGAAGAGGAAGAAGAAGAAAAAGGTAAAGATAAAAATAAGAAACAACAAATACATATCTATCAACAAGTGAATCTAAAAATCAAGTGAATAAAAAATGTGATGAACAGAACAAACTGGTGAATATCATGGAATCAGGAACATAGAAAGGGCGTGGACTGACAATTCTCATGGGGAAAGGGATGAGCGGGGTACAGGGAGAGACTGTATAAAAATCATACTACTATGGATGAAGACAATGTGGGGGGAGGTAAGGGCAGAGGGAGGGGTGGAAGCTGGGTGGAGGGGAGCTATGGGGTGAAAAAGAGGAACAATTGTAGTAATCTTAACAATAAAGATTTGATAAATTAAAAAAAAGAAAAAAAAACAATTATGGCTACTTTGGAACTAGTTCACTATTACAAGCTGCTTTTCAAGAAAAGGAAATAACACTGCTACCTGTCAGAATTATTCTCAGTTATGTGGTACTTATGTGTGCTGCACAACAAGTGCATTTTGATTAAATGCATTTGTATGTTTCCTACTTTCCATTTATTTTTATTTATGGGGACGGGTAATTTTCATCTGATCCTAGGTGAAGGTCTGGGCTCCTCCCATGTCTTTTCTGTTCAGTCAGGTAAACAATAGTCCTGTGCTCATTTTAAATCTTAAGTATAGCTTTAATTTAGTCTTGACAATATCTAGGGCCATGCAAAGTCAAAACTCTAAATATCAAAGCTCTCCAGCCTGAAGCCTACAGTAGGAGAGGGAGCAAGTTTGTCTCTTCTTTCTCCTTCATGCTTCCTGCTTACCTCCTTTCTAGGGTCAAATGTGTGTGGGAGAGCAGAGAGATAAAAGGATAAGGGCATGGTTTCCTGGCCAGGTGGCTTTCGCTCTCTGACTTGGCAGATGGTTAAAGCTGGCCTCCCTTGGAAATCCTAGGTAGCATGGGCTTGGAACAGAAATAGACTCTTTCTCTTTGCGTCAGTCTCATGGACTTGTCTCTTGCTGAGTGCCTCTCTCCTATAGTTCATTATCTCCATGGATGCAGTTGTAACCCAGGGATTCAGTAGCAATGCCTTGCTCAGTCCTTGGGTATCTGAAGCATGCCTTCCTTGGTAGAACTTGAGGTGAGAAAGAGATGGGGGAGATTGGCATGTGGAGGCGAGACATTTAGATCATGCCAGCACTTCTCTCCTCTTGCCTCTTAATATTCCTCTTTTGTATCGTCCATCTGCCTGAAGAGACCAATTGACATGCCCAGGATCTTCTGTTATATTTTACTTGTGTTTCATAGTATGAAAAGTATGCAATCGCATTGATTCAACTATTTCTCATTTTTGCTGGTGAAAAAAAGAGTTCGGAAAAGTTGAAATGACATGCCCACATGGTTTTTACTGAAACTATTATTTGAATCCTCCCTGGTTGGACTCTTTAAAGGATATTGTATTTGTGTGCCTTAGCACTTAGCACACAGTAGGCAATGCAGAGGTATTTATTACGGAACCAATATAGCCAGGACTTCTGATGCCTAGTGAAGAGGTTCAGAATATGCCAATCAAAACATAACACTTTGGCATGTTGTTGGATGTGCTTGAGAAATAGCAGATTCAGAAAGGGCTCTTTGACCTCCCCCTTTCTACCTAAAAGCAGCCCATAAAATGTCCTGTGATAAAAGTGTCCTCCCTGTACCACAAAGAGATGAACATTCTTATCACCAGACATTGGGAGTCAACACTGAAATGGACCTGTACAAACAAACCTACTAAAATAACCCTTATCTCCCATTAGTTCCTCCCACCCATTTCCTGCTCACTGTCCCACAACATACCGTCCTTAACTCAGGCCCCTTTGTCTTGTCACATCCTCACAATTCTTTGTTTTAAAAGGTATATAAGCTTTTGGGCCTATGGCTTCTTCAATGTTTTATTTTCCTTTTAATGACTCCCAAGTGCATATAAAATTATTAAATAAATTTGCACATTTTCTTCTCCTGTTAGTTTAATCCTAGGCCCAGCCCAGAACCTAGGAGGATAGAGGTAAGTTTTCCCCCCTCTGCGCCAGGCAAGTCCTTTTTCCTACATCCATTTACCCCGAATTGTGCAGGTTGTCTGGTTTCTGACCTTCATGTCAATACAGCCTCTGTGATCCCCTGTCAATCCAGGACTATTTCAATTTAAGGCTAATACAGGGTCCATGGGCTTAAATTTGAGTAAACTAAATATGTTCAGAGCTCTGTAAAGGTTATTATGATCCATTTACTGAATATGTGATTTCAGAGAGGAAGAGAGAGAGAGAAAGAGAGAGAGAGAGAGAGAGAGAGAGAGAGAGAGAGAGAGATATCAATGATGAGAGAAAATCATCAATTGGCTACCTTTCTGCACACCCCCTACTGGGAACTGAGCCTAAAACTCAGGCAGGTGCCCTGACCGGGAATTGAACCATGACTTCCTGGTTCATAGGTCCACACTCAACCACTGAGCCATATGGGCCAGGCCTGAGTGACTTTTATGTGATAGGTACTGTGTGGACTATGAGCGAGCCAAATATAAATAAGGCAAGGTTCCATGCCTGGCAGCAAACCTGAAGCAGATCTGAAACTCAGAAGAGCTCTGGAACTTATAGAATCTTTTATGAATGCATAAAATTCCAGAAAGTTTTGTCTGGAGCTTTTAGGAGCTATATGAATATAGTGTGCCACATCCTCATGGTCCAGCAGGTAACACACACAAATAAAATGGCTCCGGTGACAGACGATAGGGAAGGCTAAGGATTGTGGTAAACTAGAGAACACCTGCCCCATCTAAAGGTAGCAAGAACTACTCAGCTAGCTGCAGTGAGTATATGAACTCAGAGATTGCAGACTTTCTATTCCCCCCAAAATGCTGGAAATCTGGATTTATTTTAAATGTAAATTTTCTCCATTTAAAAACATTGTTTGCCAAACACATATCTATCTACAGGTTGCCAGGGTTAACCTCTGCCCCAGGATGATTCTGGAGCCATTCTCCTTCTCCTCCTTTTCCCCCAGCTTCCTTGGGACATGGCAAGGGTCTGAAATGGAGTCGAGGTTAGAATCTGAGGTGAGGACTGCTGCTCAGCCTTATTCCCTTCCCTCACTCTTTACCAAAGGAAGAGAGGTGCGCCTCAGGTTCACGTTCCCTCCGCAGAGAATAGGAGAACTGGTATTTAGAACTATGTTTATTGCTTATTTAATTGAAGAGTGAAGTTCTTTCTTTAAAGTGAGACTGCCAAGGGTCCCCACCACAGTCTTACATTTATTATACATACATATTCACACGTTGTTATTGTTCATGCAAAGCTGAGAGGCACTCATTTTCTGAGCTAGCCGTGCTAACTGGTTGTGATGATAATGGCCATTAAATGAGGGATGTTAGAAGCCCTGCTGATAAGAAATTTACAACACAGAGTCCTATTTCCACACTGGTCTTATAGAATTTATCTGTTGCAGATTGGGCGATCCTCCCACTTACCCAGTGGCTTGCAGAGCTGTCTCAGGTCTGGATGCAAATGCTCAGTAACTTTAACCTATATTTAATCTCAGCCTGCTCTGGGGAAAGTATGGATTTCCCAAAGCACTGAGCAGTGAACAGTTTTTTGTTTGCTTTGTAATTATTAGGGCTATAGCTTTGAGACTCTAGGAACTTTGGATGTCAGATATTAACAATTAACAAACACCAGACGTGTGTGTTTGTGTGTGTGTGTGTGTGGCATTGTTATTATTACAGGTTTAAATTAATTTAGTAAATATGTCAGTGTATATTACTTATGTGGCATGAATACAAATACACATATATCTTTTTTATTATACATAAAAGACACAGCACTTTAAAGGATCAACATTAACTGGCTAATGTATTCCAGAGATTGTAAAGAAATAGAGCTTTCATTAACTGCTTGCATTTACGATTCAGTTGGTGTGGAGTGGTTTTAATTTCTGACCTAGATACTTCATGTAGCTTGCTTCTGGGAAAAATTATAGGTAGTTAGACACCCACAACAAAAATCCAGGTCCTAATTAAAATCCCTAAGATGTTTCATTTTCATATCCACTGTCTTGAAATTATATCACTAGGTTAAGAAAATAGTTTTCTGGGTTAAATTAGAATTTAATTGCTAGTTAGGAAACGTCTGGTACACAAGTATTGCATTTCACCTTAAACAAAATATTTTATGTTCTATTGCAAATCTAATAAATTTGAGACCTCAAGATTTCAGTCTCTGAAGAATGTAGCATTTAAGAAGCACAGTTCAATAGGCAATCTGGTCTCTTTTAATTTCCAAATTAAAAAGAAAATCTGTTCTTTCCTTATATCTCTCAGAGGTCATGATGGAGATCCAAATGATAATCATCATATCTTTTTCTCCCCCTTTCCCATTTCTTTCACATTTTCTTATTCACAGCTAACTGCCCCCTTCCCCATTCTCATCCATCCCCACACAAACCCTCTCTTCTCAGTCTGTATGGGTTTTACTCTTTATCTTCCCTCTCTCACAGCTCTTTTTTGTGAGTTCTCTTTCACTGATTCTTTTTCCTCCTTCTTTCTTGTCCAAGAGATGGAGGGGAACAGGGTGGGGTGAATCAGTCTTGAAATTACCAAATAGTGGCCTGGGGCGATTATGTATATATTCCCATTTAATAATTTTTCCTTCTTGTGTATGGCAATAAAATTTTTAAATCATACTCACTTTAGTAATATTTATTAAAATACAAAGAAATTGGCATATAACTGTTCATAACCTAATGCTCTGGAGAGGATGAGATTGAGCTTTTTATCACTGAAATGGCATTATTCCCTGAAGTGTGATAGTGCTATCAAACGACTCCATTCTGTGCCTATTAGGGTAATAAGGCTGTCTAGGCTTTGTGTCTCCATATCTTTTGAACCTTTAGGAATGGCAACAGTAGAATTTATCAGGGGTGATTAGAGTATCGCTCAGCCTTCAAACTGCTCCACAGTCTAACACCAATTTCAGTTCCTGCCCGTCCTAGTCCTGATCCCCAGGCCCAGCACATGATTTATATCTCTAATAGAGCAAATTGCTTTGAATTATGTATATTCATGTGCACACACTCTGCCTTAATAGATGGTAAGCTCTGTAGCATCTGACACATAGAAAAGGCTGAATAATGACTGTTGGGCTGACTTGAACTGTTTACTGTGTTATGGACTCAGATTTCAAGGTAAGTGTACATTGTGGCCTTGATTTGTTTGATCGCTAGCAGGGTGGCTAAACATGGTAGATATTTTCAAATGAGAGAGAGACCCACAGTAGACCTAGCATCATCAGAACTTCAAGTCTTCTTTTAAGTAAACTCAGCAAATGTTCTTAAAGAAAGATGATGTAAAAGACACTGACCGAGGCACAAGGGTAGAAACAAACTTAAGCATGACTCATTGTTCATCTTTGGGAATCTTACTGTCTCTGTGTGCACAATTTAGTTCATATGGAATAAAAGATGAAACAGAGAAAACCTGTTCTTTTCCTTGTCTGCTAAAACATCTGTGAGGTATGAATGTACATGTGTTTTTGGAGTGTTTTCCACTTGGATTCACCACCTACTCCTTTAGTGGCAATATTTCTCAATGTTTTTTTTTTTTTGAGATTACCATAGAATTGGTAAATACAATTATATCATTAATGCCTGTAAGAGAAATAAAGGGTAAACGGTTCTTATACTGAGAAAACTGGATCAGCCATTCAAGTGATAAACACAATGGCCTCTTACCAACAAACAATCGCAGTGGAGTCATTAGTGCCAGAATGTTTGGACTCCCCCAGCAGGGTCACTCTCCTGTTGGGGAGCACTAACAGGTCCAACCTCCCCTGGGATGAGCTATCTTTGTTTTTCCCATCTTCCTGGTCTAACTTTCTTTGATGTTGGCATTTCCTCTTTGACCAACATTTTTGTATCCTTAAATATTTTCCAATAATTTTTGCATCCTTAAATATTTTCCAATAGCTATCTAAACTGTGTCCCATGAACTGATTCTGGCTGGACTAGTATGCAATCTTGGTAAAAGCTCTGGTAGAGAGTTTCATGGTGCCATGTGTATACAATCTGCTTTATAGAAATGCAGGACATTGAAACTGGATGAGTCTTTATGGAAGGGTTAATAATCGGAAGGAAGAGCAGGGCAGTGGTAGTAGTGGTGGGAGTATAGTCAAGGGTAGCAGTAATCACAGTGTTATGGGCTGAATGAGTGCCTCTGGTCTACCCCCACTTGAAAATTCATATGTCAAAACCCTTTGAGGTACTGGAGAGTACCTCAGAATATGACAGGTATTTGGAGATAAGGCCTTTAAAGAGGTGATTAAGTTAAAGTAAGGCTGTTAGGGTGGGTCCTAATACAATCTGACTGGTTTTATATGAAGAAATTTGGACACAGAGAATTACTAGTGATGTAAACATAGAGGAAAGACCTCTTGTAATAATTAATACCTCTTTTATGTATTGACCTGACTAGACCACAAAGTGCTCAGATATTTGGTCAACATTATTCTGGATCCTTCTGTGAGAATGTTTTTGGATGAGATTTATATTTAAATCTTTGAGTAAAGCAGATTGCTCTTTATAATATGAGTGGGTCTCATCTAATCAGGTGAAGGCCTGAATATATAACAAAAGACTGATGTCCCCCAAGCCAGAGGGAATTCTGCCAGCAGACTTCCTGAATATTTTATCTGCAACATTGGCACTTCCTAGTTCATCAGAAGACTGCCATTGGACTCAAACTGTAACTCTTTTCCCACCTTCCTCATCAGATTTTAGACTTGCCAGCCTCCACAATCATGAGCCAAGTCATTAAAATAAATCTCTATCTGAAAATTTCATATATATAAGGAGAATTCAAGATAGCAGCATAGGTAAACACCTACATTGCTGCCTTGCAAAACAATTTCAAAACTACAACTAAAAGACAAAACGGACATCATCCAGAACCTCAGGAAAGCTAGCTGAGTGAAAATTCTACAACTAGAGGGAAAGAGAGGGACTCACAGAGACCCAGAGGAGCTGCAAAAAGCTGAGGAACAGAGACACACGCATGGAGAGAGCAGGTGCCAGAGAACCTGGCTGGCTTTCTCTGGCGGGAGGGAAAAGGAGACTCCCAACGTCATTGAACCCCTTATCCTACGACACTAAACCCCAGATCCAGCCGAAACTCATATGGGGGGTGGTGTTTGGACTGTGAAAAGGGAGAAGTGCATGGAAATTCAGGGGAGTTGCAAAAGATCAGAAGTCTGGTGACGCGCAGGGCACTTCGCACAGAGGACCCACTGCTGATTGTGCTGCTGGCTTTCACGAGTGGGCGGGAGACAGACCCTCCCAACTGTGCCACTTCTAACTCCACAAAACCCCAGTTTTGGGCAAAACCCTGGGGACCCAGACTCATATGGTCCCAGAGCGCAGGGGAGTCAGAGGGGCAGCAGTCTAGAGGCAAGAGAGCGCGCGTGCGCACAGGGACCACTCTAGCGATTACCCAGTCACATGAGACAGGGGCTGTGAAGGGCGGGGCCGACTGAAAGGCAAGGCGGTCCCTTAAGCCCTGAGACTCCACCTATCTCAAGTTCAACAGAGAGGCTTCTGCAGTTTTGCAAGTCTGGTATCATAAGGCTGAATCCAACACAGAAGTTCTCCTGGCATAGTGAAAATGCTGAGACAAGGGAAGAGATCACAAACAAAAGAAATGGAGAAAATAAACGACTGGATATAGAGTTCAAAAGCACACTTATAAGGTTTTTCAAGTATATCCTAGAAAAGTTGGATAAAATTAGCGAGTCCCAAGAGGAGATGAAAAAGAACCAACTAGAGATGCAAAAGATCCAACTAGAGATGGAAAAGGACCAAGTAGAAATTAAACATACACTGACTAAAATAAAAAATATTATTCAGAGACCTAACAGCAGACTAGAGGAAGGCAAGAATCAAGTCAAAAATTTGAAATATAAAGAATCAGAAAACACTCAATTGGAAAAGCTAGAAGAGAAAAGAATCCAAAAATGTGAAGCTAATGTAAGGAGCCTCTGGGACAGCTTCAAACGTACCAACATCAGAATTGTGGGGGTGCCAGAAGAAGAGAGAGAGCAAGATACTGAAAACCTACTTAAAGAAATAATGACTGAAAACTTCCCACATCTGGTAAAAGAAATAGACTTACAAGTCGAGGAAGCACACAGAACCCCATATAAAAGGAATCTAAAGAGGACTACACCAAGACACATCATAATTAAAATACCAAGAGCAAAAGACAAAGAGAGAATATTAAAAGCAGCAAGAGAAAAAAAGTTCATTACCTACAAGGGAGCACCCATACGACTGTCAGCTGATTTCTCAACAGAAACGATGCAGGCCAGATGGGAATGGCAAGAAATATTCAAAGTGATGAATAGCAAGAACCTACAACCAAGAATACTCTATCTAGCAAAGCTATCATTCAGAATTGAAGGGCAGATAAAGAGCTTCACAGATAAGAAAAAGCTAAAGGAGTTCATCTATTCCAAACCAGTATTATATGAAATGCTGAAAGGTACTCTTTTAGAAGAGGAAGAAGAAAAAGGTTAAAGATAAAAAATTATGAACAACAAATACATATCTATCAACAAGTGAATCTAAAAATTAAGAGAATTAAAAATTTGATCTACAGAATAAACTGGTGAATATAATAGAATCAGGAGCACAGAAAAGGAGTGGAATGATAATTCTCAGGGGGAAAGGGGTGAGGTGTGTACAAGGAGAGACTGGACAAAAATCATATGCCTGTGGATGAGGTCAATGGGAGGGAGGTAAGGGTAGAGGGAAGGGTGGGAGCCAGGTGAAGGGGAGCTATGGAGGGGAAAAAAGAGAAAGAAATGTAATCTGAATAATAAAGATTTAATTTTTAAAAAATTTCATATATATAATATAACTGTTGCACATATTATAAATATATCTTAATGGAGGGATAAGGACACATGTAATACCTTAATCAATAAAGAAATTAAAAAATATATAAAATATATCTTAAAATCAATAGCATGCATTTCTTTTTAATCTTAAGTTAAAACAAACATTTAGGTCAGAATTGCTGTTATATAGTAAAAGGAAGTGCTAGGGAATAATACAGAAATGCCCACACAGTTTTAAAATCCAAGCTTATTGCTAATTTTCTTCACCCCTTCACACACACACACACACACACACACACACACACACACACATACACACATACACTCTCAGAGAGAGTAGTTTATTACCAACTTATAATGATTGCTAGGTTAGAGACTTAGTTTAATCAACAAATGCGATGGTTGGAAATATGATTGTGAACATAATAATCTTTGTTAGTGAATCTATTAAAGAATAAACTGTATCTATGTACCAATCAGAAACTACAATGAAGTTTGGTTTAGCGTTCTGTTGAGACATGATGACTAGCCACTTTAAAGCAGAACCTATGGTGGCTTTCAGGTACCTGTCAAGTGCTTTAACAACAAAACCAAATATTTACAGAATGCTTATTATATTCAAGGCACTGTGCTTATCTGCAACAATATAAAGGCTCATGAAATGCAAAAACATACACTCTAACCATACTTGTGGAAATACAAGCATATTTTCAATTTATCTTCAGCACCAATACCATCATTAAAAGAGTTTTATTGGCAGAGCTTCACCATAGAATCTAAGAAAAATTCCTTGGGCTACTCATTTTCCCTGCTCTAAACATTAATTGATACTTGAGTTTTTAGCTGCAAGATATACACAGCATTTCTTGTAAAGGCTACATGCACTCTTCATACAGATTTAAACGCTACTTATATTCAGAGCAACCTACCTATTTTGCTTATTGTTGTCTGGCTTATGTTCATTGAGAAAATACAAATGCCGAATATGCTGGAAACATGGTATGTGGAAAGCCGTTTTAGTGTTAGAAAGAAGCAAAATAGCATAGTAAAAACTACACGGACTTGGGAGTCAGGAAAGCCAGCACTCCCACTGACTAGTTAGCTAGCTGGCTTTAGACATCTCTTGGCCTCTGCGATGTGCAATTTTCTCCATGGTGTAATAGGAGTCATAACAGTTCCTCTTGTATCTTCCTCACTGGGTTGTATGAGGCTGAAAGGAGAAAACATTGTAAGTCCTGAAGTACTACCCCAAAATGGGTCACAACAATTAAATGGTGGATTTAACAAGTTAGATTAGTTTTATCACAAGGTTTTCAAAGTTATTGTTAATACTCTACAAGTCTGAGTAGACAAAGAGAGCATTCATATATTTTTATCTTTCAGATGGGTGTGAGAGTAAAGTGGGACAGAGGAGCTAGAGGAGAGTTCAAGATGAGTATGTGAAATTTATAATACAAAACAAAATGCAGTGACTGAAGGATTCTGAAGGGACTAACTGCATTTTTTAAAATCCTATACTTCATGACCTGCTTGCAATAGATTTCCCCGAATTATCCCCAAAGCAAGAGAAGATGCTGAACAATCCAGGTGGATTTGAAAAATAACTTATAAAAAATACTTTAATGCCTCGTCCCTGGAAAGGAAATTTAATATTAAATAGACACCCACAGTATATCTTCTATTGCTTAAAACAGAGATCTCAACCATCCCATAACTTCTACTTTTATAGTAGCCTTAGCTGATAGGTAGATTGGGAGAAAAACTAAATAAACCAAGATGTACTGCTCTCCTTCCACTCTCCTAACAAGAACCGAAAGTCTGACTCATATAATAGAGGCCTTAGCTACCAGTTAGAATTTAAGAAGTCATTTCTATGGAGTCAGTTCTTAACCAGGACGTATCTAAAAAAATCTCTAGACATGTGATGCCTGATATTTTAGAGGAGTGTGTGTGTGTGTGTGTGTGTGTGTGTGTGTGTGTGTGTGGTTACATGGGACTGAGGCTGGGTTTTTTGTGGTTCCCACTCTTGAAACATTTTGGTCTTAAACAAAGTCACCCACTCACTCTACATTTTTTTCTGGCCTTGTTAAGAGAGGTAAAGCTAAAAGAAGTTATTTAGTTATTTTTGTTTTTTGTCCTGTACCAATTCCTGTGTTTTCTACTTTATTAGCTACTGGCTGGATTTTATTTACATGGCAAGGGCAAGTCAAACATTATAAAAGTTTAATTAAAAGTTATTGGAGTAGATATTTACTAGTGCATTCTGAATTGTAATGTAAATGTGGCTCTTTAACCATGGGCATCTGAAGTACTTGACCTTATGTGTGAAATGCTTGAGCTTTTGTACGAGTAACTCCCATAGAACTTATTAGTAAGATTTCTAATATTTCTTTCAGCAACTCCCCTCCCCCAAATAGTATAAGCATCCCAGTTCAAAGATGGTGATGGTGATGGCTATGCTGTTGTTAAGTCTGACCATATTGCTATTGTTCCTTGCTGTTACTTAATATCATGGGCATAGATTGGCTCTACATAGTCTGATAGATGCTGCACTGTTTGCTGGGATGGTCTGGTTGGTCTTGGTATTTCACCAAGGTAAAAGGGTTCATTCCAATGTGTGTGTGTGTGTTTTGGGGGGGTCCCCTACATCACCAAGCTATTCTCTGACACCAATCAATTGGGAGGGGGGAGGATCTTATAATTCAGCTCAATTCTGATGCTATCTGGAAATAGCATCAGATTATACAAGTTAAGGGCTCAGCCCCACAAGACTGCCCCACCCTGCCTCAGATGCCAGTTACAAGTTCAGGTTATTACCTGTGCTTCTAACCAACTAGTTATAGATCAGAGGTGCCCATGACCCCCTTCTTTGGTTCAATTAATTCGCTAGAGCAACTCACACAACTCAGATAAATGTACTTACTAGATGGCTTATTATAAAAGGACATAGCTCAGGGATATCCAGATGGAAGAGAGGCATAGGGAAAGATATAAATGTTACCAGTATTGGGGTTCCCCAAGATAGAAATCAAGAGGAGACTCCAGAGAAATTTCCAGGCAGATTTTATTAAGCTTATGATCAAGCACAAGGGAGAGAGCACAAAGGAAAGGAAGGTCCTCTGAACTGGCAGGAGGGACTGGAGGGGGGGGAGAGGAGAGACAGTTGGGGTGGCTGGCCCTGGGCTTCTGTTATAAGTTGAGAACAAAGTGGGCTTAAAAGAAAAGGTGGGACTGTGAAGGGTTCAGGGAGTGAAATTTTTCCATGGGTGGGGTTACTGCTTCCTTCTGTCAGGTTGCTTGCTAACTATCCCTTACTTGTGCTATGGGGGCAAGACTGTGACAGTGTCACTAGGCCATAGGAATTTTTCAGTTCCTTATAACCTTGTGGGACCACTGCTATATATGTGGCTGATCTGTTGTTGACTGAAATGCTGTACAGGACTGTAAAGGGTTTGTTCTCCTGGCAACCAGTCACTATCCTTAGGTGACCTAGGGCTATTCCCAAAGTCATGTGATTCTCACCACTTAGGAAATTCCAGGGATTTTAGAAGTTCTATACTAGGAAAGGGGACATAGAACAAATATTAATTTCTTATTCTAAATAACAATATCACCCAGGGAAGCACACATTTTAATGCTCAGTGACTGTTTGCTGTGCTTGGGTGCCTAGATTAGAGGAACTTCCAACATTAGCCATACTGCTCAAACTGGCTCTCTCTCATAAGCATGTAGACACTAATGTTGGCTCCGCGCCACCAGTCTTCACAGACTTTTCCAATATTTTACTCTGTTTTCTAGAATTAGATATTTTCACTTTAAATATTGGCTAGGATTCAGGGGCTGGGCTTCAGATACAGACTGGGCCACCTCCATTCCAAGTAAAACCTCTTCTTATCAGGATGCGGGCAGAATTACTCAGCTGCTGGAACAAAACCAAAGACCTCATACTCTTCTCCCAGGACACACAGGTGGGTGCTTGTTCCGTATCGTTACATTTTATTTACCAGTTTGTTTGTTTTACCTGAGAGGTTCACTTAAGTGACTCCATGCAGGTCAAAAAAGATCAAACAAACTTCAACCAGCTTATTTGATTGTAACATCTGGAAACATTCAAAGTAGAAAGATAAATACACATGTACCTAGGGCAACTGGCCTTCTGCTCTTACGTGTCATTTTGATATGATCTATAATGTCAAAGTGTAGCCAATACAAAAATAAATGATTTTGTAAGTTCCATCATTGTATATATCCAGAGACATAATGAATAATATTTTAGATCCATTCACTAGGAAATTACTTTAGTGCTTTTTTCCCTTTTCGTCATCTGAAATAGCTGACCTTTATTCAACGCTTTTTCAAAGAGGAGCTACTGTTACATAGCAAGATCAAGAATTCAAAGCACAGTGGTAAACAGGCTCTTTCTAATTTAGGAATTGTACATACTCTACTATTTCTGACCTATTGAGTATAAAAATTCATCAAACTATTTTTATCTTCAATGAAATCACATTTATGTAAACCACATCAAAATTAGCTCTTGAATTTAAAATTTTAATTTAGGGAGCATGTTGTATCCCTGTCAATATTTACACATGGCACAGTGGCAGAAGGCAATTGTGCAAACCAATGCCATCCATCAAAGAAAGGGAAGTACCTGTAATTATATTATATCAATACGATTTGCCAAGTAAAAGAAGAGAATGTGTTTTAGTATATGGAGAAAAACAAATGCATTTGGTTTCATTTCTTTCCTACCACTTAATTTTTCAATGACTGTCTAATTTAAATTCCAGCCATTTATGGGCATCCTTTTCAGCAGTTTTTGCTCTGTCAGTTTGAACTGAGTGAGGCTGGAAATGTCAGTAATGACATGTCTTATATTGATAGTTGTTGCCTTGGAGGGAGTCATTTCAGATTCAAGGTTGAGTTTTGTATTCTTTGGTTGCATGGAATTAGATGACACTTCTCTTCCTGGGAGTATAATCTTTGTGATTGCTGATTCCAAGAGGGTGTTGAGAAACTTTCCTGAGGAAAAAAATAAACAACTAAAGTGAAGTTCACACTTGGGGGTCAGATGTTGTTTGGGATGTCTGGTAGATTTGAAGTTGGAGTGTCCATGTGTTGGGGATAGGTGTACAAGGTGATAAATTATGTGAATTCAGGTGGAGTTACTAAAACTGAACTCACCTTAAGGAAAAGGTTCAATGAAACAAGTCAGACTCAAGTACAGGCCAAAGGTCAGAAGACTGGTGAGAATGAAAGGGGTGGTCAAGTGTGGCGGCTGATACTAAAAATCAGTGCTAATAAAATCACCTGTGTGTCAGGTCAGGGAGATAGAAAACAACACTGTTTCATTATCTTTACACCCTCCAGTCCCAGGAATTTACTGTTGTTTACCTTCCCCTCCTGTTGCTCAATATTCAAGGAAGGCATAAGAGACAGGGATATTTTCTACCTGCCATTCTCTATGCATTACTGGCTGGGAAGAAACTCGGGTTGATGAAAAGCAGTACGAGGAGTGTGCTCTGCAGAGTTCTGGTGTGGCTAACAGTGCCACCAATGTTGGGGTCAATGTGCAATGACCTGAAATATCTTATAAGACCTTCCTGAGTGATCTTGACATACTGGGCAATGGGGAGGGAGAAACACTCTGCAAGGGCCAGAGTTTCTTCCAGAGCAAGTCTGAATGTAACCAATGATTTGTACTCAGTTAAAAAAGTATAGCTGACCATTTGTACCCACAAGTAAAAAAAGTGAAGTCATTGGGTGATATCTATCTATCTATCTATCTATCTATCTATCTATCTATCTAAGGCTATTATGCAGTGTCCCCTTGGGAGTTTGACCAGGAGTTCAATTGCTTGCTATGATGTGCACTGACCACCAGGGGGAAGCATGGGATGAAGAAGGCCCTGGCCAGCACCTGGCAGCTGGGTAAGGAAGGCCCTGGTCAGCAGCTGGAAGACCCTGATTGACCCTAATTACCAGTCAGGCCTCAGGACCCTACCCATGTATGAATTTCATGCACCAGGCCTCTAGTTTATTATAATTTTACTAGATGCCCGGTGCATGAAATTCAAGCATGTTCAGGGATGTCCTTCAGCCAAGCCTGCTCCTTCTCCAATCTGGGACCCCTTGAGGGATGTCCAACTGCCCATTTAGGCCCGATCCTCACAATCCAGGACTGCTGGCACCCAACTGCTCACATGCCTGCCTTCCTGATTGCCCCTAACTACTTCTGCCTGCCAGCCTGATCACTCCCTGACCACTCCCCTGCCAGCCCGATTGATGCCTAACTGCTCCCCTGCCAGCCTGTTTGCCCCTAACTGCTCTCCCCTGCTGGCCTGATCACCCACATCTGCCCTTCCTTGCAGGCCTGGTGCCTCCCAACTGTCCTCCCCTACTGGCCATCTTGTGGTGGCCATCTTATGTCCACATGGGGGGCAGGATCTTTGATCACATGGGGGCAGCCATCATGTGTGTTGGAATGATGGTCAATCTGCATATTACTCTTTTATTAGATAGGATATAGGCCTGGTGCATGGGTGGGGGCCAGCTGATTTGCCTTGAAGGGTGTCCCAAATCAGGGTTGGGGTTCACTTGGTGCGTGGGGTGGCCTGGGCGAAGGGCCTGTGGTGGTTTGCAGGCTGGCCACGCCCCCCGGCAACCCAAGCAGAAGCCCTTGTATCTGGTATTTACTTATCTTCTATAATCAAAACTTTGTAGTGGAGAGCAGAGCCAAGCCTTTGGCTTGCTCAGTGTTGTCAGCCATTGAAACTTTGTTGCTTTAAGCAGAGGCCTGGGTTTGCCCTCCATTTTGGGGGCGGGGGCAACCCAAGCCTTCCTCCTGCTCTCTCTATGGCTGTAGCCATCTTGGTTGGGTTAATTTGCATAGTAGCTCCTGATTGGTTGGTGGGCGTGGCTGGTGGCTGTAACGGAGGTACAATCAATTTGCACATCACTTATTAGATAGGATTAGTAGTTTCATAATAACCTTTGTGGGACAGCTCTTGATAAACAAACAAACAAAACAATTGAAATGGAACTTCAGCTGGTACCTTCATTCCAAATTATGTAATAACAATTGTCTCTCTCTCTCTCACACACACATACATACACATACACACACACACACACACACACACACACACACACATTGGTTTTATAACTTTGGACAGCTTTAGTTCTTAAGAGGTGCAATGTTTCTATGGATTGTGTTCTTTTGCTAACCATCATGTTGCTATACAATGAAGCCAGTTGAATACTTATAAAATAAGAGATAGACTATACCCAGTAGAAAAGCGAGGAGTTTCAATGTGAGGCAAAACATAACAGAAGGAAAATACACATAGATATTGTTAGAAGGTCAATTTTAATAAAACTTACAGCTATTAAAATACAGAAATGTATATCATGTGTCTACTTAGGATTCAACAATATCAATGTAACATTTAACATTTATCAAACATCACTATATGCCTGAAACTGCCAGGGCCTAAGATACAAAGGTAGTTAAGATACAAATTGCCATGAAGGAATTCCCAACTTAAAAGAGAGCAAATAGCTGCAATATATAATAGCAACACTATGTGAAAAGGGGAAAGAGTGAGTAACTTTTGGGAAAGTGGTTTGGGATGGCTTCTCAGAGGAAGGCTCTCCTAGCCTAGGTTGGGCAGAGAGTCAGGTAAGGAAGGCCATTTCAGTTAGGGGAAACTCTATGTGAAAAAACAAAAATTCATCAAACTGGATGGAAGCTTCTGCAGCTTTTCCTGTGGGTTATTCACAAGCCACAAGAAAGCTAGTATAACAAGAATTTTGGGAGCTTTTAGAGAGTGATGAGGGACAACACGAGAGAAGTGAGCTTTAACCCAGTTTTTGAGAGCTGTGTTAAGTGAGTTAGATTTTATACTGTGTGCAATGGGAAACTGTTGAGGTGTTTAAATAGAGTGACATTCAGATGCATGAATTAAAAATTAAAAAATAACACTACCTGACACCTATGTAAATTACTCCCTTTCCCAACTTGGTCCTACTTCTTTGTGGAACTCTTTCTCATATGTTCACTTTTTTTCCCCCTGAAATATGTGATCATCTTAGCCCTTTGATATGATCAATGTTGATGGTTGAAAAATAGATCTCATTTCATGAGTCCATTATTTTATTATATTGTTATAATGATTTTTGCAAGATAATGTTTCAAAGTTGAGAAGTTATGCATAGATTATAATTTCTAAGATCATTTATGAAACAGTGGAAATGTGGTTTGTTGGTAGAATCAACTGTCTTAACATGTGTGGCTATAAATGTGATCTCATTGCTTTTCAGATGCAGTGAGGACTCTTTGAATGGGAGGACTTTAGAGCTTTCCACTATGGAAGGAAGAGTCTAGATTTAGGTGAGTTTATTGTGACATGGGAATCCATAGCCCATTTTGTTTTTAGTCATTTTAAACACACTAAAGTCAGGAAACCATGGTAAAGACTATGAAGAAGACATAGTTTGCTTTATATTTAAAATACTAAGTAGCAGAAGTAAATAGGTACTTGATATAAGTTAGCCTAGAACCACAAACTCCTATCCCAATTCAGAATGTTTCTAATTTAGAGAAAAGTAAGCTTATAAAATGTGGTTATACTCATTACCATTTTTTATACTGACCACAATTTGAATAGTTATTTAGGGATTTTTGCCAGTATTGTGAATAAATTAAGACTTTAAAATACCAATTGTGCAATTTATGACTGTTATGGGCACTCAATAAACATTTAGTTGAATTATGGCAATTCTCACTGTAATAAATTGCTGTCATCAGCTGGATATTTTTGTTTAATATTCACAATATTTATAAGACCTTTGGAATTTTTTGATGATGGGGAAGTACTGTGGTGAGTTACTGTTTACTATCATAAAGAAGTTATCCATATTTTCTTACAAACTCATTTTGCATCTAACACTGTTCATGCCCACAATCAGATCCTCTTAATGCTTCTAGAACTTATTTGGCTCCACAGTAATTCCAACAGGCACCTACTTTTTGCAAGGCAATGAGACACATGTGAAGAACACATTTATTAGTATTGTTTTTAGTGTTTCTACATATAGGTTTCAGTTGTTTAATATGTAAGTCCAGAGTCTTATATTATTTGAGAATAGAGCTCACTTTTTTCCTTCTTCCTTTTGCCTCTCCTTCATTCAAAATAGAATGTACATGTTACCCAAATAAATTTTAAAAATTCCAATATATTGAATTCCAGTTTCATATAAAAAAATTGTAAGTTACCTAGTGGGCAGGGCTCAGTGGTTGAGAGTCAACCTATAGGTAGGAGGTCACAGTTCGATTCCTGGTCAGGGCACATGCCTTGGTTGTGGTCCCCATCTCCAGTGTGAGGCATGCAGAAAGCAGCCGATCAATGATTCTCTCTCATCATTGATGTTTCTCTCTCCCTCTCCTATTCTCCCTTAAATACACAAACACACACTGAGTGGCCAGATTATTATGATCGTTGAATGCATAATAATCTGGCCTCTCAGCATACACACACACACACACACACACACACACACACACTAGAGGCCTGGTGTGCAAAATTCATACACAGGGGAAGGGTGGTGTCCCTCAGCCCAACCTTCACCTTCTCCAATCTAGGACCCTTCAAAGGATGTCTGACTGCTCAATTAGGCCCAATCCCAGTGCCTATATCTAGGACTGCTGGCTCGCACCTGCCTGCCTGCCTGATTGCCCTTAACTGCTTCTGCCTGCCAGTCTGATCACCCCTAATCACTCCCCTACTAGCCTGATCAATGCCTAAATGCTCCCTGCCAACCCAATTGTCCCTAACTGTCCTCTCCTGCAGGCCTGGTTGCCTCCAACTGCCCTATTCTGCTGGCCCAGTAACCCCTAACTACTCTCCCTTGCCAGCTTGGTCACCCCTAACTGCCCTCCCCTGCTGGCTTGGTTGCCTCCAACTTCCCTTGCCTGCAGGTCTGGTTGATCATAACTGTCCTCCCCTGCAGGCCTGGTTCCCCCCAACTGCCCTCTCCTGCTGTCCTGATCATCCCTAACTGCCCTCCCCTGTAGACCTGGTTCCTCCCAACTGCCCTCCCCTGCTGGCCTGATCACCCACAACTACTCCCCCCTGTCGGCCATCTTGTGGCAGCCATCTTGTGTCCACATGGGGGCAACCATCTTTGACCACATGGAGACAGCCATCTTGTGTGTTGGAGTGATGGTCAATTTGCATATTATTCTTTTATTAGATGGGATATATATATATATATATATATATATATATATATATATATATATATTTGAGGCGTGGTTCATGAATTCACGTATCGGTGGGTTCCAGCCAGCCTGGCCAGGGGGAGGGGACATTGGCAGTTGGCCAGCCTGCCTGTTGGTTGAACTCCTGGTCAAGGAGGCAGTTTGCATAATAGCCTTTTATTATATAGGATATACACTGAGTGGCCAGATTATTTTGCGTTCAGAGATCATAATCTGGCCACTCAGTGTGTGTGTGTGTGTGTGTGTGTGTGTGTGTGTGTGTGTGTGTGTGTATATAATAAGAAATTGTAAGTCACTTTAATTGAGAATAGTTAGAAAATAAAAGTAACTGGAGGTTAGGAAAAGGGATGTAAGGAAAGGTGAGGGTAGTTCAGCTTAGTGGCTAAGAGCTCTGGCTCTGCTGTCAGACCTAAATTTGAATCCTCCCCTTATCACTCACTAGTAGTGTGACTTTGATGAGGGACTGAACCTCTGGAAACCTCTATTTTCTCATCTCCATTTTATAATGAAGATAAGATTAGTATTTATCTTGTAAGGTGACATTAGTGTTAAATGGACTAATGCATATAAAACTTAGCATATTGTTACCACCTGATAGATGTGAGGGACTACTATAGAAATAGAAATATAGGAGAATGTTTTCCAGTAAAACTTTGAAAGAAGTAAAGAAAGCTAAGGAGGCAGCCCCCACTTTAGTATGACATTTTTTTCTTTATTAGAAGGATGAGAACTCAGATGTGTTTCAAAGGGTCTTTGGCAAGAATAACTTCTGGAAAGAGCTCAAAATGTATTAACATGAATATTACAAAAAGGATTTGGAACACAGTTCCTCAGTTTTTAAAGTAGGCCAGCATTATGGAGAGGCACTTGTTTGAGCATCCACTTTTAAATTTGTGTCCCTAAAAAAATAAAAAAATAAATTTCTGTGTCCCTGAAATAATGGTGTCAACTGAGATAATGGAAATTGAGCTCTGAGTTATAAAAATCAGAAAGGACCAGAGACATTTAAATTATGCCCTCCTCTGCATGCAAGCTCAATTTACAATAGAGCAAATAATCTCATAATTTATAGTTCATAAATCTAAAATTATAGTTTATACTTTTCTTATAGAAAATTAGGAAAAGTGATCTTCTGAAAAAGTTCATAGTGAGTAAGACTTGGAAAAAGGAAATCAGCCCAGCCAGCATGGCTTGTGGTTGAGCGTCTACCTATGAACTAGGGGTCACGGTTCATTTCCCGGTCAGGGCACATGCCTGAGTTGCGGGTCTGTTTCCCAGTGGAAGTGTGCAGGAGGCAATGGATCAATGATTTTCTCTCATCATTGATCTTTTTATCTCTTTCAATTACATAATATATAGTATTCAGTCATTAATTTAAGAGGTCAATGGCATCAGCAGTTTATTTCTTATGGTGTCTTTGTTTTCATAATGGCTGAACAACGCCTGTGAGAGCTTTCTTAGAGTTACCCATTAGCTCATGTTCCCAATAGAAATACTTCTTCAGTAAGGTCTCAATTTGCTTTGCTTTAATATATTCTTTTGTGAAGGAAGTTAATTATTATTCTTAGATGTGGGAGAAATCACTATTATGCTTTCTGTAGGAGGAACTATTTTGTATGTTTAAATACATTTCCCAAACATTTGGTAGGAATGATTCCAACAGAGTCATTAGCTCCACCAACAGACATACTTATATGTCCAGTGATTATTTGAAAACCATACCTATGAGCTTATAATTGTTGACAGTAAGAAGCCACAGGTACAGAGAGGCTGTGTACACATAAATGCATGCACTTCCATGTGTTTTATTTTGAAGTTAAGCTTAGCATATCTATAATATACTACATGGAACATTACTATTTTGAACTTAATATTGTATATAGTATATTCATAAGCATTATATTTTTTAGCATTTATTTTCAGATGAAAGGTTAAAAGTTTTAAGGTGCACAAAATGAAGTATGCAAAATGATTAAAGGCATGCCAATGAGAGGCTGGAGAAGAAAGCAAATAGCCTAGGAGTTCAAACCAGAATTTTAAGATGATAAAGCAATGAGAAAAAGGATAGATGGACTGTGCCTCTGAGGACAAAATCTCCTCCAGTTGAGAACCACTGGGCTAGAGGAAGAAACAGACACAATACAGAAGTTTCTCACACACCGTGATAAGTGCCGCTGTGCTGTAGAGCTAGTAGGAGTGCAGTGAAGGGGCAGCTCACAAAGAAAGACTGGGATGGCAGGGAATTTGGAAGACTTTGGGCAGGAAATAAAGTGGAATAGAATCTTCAAAAATGTGCAGTGGCCTGAGAGAGAAGGGAAGGAGAAGGGGGGAGGAGGAGGAGGACTAAGGAGGGAGGAAGAGCGAGTACTGATGGGGAATTACTTAATCCAGGCTGAGGGCACAGAATGAGAAAATGCACAAAGGTTTGACCCAGCATGCTAGTTAAAGGGACCTAGAAGCTGGTAAGAGCCATGTTACTCAAGCGTAAAGTGCAAAGGGGAGCGGGGGGGATAGTGGGCTTTGCAGACCCAAAGCCACAGACACATTTTTCATAGCCCAAGGTCAGTCTTCTATTACCCTTTATAGTGAGGTTATAATTATCCATTTTTCTCTTGTTCATTGCTGGGGAGTCCATTAAAAACTTGCTGCCATTCTTGGTCCCAACAGTTAATAGACTGTAGCACCTTTTATTTCTTCGCCTAGCACAGAAATCAATTGAGCTTTTGCCAAATCTCAGATATGTTTTTCTTCATATTTGGGCAGGGACATTTAAAATTATGTGCAATACTTAAAAATAGAGAAGAAAATAGCTTTAGCAATTTGATCCTTTATTCAACTTCAAGATGTTCATAAAGGTAAAAAAAGAGTTTTTAAAGAATATTGTTATCATGTTAGCAGAGTTCCTTTGACTTCTTGTGAGCTCTGGGAAAACAGGATAGTGTCTTCTTAAAGCCTAATATGTAGACGATGCTCAACCAATGTTTATTGGATAAAATATATTTACATTTGTTATTAGTAATAGTAACAACATCTTACCTTAATCCATTTAAACTACTATAACAAAATATCACAGACTGAATGACTTATTTTCACAGTTCTGGAGGCTGGGTAGTCCAAGGTCAAGGTGTTGGCAGATTTAGTTTCTGGTGATATCCTAGTTTCTGGTTCATAGGCAGCTGTCTTTTCACTGTAACTTCACAGGGGGCAAGAAGTCTCAGGGTATCTTCTGTAAGGACCCTAATCCCATTCATGAAGACCCGCCCTCCTGACCTAAGCACCTTCCAAAGGACCCATCTTCTAATATCATCACATTGAGGATTAGGTTTCAACATAAAATTTTGAAGAGATACAATCAGTCTGTAGCATGTTTCTATAGAGCACAATTCATGATAAATTTCTCAAGGATGTGATCTCATATGATGATTACAACAGCCCAATGAGGTAAGTTTGGAATTGTTTTTAATTCCATTACAAGTTGTGTCTTACCTTTGACCCAATATTACTCAATCCATATCTTTTACCTCTTACACTGAAAGAAAACAATTAAGTGCTTATTCTCATGGCAGATAGCTAATAGAGAGGATAGGCACTGTAGGTTTTTATTTTTAATGTCATAGAATCATAAAACAATAAAGGAGGTAGGAGCCTTTAGAGTCAAACATTTTGATTTCACAGGTTAGGAAAGTGAGGTCATAGCTACTCAGTAGAGCCAGGTTTATAACCCAAGTCTCTGGATGCCTGTATTTGGGTGGACACATCAGGATTTATTAGGAGGTGGGCTTATCTGAAATTCCCATGTCTTTCAAGCAGCAGAACACCACATATCTGCACAGCAGGAGCCCGGGTTGTGGAGGTTTCTATAGTACAATGTGTCCTCTATGTCCTAGGAGAAGGCTGGTGTCAAGGACATAAGAAATAGCACATTCAAAAATGATGTGAATGCCTATTCTTTTATACCAGTATCGAACAATACTATGTAGGTGTCTAAATATAATAAGCTGTTTTATTTTTCCAGAAGAGGAAGTGAGGGTCCAGAAAAGTTAAATGTTGCAAAGGATTTTATTGGCCAAGTCAACATCTGTGTGCTTCCTAACAGTGAGTCATCTCTATTCGTATTAAGTAGGGCAGGAGGGCAGCTGGAATTTCCCAGATCACTCCTAGGTCACTGCTTCCTATCTATGCTGCTCTTTATCCTCGTGGCACCACTTCATTGGCAAAAAAGGGAAACAGAGAGTACCCAGAGAGTTGCCCGTACTGACTCAGATGCCTTCAGCTTCTGGTATGATAAATTTAGGGCAAAACAAATGTCTAACTTTAATAACAATATGAATAATTGGATCTCTTCCCAAATGTTGTTGCTCAATATCACACCCAGAAAGGAACACTGACTATATACAGCTTATCAAAGACCAGCTGTGACTGACAAATGCAAAGCTCGTCATAGGTGATGAAGCTCAGTAGCTAGGGCATCATTGAAAGAAAGAAAAACACTTTGAGCTGTTGTGCTCTCTCCTTGCTGACACGAAACAAACACACAGACAAACACATTCCTTAAAACTGGAAACTAAATAAATGTTGATGCACCAAGTATCACCTACTAGTCTTTGCTTGTCCTGGAACCTTGAAAGCACTAGGCCTTCGTTTGAGAGGGTGTGTGCGTGTGTGCATTCTCTAGAAGGTGGCAACCCTGAGAATAGAAGAAAAGGATCTTGTTGAAGATTCATTAAATTCCTATTACAGTTAGTACATTTGGGGCACCCACTTTAGTTCTTAGAATAACATACCCCCTTACACAGCTGTTATTTTTGCATTCCATGTGTATAACTTGAATTACCCAGTGGCCTTGTTTAGAGGAAATTAATCCTATATTATTGATTCTCTCACTGTCAGGAACAATGGAAGCACAGGAAAAATGTGCAACAAGATACTACTGAAACTAAATGAACTCTGTGATTTCTAAGTTTTAGGGTGCCACTTAATCATGCAAGCTTTGTCTTTCAAGAGTTCACCTGCCAAGGAAAAATCAAGAACTTGCAGAGTCACAGCAGGATTAAATTCTAGCATTCATTTGTTCATTTTATAATTGGCATTTTTTATTCTAAGTGCTTTCTTTCCTTCTCTGTTTCTTAAAAAACAAAGTAAAACAAGACAAAAGAAAACCAAAACTAAATTAAATAAAACACCTGTGACAAAAATTCCTCCACAAAACAAACAAACAAACCAAAAAAACAGAGCAAAAAAAATAATGAGTCTCTAGGGTAGATTATTATTTATGTGGGCCCATGGCACCAGTGCAGATGGAAAGAGAGAAAGGGGAGGGCCCCATTCTTTTCTTACTCTTATTCTTGCTCTACTGTGAGAGGCTTGGAGAGCACAGTGGTCAGCCCACCAGGCAAGTCTAGCTCCATGCTCACCCAGCCTCCTTGGAAAATATTTGGTTTTAGTCTATTCTCCTACTTGGTCCATCTGTGGGAAAATAGACTGAGAGAAGAGATCTATCTAGGCCCTGGAATTGGTTTTCATGTCATTTGGACAGATAATCCAGGGTCTTGGGTACAAGGAGCATGGTCTGGGTGGGGAATGCTTATGTATTAGGTGGGCATGGGGTCATGTTGGGCATCTTCTCTTAACCCCCTAGGACATTTTGCCCTGTGAGGACCATGGCTAGAAGTTTCTCTAAAACTTAGGATCCGGGGCAGGATTCCCAGTTGCTCAGATCTATGGGCAGTACTGCTAAAAACAAAAAACAACAACAACAAAAACACCCTAAAAACTTGTTTAAGTGTCTGATTCCTAAATTCTTCTTCCAGATATTCTGATGTAGCAGTTCTGTAGGAACTGGCTGTGCAACCAAAGGTAGGTGTGCTGGTGTTTCCTGGTTTGGCTCTGGTCCTGGTTGGGATGTTTACCATCAGGAGAGAGGCCTCTTTCCTCTGCCCTCCCGGAGGCCCTGAGTGACTCACCCTCCTCCTGTTGCTGGACTCTCTGTGTGGTTGCCAGCACCCCTGCTGTGCCTTTTGCAGACCTCACCTGCTCCCTGTGTGCCTCATTGGTTCTGTTTCCCTGCTGCCACAGCTGTGGTTGTTCTGCCCCTTGCTTATTGTAAGAGGACTTGTTATTGTTCCCGCTGCCACTGTTATCAGCTGCAATCACTGGGCTGTTTCTCTTGCAAGAAGGGCTTCCACTTCTGCCAGATAGACTCTTTCACTAAATGACAATAGTACTGAGGGACCCCACACCCCTTACCCCGTTATGGCCTCATGGTTTCTATCCCTCTAGATAGTACTTGTCCTTGCTCTCTGAGACCTGAGAGTGGGCTCATGTCCCTCAGTATTACAATTTTCTTGGGGTCTTTTCCCCCACCAGAACTTAGAGCAGCCCTTCTATTCTCCAAAAGATTCTGAATCTGAGGACCCAATACTTGATTCTCCTTCTTTCTTCCTTCAGGGAGTCTGTGTTACTAGCTAAATTTCCTAGATTCCTGAGGCAGGTAATCCTGTAAATTGAACTTCACTATGATCTTTGTCACATTTACATGATAGATTTCTTAACAGTATTAGATGAATAATTGCAAAATCACTTCTTACTATTTTTGTGTACTTATACTAGAAAAGGTGTGAGAAGCATGAAGACAGGGCAAAACCAAACATTATAGAATTATGCATCTATTTAAAAGTATGACAAAATATGGGCCCAGAACATTTAAAAGTTACTTTGAAGAAATTTAGATATTGAGCAAATATTCCTGTGACTTTGCAAATAATAAATTCTACTGTGGTAAACCTGTGCACATAAAATAATGTTTGTGCATTGTCTTTAGTACATGGTTACATAAATATAATATAATATAATATAATATAATATATAATGCATTTGTCAAAAATTTTGGCTTTATATGTCCTTAAGTAATATTTTGAGATATTTGTTCAAGTGTGCTCCCAGGTTGATTTTTCTTCTTTCTTTGCCTTTACGATGTTTTATTCAATGGCATTCATTGCTTCTGGGATGGAGTGACTCAGAACACTTAACAGAGAATCTAGTGTTTGTCCTTTCATAAATGTCCAGTAATAAATCCACTGGTCTGGGCATCAGAGAGAAAACTTATAATAAAACTATCATATTAAACCAGTTTTCCCCACTTGCAATTACATAAATATTTCCAGAAGAAAAGTGAAAAATCAGGAGAGAGTAAAGACTTGGATCTCTGATAAGGGCTTTGCCAGTTCTGAGGATAGAGGATAGAGCTACTCCTCCATCCCTCCCCACAATAGGTTTTGGGAATGAAAGTCAGAGAGTCTCATAATATAGGATCTGGGGAACAAGACAGAACTCAGAATTTCTACATGACTATCATGAGTTGGGAATAAAGAAAATATCATTGAGGTGTATGTATCTGGACAGGGGTGTATGATATAACTTCTTGGATTTTTTTCCAGGCCCAGGGCAGTAGGAGAGCAGCAGAATATTTTATGTGGCTGCAAGCTACATAGTTATAGAAAAGAACTTCATAGCTAAATGATCATGCAGTGAAACAAAGGATACAGCAGGGGCAGTTGATCTCTTGTGGACCAACACCTGAAGACTAGTTGGGAATGAAAATGGATAAATAGATGCACCCAAGATAAATGATTGTCCACAACTAATATTTATTCCTTCCTTTTCTTATGAATTATCTTGCAGTTTATAATTCTGCAAGGTAATTGCTATTCTTTGCTATATTACTAATGACAAATGCTATACTTCATGAATTTCAGAATAATCTTAGCTATTGTCTCTTCTAATAATACCTCTGCCCCATTGCATGCAAGGTCTTTTCAATGTATTTTCTATGCCTCTTACTTCCTCTCTTGTATTTCTCATTTTTATTTTAATGTCTTTGTATTTCATTTTAGATAATTCAGTTCACTAATTCTTTTTTCAGCAGTATCTAATATACTGTTAAGTCTGTTTATTGAATTGATTTCAGTTATCAAAATTTTCAGTTTTAGTATGTTTTCTGCCAGAATTTTTATTTGTTTGTTTATTTATTTATTTTGAATCTCTTTGTTTTTTTTAAAATTAATGTATTACGTGTATACCTATCTTGCCATTGTCCCCTCCCCACCTACATGCATACCCTAACTACCCAGAGTCTTGTGTTCACTAGTTATGCTTATATGCATGCATATAAGTCCTTTGGTTGATCTTTTATTTATCCACCTCTCCCTAACTTTCCCACTGTAATTTGACAGTCTGTTTGATTCTTTACTGCCTCTGTATCTATCTTTTTGTTCATCAGTTTATAATATTCTTTATTATCCATGAATGAATGAGATCATGTGGTATTTTTCTTTCATTGACTAGCTTATTTCACTTAACATAATGCTCTCCAGTTCCATCCAGGTTGCTGCAAATGATAAGAATTCCTTCTTTTTTATTCCTGCCAGAATTTTTAAACTTGACTTCTATCTCCTTGAATTTAGCAACTATAGTTGTATATAAACCTTTTAAAATAATCTAATATCTGGAGCCTCTGAAGTGTATTTTTGTTGTCCATGTCATATTATCTGGTTTTTACAAATGCCTAGATGTTTTGATTATATGCTAAACGTTTTTTGAGCAATCAATTTTCCAAACACAAAATGCACAAGTAATTTGAAGCCTAGAATTACCTTCTTTTTCCCCATTAAAGAAGATATTTAATTACTTTGGCCAAGTAATTGGCTGGGATCACTAATGTGAAAGCAGCTTGAGTACCTGACTGCACCCCCCCCCTCCGTCCCTTCCTCCCCCATGCCAACCTGCATTCCAATACATATGCTTGCTAGCCCCAACACCCTTTTCTGCTTGTGTCCTAGCTAGCCTTGCAAAACCTTGCAAAACCTGTTTCCCTGAATGCTTAAACCATACAAGGGCATTTGACTGACAGGGTCTTGGTAGTTATCTCACTTCCCTTCCTTACAACCCTCACAAGGGCTGCAAAAAACCATGAAAAGTCCAAAAGCCTAGTCCATATTTGGGAGACCAAGAAACCAGGGGAATATATGCCCTGCTGCATATGATGATGAGAATCATTGATCAGCTGCCTCTTGCATGCCCCCCACTAGGGATCAAGCTAGCAACGGGGTATGTGCCCTGACTTGGAATCGAACTGTGATCTCCTGGTTCATAGGTTGATGCTCAACCACTGAGTCATGCTGTCCAGGCTGCTAATTCAATCTTGGATGACTTCAAGAATTTTGTCTCTTAAAATTTCATTAATCTTTTGTGAGAGGATTGTTTAACGTTGCCTAGTCTGCCAGCAGAAGGAAGTTTTGTTTAAGATGCTTTATTGGGCTTAAATCCAAGTCATCTTGAGGCTATGGCCATGACTCTGGGGAAAAAAAGGGTGAGGTGAGATGAAGCCGACTCTCAGAAGCCATGCTGATTTTGGTGAAACCCTCAAAAGAGTACTGTAATGTATTTTAATTTTCTTGGACAGATTCAAGTTAATCTTCAGAAAGACAAAATGCAAATACAGTCTTGTAAGAGCTTGCTGATGAGACTACATTTTCTGAGTGCCTGTGGGATGGATGTCTAAGAAGGAAAAGACATATTAATCTATTTTTAATGGCCCAATGGCTCAGAATGCTTAAATGGGTGTCAGTCTACTAGTCTCGGCTTGGGCTTACTTGGCACAGAGGATCCTGTCATTGTGATAAACTGATGTATCCCTTAATCTGCACACATGCAGGATCGAGGGTGGGGTGGAGGGGAAGGGGATAGTTTGTAGGAGGAAGCTACATTCTATAGTCAGGTCTGATTCTTCTCTAGCCATGGAGAGGGATGCTTATGATTTGTCTGCTCAAGTGCCCCTCTCCTTGCTTTGCCCATTGAAAGCTGAGCACTTTGTTGTGGAGTGTACTTATAAAGAGAATTCCCACAACTCATCATGCATAACTTGAAACAGGCTTGTGAGATATTGAGGAACCCAAGAGAGATCCTTGGCTCTGGAAGGGCCTCTGGGCCAGGATGATTTATTTTCCCTCAAGCAGATAACTCTGCTCCCAAGATTGGGTGATAAATTGAAGGAGGAAGGGACACGGCTTGACAGTCTATGGGTGTGAGCTGCTGTTTTAAGCAGATTGCTTCTCCCCCTCCTTATTTCCCCCTGAACATACTCTATCAGAGATGTCTCCCAGCAACCAGCAGAATTGTGGCTGAGAGCACCCAGGCAATCTGATGAGTCTGGGGAGATGCCAGCCACACAGCCTTTCACTGCTTGCCATGTGAGTGTTCTTGTTCTAGAGAGACAAATGAAAAACTCAGAGCAGAGATGCATTTGAGGTAGCTTATACAAACAATGAGAATTTATGGGAATTTCTGATATAGGACACTGGTAAAATTTAAGACAGAGAAATAAGCTTCGGGAATAAACTGACCAGAGACTTGAACACACACCTTTTTGTGTCTAATTTCATGCTTTTTTTTCTCTCTCTCTTTGTGGACTAGCTTTTTTTTTTTTTTACTTTTCATGCATCAATTGAAAATACAGTTTCTGAAAGTTACCAATGTTATATGTTCTACCTCCAGCTACTTGGAAGGAAACAGCTGTCTCTTTTCTCTTTTCCAGTTCCAGACTGTGGTCATGGGGTAGGGCTGTGAAACAAATATGACATTCGGATCCATCCCTTTAACCTTTGAATGGACAGTAGTTCACAGGAAAGGTGGTGGAGATGTGGAGGGAAATGCTGACAGATGTAAAAGGGCTCCATCAAAGAAAGCTCTTCGAGATGATCCAATTTTTTATATTTATGAACAGTCTGGAAAAATTATTTACTCATACAATCAAAAACTGGCAAACTGTTAATTAAGAGGTTATATCCATGAAGAAATATAATTTGTTAATAGCTAATATAACTATGGATTATATAATTTCTTAAGTTTGTGGTTAATATTTAAGTTTATATATTTTTTTACATACAGAATATAAAAAATCAGAGCTATTTTTTAAAAAAATCAGAAAAATTTTTATGAAAACATTAATTGAATCACATATATTTCGTTCCTATGACAATGTACAGTTCATCTTCCTTTATTGATGAGAAACAGAGCCCAATTCACAAGATTGTAAATTGCTTTTTTTTCTGCAGAAAATTTTATTGTTTCCATGTGGTCTAATGCATGAGAGAGGGCTCCAGGGTGGTTAAAAAGATACCTCGTGTTTTCTGGGAAAGGCTCAGGCAAAGCCAGACACCAGGGGGATGCAGAGGGGCTCTTCAAAGGTCTCTCTGGGCTACTCAGGCTCCTAGTCATACTTGAGGATGAATTTTTCGAAGAGGTACTCACCCAGCCCAGCCTGGAAGCCGGCCAACCTATGGAGGTTAGTCATGTGTGGCCCATCTTGTTGATGAGTTTCACCTCCTCATCAAGGAAGTGGTTCTCTAGGAAGTTACAGAGATGAGGGTCTGTGTGGGGAGAACAGAGGGCATGGAGACCCAAAAGGGCCTAGTTCAGGATCTTCTCCAAGGCCATGGCAGCTTCCAGGGCTGCCTGAGTTTTGCCCCCACTCATTTTAGGGAGGCTTCAGAATGTCCTGGAAGAGAATGCAGCCACTGCACTGGTTTTGCATCTTTAAGAGAGTCTCAGGCCCTTGCACTTCTCCTCGGCCAACTCGGGGAAGAAGTGACCCACATCCTCCAGAGCCACATTGTCATGTTCCAAATAGAAGCCCAGAGAGAGGTAGGTGTAGGAGGCCCACAGATGGAGGTTGACCTCGATGGAATAATTCTGATAAATTTGGGAGCTCATGGTTGTTTGACAGTAAGGAGTTAAGGTTAAAAATGGTGTTGGCTGGTCTTAGAGCCTGAGGATGGCTGGGGTGTTCTGAAGGTCGTGGCTAGAAAAGAGGTTGGAGGGTGATTGATGCTGGAAGAAGGGGCATTTCTGGATCTGTTCCACCCAAACACTGTTGATGCAAAAGACAGGGACCACTGAGGATCACTGCTAGTTGTAAAATTTGTAAAGCTACTTTTAGGTTTTCATCCTGAATGTTTTTAAATAAAATTCCCTGAAAACAGTGGTTAAGAAATAAAAAAAGACCAAAGACCAAGAATATAGCTGACAGCCTGTGATAAAGATTTAGAGTATGCAAAGATGTGAAAGAAAAGGATTATTATTAAGTTTTCTATATCAAGGTAGATATGGTTTATTTTCAGTATCTGTACTCTTTCTTCAGGTATCTATTATTTGTTTAGCCAATACTTAAGAATTGTCCCAATTCTTAGATAAAGACAGATTCGTGAATCTTTTAGAAAGAAAAACTAGTTGAGTATGTTACAGCCACATGAATCATGTGAGGGATATTGCTGAAGGCTATATTTGTCATGAATGAAAAAATGTTCTCAAAGGAAACTATATGTCTACCTAAAATGACACGGTTCACCTCTGTTCCGAGGAACTTGTCTTTTCAGTATATTGTTGAATGTGTTACAAAAGTGCCATTATCAACTGTTAGCGCTGCAGGAAGAAACTCTTCCAGACTTGTAAAACCTCATCCCTGAAAGTTTGGATTGCTCTTGGAAGCTCATATTTCCATTATTGTTAATCCTTTTGATAACAAATTGCACATCTTCTCACCTTGCTGCATTTATACTTAGCCACTTATTGCCTTTTTAATTCAACTTATAAACCACAGTCAGGTGAGGGTACCTGGTGTGCCAATTATGTCCTCTTACTTCATGCTTCAATTATGTCCTCTTACTTACTGCTTCAAGATTTTTCAGTGGATCCATATCATCTCCAAAATTTAATTCTAGCACTCATCCTGTATTTCAGGGTCCTACAATCTACCATATCTAGTTGACCTTGTTTCTTCATACATTTTAATATTTATCTGTTACCTCATGAAGGAGAGAAGAAGATGAGGTGCAGTGTGTGTCCTAAATATTTCATGCTCAGTCTCCAATCAGATTTTATTTCATTTATTTTCCTTTCAGAGGCTGACGTGATTCTTCCTTAAGATACAAGGACAGAGGTAGTAAAGTCAGGGGCAGCCAGACTGGCTTTTTGCCAGGGATGTGCCTCAGCATGCTTATCTTTGGCTGTACTTGCCCTTGACATTTTTACTTTTTTCTTTTAATCCCACCCTCTCTCCAAACCAGGAGCTATGTCTTTCTGAAACTCAACATTTACCTTCATCCTTCTGTTTGTAAGCTAACACTTAGGCCTGCTTCTATCCTTGTAATCTGTCCTTTGCATCGATTAGTAGTCATTTCTTCTTGTCCCTAATCATTATTTCCAGACTTCATCATGGTCTCTTTGATGCCTCTCCCTTTGACTGTTACAAACCTCTAGTGCTCATGTGAGAGGACATCTGCTGTAGTGGTCAAAGCACAGTCTCTAAGGAAAATCTGCGCTTGGAACCCAACATTGTGTGACTGAGGCAGTTTCAGAACCACTTTATGCCTCAATATTCTTTTTTCTTTTTCTCTTTTTTTTAATTAATTTTTTATACATATCTCCCCATTGCCCCCCCTCCCTCCCAGTATGCCTCAATATTCTTATTGGTAAAATGGAACTAAAGAGTACCTCCTCATAGAGTAGTTCATTATAAGGCTTACTAGAGTTAATATAAGCATAGTGATTAATTATTCTTCTCAACTTAGTTGTTCTGCCTCTGTGAAATACAATCACCAACATTACTGTGTTTTGTTTTGTTTTGTTTTTTTACATATAAGAAATATGTTTTTATTTATTTCAGAGGGGAATGGAGAGGGAGAGAGAGAGAGAGAAACATTAGTGATGAGAAACAATCATTGGTTGACTGCCTTCTGCATGCCCCACAAAGTATCAAGCCTACAACCTGGGCATATGGTTCATAGGTCTACGCTCAACCACGGAACCATGCTGGCTGGGCAACACTACTGTTTTTGTTTTGTTTTGTTTTGTTTTTGTTTAATATTTTTTTTTATTAAAACTCCTGACTCTTTTGAGAGCTTGGCCAGGCCCTGAACTGGGTTGGTTTCTTTGAGTTAAAGTTTGCATCTTCCCTTCTTTTTAAGGCCAGATTGTTCTATTTTCATCTATAGCCATAATCTTTTATTTCTCTCATCTTTTCTGAAATGTCATGGTCCTCATTGGGATAGCTACTTATTTTTATGCTAAGTCTTATATTAACCAGCATTGTTCCTTAACCAGTTCTTAACCTCTTTATCTTAATCTGTACAACCATATTTAAAACTTCCAGGTGGGAAGGATCAAAGATCACTCCTTTGAATCACTCATAGCCTATAGAACAGTAGATACTGAATAAGTGTTTGAAAGAATTGTTTGAGTAACCATACTTCCTTAAAGAGCCTAGAAGTCTTCCAAGATGGTTTTGAGGGTATTAACTTTAGAAGACAAAGCTTTCTGTGTACAAATGTCCTGATTGCCAGTGTTCCATGTGATCTTCATGAATGAGGTATGGCTAGCCTGACGGATCTGAAGGCAGGAAGAACCTTCTTGGTATCACTATTTGTGACTTTAGCAAGAGGTGAGTTCATAGGCTGTTAGCTGCCATAGCCTAAAAAGTTTACAAAACAAACAAACAAAATCTGAGTGAAGGGTTTGAAGTGCAAGAGCTAAAGAATCTGACTTAGGACATGACTTCTCTGACTCACAGACAGGTCATCTTTTACCATTAGAACTCAGCTTTTTAACTTGTAAAATGAAAATACAGGCTAGATCTCATCTTGGTGTTCACTATATGATGATTCTTTTTTAAAAGACGAGGGTATCATGCCCTGGCCAGATGGCTCAGTTAGTTGGAACATTGGCCCATACACCAAAAGGTTGTGGGCTTTCTCTGGCCTGATAGCTCAGTTGGTTAGAGCAGTGGTCGGCAAACTCATTAGTCAACAGAATGGCAAAGCGCAGCTTATGTAGCCTCATATGGCTCACGATCCACAGTTTGCCAACCACTGGGTTAGAGCATCATCCCAATATGCAAAGGTTTTGAGTTTGATCACCTGTCAATTATAAACCAATGAATGCATATATACAAGAATGAGCCAATGGATGCATAAATAAGAGGTACAATAAATCGATCTTGCTCTCTCTCTCTCTCTCTCTCTCCCTCTCCCTCTCTCCCTCTTTCCCTTCCTCCCTCCCTTCCTCCCTCTCTCCAATTAATTTTTTTTAGAAAAGGTGCAGATTTGATCCCCAGTTAGAGCACATCACATTTTTAGGTTTCAGGTTTGAGGCAATTGATCTATGTTGCTCTTTCACTTCTCTCTCTCTCTCTCTCTCTCTCTCTCTCTCTCTCTCTCTCTCTCTCTTTCTCTCCTCTCCTTTCCTCCCACTCCCTCCCTCCCTCCCTCCCTCCTTCCCTCTTCCCTTCTCAAAATCAATAAACATATCCTCAGGTGAGGATTTAACAAAATGAGAGTATGGCTTTATATTTTATCTTTACTGTTATTCTTGTTTTTGTGTATGAGGTTGCCTTTGAGCTGTGAGAAAGGTTTTTTCTCACTAAACCAGTTTCTCCATCATATCAACCAATGACCACCAACCACTAATTATTTAAACCAGAAATGTGGGACTTCTTGATTCCACCTTTTGTTCACTTTTGCCATCCAGATCGTGAACAAATTTAATCAGTTCTGCTTCAGATATAGATTCCAAATTTATCTGCTGGTCCTCAGGCTTATCCATTGCTTTTCATCTCCCCTGCCATCAACTTAATCCAATCCATAATAACTTTGCATTTGTCAAAATAATCTTCTTATTGGTCTCCACATTTTCACTCTTGCTTTCCACCCATCTATTTTCAGCACTGCAGCCAGTTATCTTGTAAGAACAAATTTGATCACACTACTTTCCTGCTTAAAATACTTCAATATTTTCTTTTTGTGCTAAAAAGAAAATTTGAATTCATTTCCATAGCCAATCAGGTTCATTTGGCTCTTGCTTACTTCTCCAGGCACATTCCAAGGCATTCTCAATTTTACATACTGTCTTCCAGCCACATTTATTTTCTTTTAATTCCTCAAATAGACCCTGTTTTTTTTTTAAATAATTTATAGTGCTTATTCAGGTTGTTCCTTCTACATGGAATGATCTTAGCCCTGCTCTTTGAATGGCCTGTGCCTTCTCATTCTTCAGTTTTAGTACTTTGTAAATACATTGATGCATTTTTTATTTGTTTGTTTTTAATTCTTACCAAGGATATTTTCCCATTGATTTTTAGAGAGAGTGGAAGAGAGAGGGAAAGAAAAAGAGAAATATCCATGTGAGAGAAACACTTCAATTGGTTGCCCCCTGCACAAGCCCCAAGCAGGACCTGGAACAGGGAGGACCCTGCAACTGAGGTACGTGCCCTTGTCCAGAATCGAACCCAGATCCCTTTGATCTGCAGGCCAATGCTCTGTCCACTAGGCCAAACCAGCTAGGGCTTGATGTGTTTTTTAAGAAAGAACCCCCTCCACCCTGCAGCTCTTATACCTATATATTTGTCTGTCAAATTAATGTATAATAAGTTTACAGTTTCTCTTTGTAAGCCTTAATGTGGAAAATTTGCCAGTGACTTTATTAAAATTGATCTTTGGCTGGTTCAATAGGCAGTATAACTAGATCTGCAAAAATGATTTTACTTATAGTTAATGAAATAAATTTTTATCAAGTTTAATTTTGAAAGGTCTATTTTACATGAAGCAACAGATATAGTTCAAAAAATCTTCAATGAATACATTTGGCAGAATCATAATGATCCTATTGCACAATAATTTCCATAAATTTAAAATTGGCCATGTTACTGCTTCTTTGAGGTAGAAAATAGTGGCTTTCAAATGTCTCTTCACTCAAAAATGTTTCACTAAAGTACTCTCACTAAAAATTTATCATAAATTTTTCGTATTTGCTAAAACCTCTGAAGTTCTTTTGCAAAAACTTAGAGAAAATCACTAAATGATAGCAAACAGAAAAAAACCAAGATGGCGGCATAATGTATACACCTGTACGTGCTGCCTCTCATAACTACACCAAATCTAAAACTAAAAGACAAAATGTCTATCACCCAGAAACACGGGAAAACTGGCTGAGTGGAAGTTGTATAACTAGAAGGAAAGAGAAAAGAGCATTGAGACTGGGTAGAACATGCACAAGCATGGAAAAGCAGAATTATGGAGGTGTGCGAATTGGGCTGGCAACTAGGTGCGCTGTTTTTTTCAGTCTGAAGGGAGACACAAGCTCCTGACTGCTCTGAACTCCAGTTTCCAGCAAGACTCTGGGGACCCCAACTTCTATGGGAAGAGGCTGTCTGCTATCAGGTCAGAAGGTGAGGGTGGCTTTCTTGCAGAGTTGCAGGCAGGAATCATTGTTCATTGTGCTGGGGTGCAGGATGCGGGGACATGGAAACACGGAGACACAGAGAGCAATGACTGGCAGCCATTGCTGTTTGCCACATCCTAGTGATTCCCTGAGATCCCACCCCACCCAATTTACAATTCCACAGGAGCTATACACAGTGGCTTTTGCATATGAATGGCCTGCCCTATCCCAGCTTAACCTAATAAACTGCAGCTAGGTCAGACAGCTCCAAAACTTCCAAACCCCAAGCAAAGAGGAGAAATCTGTAGATCTTGCTGTAGCTCCTGCTGGGTGGCCTCAGACAGTAGCTTACCTACACCTTCTTAGAGATCCAGGTGCCAGTGTACCTAGTGGTCAGTGTGAGACACCACCAGATTTCAACTCCTCACATCCATAAGTGACACACTCCAGAGGCAACTCCTCACATCCATAAATGATACACTCAAGAGGCAGACTCAGTGAGCACCAAAGCCCCACTGAAGCAAGTCCTGCCCCATAAGGGTGTCTTCCATTATAGACATAGCAGGTCCTGACAGCCAATTGGCCTGGAGGTCAATTCCTCCTCGTGTACTAATAGCAATCAAGGATTAACTACAAGACCATGCATTCAGCCCACAAAGGGGTGCCCCAAGAGTGTCCGTCTCAGATGATTGGGGAGGCTAAATCAATGGGTATTATAGGTCACATACTACATAAAGCCACTCCATCAACACAGGGAAGCAGCCAAAAATGTGGAGACACAGAAACATGTCACCAATGAAAGAGATGGAGGAAAGCAAACTACTGGTTATAGAGTTCAAAACCACAGTTATAAGGTTACTCAAGAATCTTCTAGAAACCTCTGAGGAACTTAGTGGGACCTTTAAGGATCTTAAAATGAGAATGCCAAAAAAATGGAAAGGGACCAGTCAGCAATTAAGCATACACTGTCTGAAATAAAGAATAATATATAGAAATTTAATAGTAGACCAAAGGACCCCAAGAATTAAACCAAAGATCTGAAATATGAGGAAGCAAAAAACACTCAACCAGAAAAACAAAAAGAAAAAAGAATCCAAAAATATGAAGGTAGTGTAAGGAGCCTCTGGGACAACTTCAATCATACCAACATCCAAATTATGGGGGTGCCAGAAAAAGAGAGCAAAATATTAAAAACTGATTAGAAGAAACAATGACAGAAAACTTGCCCACCTGGTGAAAGAAATAGACTTACAAGTCTAGGAAGCACACAGAACCCCAAACAAGAGGAATTCAAAGAGCACCACACCAAGATACATCATAATTAAAATGCCAACAGCAAAAGACAAAGAGAGAATCTTGAAAGCAGCAAGAGAAAAACAATTACCTATAAGGGAGTACCCATATGATTGTCAGCTGATTTCTCAACAGAAACTATGCAGGCCAGAAAGGAGGGGCAAGAAATATACAAAGTGATGAGCAGCAAGAACCTACAACCAAGATTACTCTACCCAGCAAAGCTATCATTTAGAATTGAAGGTCCGATCAAGAGCTTCACAGATAAGAAAAAGCTAAAGGAGTTCATCAGCACCAAACCAGTATTATATGAAATGCTGAAGGGTATTTTTTAAGAAGAGGAAGAAGAAGAAAAAGTAAAGATAACAAAGTAACAACAAATACATATCTATCAACAAGTGAATCTAAAAATCAAGTGAATTAAAAATCTGATGAACAAAATAGACTGGTGAATATAATAGAATCAGGAGCATAGAAAGGGAGTGGACTGACAATTCTCAGGGGAAAGGATTGTGAGAGGTGCGGGAAAAGATTGGGCAAAAATCTTATACCTATGGATGAGTACAGTGGCAGGGGGTAAGGACATGGGCAGGGGGAATCAGATGGAGGGAGCTATGGAGGGAAAAAGGAGGAACATCTGTAATAATATGAAAAAAAAGATTTATTTTTGAAAAACTAAAAACCTGAAGTATCTATATCTAAATAATAATAAAAAATAATAAATGATAGCAAAAATTTACATTATACTTCATTGCTTTAGAACAAGTGCCCAGTCCTGACAAAAATAATCAATGTGCTCATACATCCTTTTGATTTTATTGTTTCTGCTGGTCTTTTTCTTTAGAATTTAATTTTTTTCTATGTAAATGTCCATTTTCTTACATGGGTTGTATATTTATTGACCTTTTCCACAATTTTTGTGCACTGATCTTCAAAGAAAAATATTAAAGCCTGGTGTTTTACACAAATTGTCCAAAACTGATTCTGTGTCAGCAAATTTACTAGTCTAATTAACATCAATTAAAACTTCACTCCAGAAAAAAGTTAACTCAGAAAAATTTTTTTAGCCTTAACAAAGAGAAAAATCTGACCAATCTTCTTGTGTACACACTTTTTTCAGTATCTTGGTTTCTTGAAATTTATCTTTATTTTGTAAACAGCTTCAGAATGAACACTCCATTGTATCTGGGAAAGCCTTTTCACTCAAACCTACAATCTGCAGCACCTTTGACCAATGAGTCTTTTCAAAATTGATGAAAAGGAGGAATACATTTTTTCAAAGTTTTTAAAAAACATCCTATATAAAGACAAACTTCCAAAATTGTGAACTCTTGAAAGATTTGGAGGATGATTTGCATAAGGCACAGATAACAATTTGGGATTAACCTCTTTGAATATTTACCCAAACCCCATAGTGAGTAATGGCTGCAGCTGCAACATTATCATATACTAGTACATACAGATATTTTTACCACGGTAGAGGTTCATCTCCAGTCTTTTTTTTTCTTATATATTTTATTGATTTTTTACAAGAGGAAGGGAGAGAGATAGAAAGTTAGAAACATCAATGAGAGAGAAATATCGATCAGCTGCCTCCTGCATGCCCCCTACTGGGGATGTACCTGCAATCAAGTACATGCCCTTGACCTGAATCAAACCTGGGATCTTTCAGTTTGCAGGCTGATGCTCTATCCATTGAGCCAAACCGGTTTCAGCTATCTCCAGTCTTTTACTCTCTCATTGTGCTATGACTTTTGTGTGAATTCAGCAACAGTTGTTTGAGATAAAGAAAAGAAACCCAAGAATGAGTCCTTTGTTTCAAATTTGCCACCTACAATATGGACATAACTATGCAAACTATGCACTTCGCATGTCCTCAGGACGTGAAACACAGGGAGGACTAAGAGCCAGTGTTCCCACTTCTAGGAATATATCCAGAAAGAATGTATGCACCCCTATGTTTTTAGCAGCACAATTTACAATAGCTAAGAGCAGATGAGTAGATAAAAAAAATCTGTGGCACATCTCCACAATGGAATACTATGCAGCTATAAAAAAAGAAATAACTCTTATCATTTGCAATAGCATGGAGGGACCTGAAGAGTATTATGCTAAGCGAAATAAGCCAATCAGAGGAAAGTGTTACATGATCTCACTCATCTATGGAATCTCATGAACAAAATAAGCTGATGAACAGAAATAGATCCAGAGACATAGATTCGTGGAACAAACTGTTGAACCTCAGGGGAAAGGCAGCAGAGAGTGGGTGGGTGGGAAGAGATCCACCAATGAACTTGTAGGCATATGTACATAACCCATTGACACAGACAATAGGGTGGTGCAGGCCTGAGGCAGGCTAGAAGAGGTCTGGGGGGGGGTGGACATATATAATATTTTTGACAATAAATAGTAAAAAAGAAAAAGAGCTATGAAAAAGAACCAAAGATTTGGAAACAGGAGCAGAAACCAAAGCTAACTCAAGTCACTCTGTATCTCCTTGAACCTAAGGTAAAAATAAATGCATATAGTTGAGTGTCTTAGTTCATGCTGCTGTATACTGTAGATACCATAGACTGGATGGCTTAAATGAAAACATTGATTTCTCATAGTCTAGAGCCTGGGAAGTCCAAAAGTAAGGTGCAGCAGATTTGGTGTCTGGTGAGGCCCATTTCTTGGCTTGTAGATGGCCATTTTCTTCTTGTTTCTCATGTGGTGGAGAGCAGAATGGAGAACAGATCATCTTTTTAATGTCTTATAAGACACTGGAGGCCTGGTGCATGAAATTCATGCACAGGTAAGGTTGCTAGGCCTAGCCGGCAATCAAGGCTGATCGGGGCCTTCCAGCTACCAGCTGGGACCTTCCTTCGCTCTGTGCCACCTGCTGGCAGTCAGTGCACATCATAGCAAGCGATTGAACTCCTGATCTCCTGGTCGAACTCCCAAGGGGACACTTTGCATATTAGCCTTTTATGTATATAGCTAGATTACAAGAGCACTAATTCCATCATGACAACTCAACTCTCATGACCTGATTACCTCCCAAAGGCCCCACTTTCTAAATACCACCAAATTAGGGATTTTGGCATCAGCATATGAATTTGGCAGGAAGACATAAACATTCAGTTCATAACATTTGAGTTCCTGTGTATTGGGGACTGACTGTGTAACTGAGAGTTCTTCAAATTGACTCCCATGTAGAATTCAGTGTGTCTTAAAGGGTAAGTAATAAAGTGTTAATTTTTAGTTTACATTATTAAAACTCAACAGTAACCACAGTAATTGTTTAGATCTTAGATCAACAAATTTTTCTTTTTTTTTTCCAGAGAAGTGTTTTATCACTGACATTGTTTAGAATTGCCAATGCAGGGTGATGACAAAAAGCAGACTAGTTTTAGTCAGTTTTATCACTACTGCTAAACTTTTTAAAGACACTAGTGGCCCAGTACACAAAATCTGTGCACATTAAAAGGGAATTAATTAAAGGAAATATTTTAATATTTCTATTTACCCTTTCTTTATAATAGAAGTGTCAGAGATGAAAGAAAATTAGGAAAATGTATATGAAAATCTCCCTCCTGTCAGAGTCTGGGTATGCTGCAGGACCCAGAGTCAAGTCCCTGCCCACCTGTGCATGCCTCGAAATTGTGCAAGACCCAGCCCCAGCCAACCCTACACATGTCAAGCCCCTCAGGGCAGGAGGCACAGCCTCAGGTCCCCTGTCAAACCCCACCAGGCAGGGGGTGCAGCCTTAGGTTGCCCAGCCCTGGTGCGAGTACACAAGGGTGTGATGACCATTTGCATATTAGCTCTTTATTATATAGGATTGCACTGTCCCAGCTCTGGGTACACACATGCTTCTGATAACAATGTTCCCTAGATTTAATACGTATGTGCCCTCTATTTAATCTTTATTTTTTTGTCAGTATCTTCTCTTTTTTTCTATTTAATCTTAATCTCCAAATTCTCATTACCTTCTATATAATGTTTGTAACACTTTGCAGTTATATATTTATTTGTTTATGTGAGGTATCTGTTTCCTTCACTAGACTGTACTTTGTATTCTCCATAAAGAAAGAAACTATATCCCTCATACCCACCTTTTAATTTATGCCTTCCATAGTGCCTTGCATACAGTGAGCAGGCAATAATAGTATTTGCAGAAAAAATGAATAAAGGAATATCTTAAAATAGTTTATAAGAAGCAGTAGGTGCCCAGAGTCTAATGTTTCAAAGAAGCAACTTTACTCACAAACATCTTCTCTGGGTTTTATTATTCACTAGAATGTGTTGCAAGTCCTTGTACACTCATATAGTCCCATCAACTAGACCTCTAAAATTCCTGTTAGTGTTTAATAACCAGGTGAGAGGTGCTAGGATTATATTTGGGGGAAGTATCACAATTGGTATTTGTATCTTGAACTGTGACCAGACACTGGTTATAATACAACTTTGTTAAACATGGAGCACAAGGCACCTGGAAAAATAGTCTTTGTTAATTAGATTAGTATTAGCTTAACTTTTAAAGAATCAGAGAATACTCATAAACACAGAAATGACAGTGGCCTGGCAAATGTGGCTCAGTGGTTGAGCATTGGCCTATGAACCAAGAGCTCACAGTTTGATTTCTAGTCAGGGCATATGACCTGGTCAGAGGGCATGCAGGAAGCAGCTGGTCAATGATTCTCTCTCATCATTGGTATTTCTATCTCTCCCGCTCCATTCTTCTCCCTGAAATCAATAAAAACATATTTTAAAAAAAGAAAAGAAATGATAGTTATATTGAATTATTTGCTATTTGAAAAAACATACAACTAACTACCTATGTTGCTTGTAGCAAGATATAATAACTAGATTTTAGCATATTATGACCATTTCAGTTCTAATTTATATTGTTATATTTATTATATTAAAAAAGGGATGGTGTCAGCATCTTAATATTCTCCTTTTTTTTTCTATGTGATGATTTATTTTAAATTTAAATATATATGTAAATAACATATGTGTACATTTTCACTTATATACATATACTCACATAATTCTTAACATTGTGTAAAATGTGACTTTTAGAGCTCAATTCTGTACATTTTAAAATCTCAGTACAATGTTCCAAGATATAAAGCATATTCACATATCAGTAATCATGCTATTATTATTATTTATTTGGCTATTTTGTTTTGTTTTTGGAATTTTCACTACCCTGGGATGAAGAAAACTGAATGTAGAATTAAACATGTCACATAATCTTGACTCTATACTAAAAGAAATCCACTTATTTATGAAATAACTCAGTTATGATTCTCTAATTTTCTCTATTGCTAGATTTTGGAGGGACAAAAAGGAATAAATTGAAGCATGAAATAGAGTAGAAAGTAGAATTTATATTATAATAGTGTGCTCATATTTTTTCCAGAGCTTTCCTAGCTTAGTATTTCTTCATGATACAAAGCACACACACTCTTGACTTTTGATTCTTTAAAGTCTTGATATTTTAAAAGCGTGTAAGGAATGATACAACTGTATTGGATGTTGTCTTTTAGACTTCAGCTTTTCTTAGCTGTGCTCATTTGTTGCTGAGTAATTAAGGACAGTTCTTTCCTACCAAAAATACTTTTTAAATTAAAATATTTTTCTTAACTTTGGCCTCAGGCTACTTACTTCTGGATCCAGTGTTACTTCAGCCTGCTGAGCATTCCACAGGGCTGCTGTCAAAGTTAGCCAGGGCTTGGAAATGTTGACCCTGTGGACCTGAATTCTTTCCAGATGCATATTTGCATATTTTCAACAAGAGTGTTTATTTCTCGTCAAGAGACCAAAACCTGGAAATATTATAACAAAACTATGTGTTGTTTCTTGGTGAGATCTTGACCTTAGCATTTTACTCTCCCCTCTTGGTTTGAGCTTAACCTTTGAAAGTGAGAGGAGAGTAATAGAGTGATAGTGCCTGAGGAGCAATAGTATATGACAGAACAATCCCTGGAGTGGAAGTGGGAGAAGATGGCATTAGGCTGGCATCTACTACTAACAAGCTTCAAGGACTTTGGTATATGACTTTGTCATGGTAGCATACTTAAAGAAAATCTCATTATAAAATAGGAGTTTGATCAGATGATTTTATAAGAGGCCTTCTTACTCTCAGACTTCCTGTGGTCTGTGACAACAGTTAAATACTTCAGAGAGTAAAGGAGGTAGGAAATTCCTGACATTTACTCAGCTTCTTTATTCCTAAACATTCTCAAATTCTGAGCTGGAATCTCTCAGGTAAATGTCTTAAGCAATAAGATTTCCCTTAATTATGAGAAATGCACACAAGCTGATCTACCTTAATGCAATTATTAACAAAAGGCATAAAAATGACATGTTGAGTGTCAGAAAAATCAATAGCTTTATTTTTCGTGTGTATGAATGTCTCATTAAGATGTAAGTGCTCCACAGAAATCATCTCATATGTTCTTACAACATCCGGATGAGGTAGTGGTAGTAATCAATCCTATACAAATATGCAGAATCCTCTTAGTAAATATTCTCTTAGTTCTTTTTGGTTTGAGGCCTAACTATTGGAAAATGTTACTTAGGTAAATTAATTTATGACTAAGGTTAAAATAAAAAGCAGGATTGCCGGGGTTTGTTTCCCAGCCTTACAAAGGGTTCAGCATTCTGGAGAAAGGGACAGCATGTAGATGATTAAAGAGTCCGGAGACAAAAGATAATTTTGAAAGGCATTGGGGGTCAGAGGATTTTCAGCTGAAGGAGCTAAAAACTACTTCTCCTTCACGCAGGACCCTGCTTTTATTAACACGATTTATCCTAAGGCAAGGTGAGATGTACACTTCAAAGGGTACAAAAGCATTGTCAGTTTGGGGAATAGCATACAGCTGTTCAAGTGTTTGGCCAACAAGATGTAGTAATATGCCCTGAGCTGTCTGGTAGTTAACAATCCTATTCAGGTTTTGGGGAAGTGCCATTTAGCCATTTTCAATAGGTAAATTACATATGTGGCTCACCCTTGTTGAGCCAGCCAAGCTTCACCGACCTTTTAGTGAAACTCTTGTAATTATTACATGCTGGAATTGGTTCCCGGCACAGGACTGTTAGGGACATCTTATGTAATGGGGAAAATTTTATAAAATGCAAGTGACTCATTCAGAGTCAGATAGGGTATGGATTATTATTATTTTTAAAAATATATTTTATTGATTTTTTACAGAGAGGAAGGGAGAGGGTTAGAGAGTCAGAAACGTCGATGAGAGAGAGAGACATCGATCAGCTGCCTCCTGCACACCCCCTACTGGGGATGTGCCTGCAACCAAAGTACATGCCCCTGTCTGGAATCGAACCTGGGATCTTTCAGTCTGCAGGCCAACGCTCCATCCACTGAGCCAAACCAGTTTTGGCAGGGCATGGATTATTAAATCAGTGTCACCAAATGAACAGCTTCAATACCTTGAGTATGACTGGTTACTGTATACTAGTATTGTGTAGCACAATGAAGATGGAACAGGAAGTGGAGAGTGGATTTGAATAGGAGGGGTGGTGGTTATTAGAGAAAGATGCCAAGGATTCTAAATTCTGTTTGCATAAGTATTCTGAAGTTTGTCATTTATTCACTCACTCATGAAAAAATGTTTATTTAGCCCTGTCGGTGTGGCTTAGCATGAGCTTTGACCCATGTACCAAGAGGTCCTTGGGTTCAATTCCCAGTCAGGGCAGATGCCCAGTTTGTATAGACCAATCCCTGTGGGGGCTGTGTGAAAGGTAGCTGATCCATGATGATGTTTCTCTCTCATCAATGTTTGTATTTCTGTCTCTCCCTCCCTCCCTCTTTCTCTAAAATCAGTAAAAACATATTTTAGAATATAAATGTTTGTTGAGCACCTGTGCACTATCTGCTGGGTTTTGTGGGAAATAGAGATGCACTGGGAAAAAAAGACATTCTGGTGAGAGGTAGGGGAAATAAAGGTAATAAAAAGTAAACTAGTAAATATGATTATTTGGATTGAGATATAAAAATAAATATTATGAAGGCTACAAAACTGGGTAATAGGACCCAGAATGATGGAGGTGCAGACAGAGGTAGCTATGCTAATAAAGTGGAATTCTCCTGAAGAACTGACATGATGAAACCTAAATAATGAAAAGGAGCTAGTCACAGGAACATGGAGGAATTGCATTCCAGGCAGAGGAAAGGGCAAATGCAATGACCCTGAGGTGGGCTGAGTTTGGAATGTCTGAGAACCACAAGGCCAGTGATTGAAGCAGAGGGGGTGGAGGGTTGGCAAGATATAAGGCCTTGTAGGCCAGGGCAAGGAATTTATATTTGAAAGTTTAATGGGAAGCCATGGGAAGAGTTTAAGCAGAGGAATGGCTCGGTTTGATGTGCGTGTTTGAAAGGCAGAGCTGTGTGAGGAATGGATTGTGGGTTGTAGAGGCACAAGAGCTGAAGCAAGAAGCGATTACCATTAATCCAGATGGAGGATGTTGGGGGTTTGAGTTTGAAGAGAAGCAGGGACTTTCCAGGAGAGAAATTTAGAGCTGATGTTTAGATTAATGGATCAGAACAAAGAGGCCAAAAATGTACCCTTGATCACTGGATTCTTGCCCTGGGAAGATAAAAAGCTAACAAGGAGTAGGAAATAAAATGGCACTAGGTGCTGAAACACAGGAACTTCTAGGATTTTCTTAAGTGCCCCTTAGCAGAAGGACTGTATGTTTAAAAATCCATATTCTTTCCAGTAAAATAGGATTTGTTATCACCAATGCAACTGGGATGAGTGTGAAGAGCAGGGAAGACTCATACCTGTTGAAATTCAAGAGCAACAGCCCAAGACACTTTTGATTGTTTCCACATATGTGACTGTCAAGTAGGAATATAAGAATTACACAAAAGAGGAGAGTAAGAAGCTTAGTAGATCAGAAGCTAAGTGGATCTGACCACTGATCCACTGGGTGACTGCAGAAGTCACTTCTCTGAGCCTTCTCCCTTGTGAAATGAAAGCTTGGATTGAGTTTTCCCCAAGGAATTTTCTAAAACCCATACATAAATCCCAAATTGACACTCTTGCTTTCCAAAAATATACCTTCTAAAGCAGTTGTTCTTAATTGGGGCCCTTTTGCCCTCATAGATGATATTTGACCATGTCTGGGGACATGTTTGATCATCATAATTGGAGGTGGAGGATGGAATGCTACTGACATCTACGAATAGAGGCCAGGGATGCTGCTGAACATCCCACAATGCGCAAGAGAGACCTTCGCCACCACTCCCCACACACAACAATTTAAATAGTCTAACATGTCACCAGTGTTGAGGCTGAGAAACCCTGGTGTAAAAGAATGACAGAGTGAACAGGTTGCTTCTGGAAGAGATTAAGGATGATTATTTTCCTGCTGTTTTAAAAAATGTTCTTTCCTTTCCAAATGTTGAATATTGAGCACTTTTTGGTTTTGCTCAATGTTGAACACTTTGTGTTTTTGTCTATTTAATATTTTACAAACATTTCAACAAACAAACACACACACAAAACTTAAGAACTATAAAGTGAAAAATGCCACCACCAAACAAATGTCTTCCCCGACCTGGGCCGGAGTCTCCTGAGCAGACCTCATTGGCAGCTGGCCTAATGGCCTGCAAACTGTTTGCCAGCCGAGGAGGAGGGGCCTGCACTGTTTGATCTGGGATGCTATGCTGCAGAAGACCTTACTTAGCAAACATTCAAGATTTCCAATGAGTCATCTGCCTGTGGCCTTGCCCTGCTCACTCAGGTCCTCCTGTGTTTTGGTTCGAGAGAGTCTGGAGAGGACAAACAAGCTGTGCTGTTTCGCTTTAATTTGCACCGTCATTGAGCAATACCTAGAACTCTGGCTGGGCTCCTTGTTCCCTGGGCCTCCACAGCTGGGCCAGTGTGGAGTGTGTCAGAACCCGGAAGAGGAGTTGCTGGGAGTGACTATTTTAATACTAAATGTAATGTTGAAGTTCAATATTAAATTATTTAAAAGTTAAGCATTAAATAACATTTTCAGAGAGAGTATATTTAACTTAAGGAAGCCAGAAGTTAAATAAGAATGCTTCTTTAGTGAGGAGAGTAGCCCAAACAGAAGGCATAGGAGAGAGAACTTGTCTATTCTTCTCTCTCTCTCTCTCTCTCTCTCCTCTCTCTCTCTCTCTCTCTCTCTCTCCCCTCTCTCTCTCTTCCTGCCTCTCTTTCTCTCCCTTCTTCACACCCTCAACCCCCTCTTTCAGCAAAATTCCCATTCACTCTCATTACTTTACATCAGCCCAACCTGATGAGAATTAAATCTTTTCCCTTTCCTATGGGTCACTATCGTGTTGGTGGCTCTCAGTAAAGCTAAACATGCAGTCATGTGTTTGTTAAATAATTTAGGTTACATTGTTTTTGAGATTCTGGGTCAAGGGAAATTCTGACTCTGATGATCTGGTTAACTGTCACAGTTGTGCACTGCTTTATCTGTTCAAGTTTGCAAATGCCGAGAAACACTCAACCAACTGGGAGACCTGGACTCCAACTCACACAGCAGAATAGATTCAAGCTCAGTGATTCCTCATCAGTCAGCACTTGCCATTTTTCTATTGGAAGAAGGCAGATTGCCTCACTGATCTCTATTTCAATTTCATCTTTTGAAAAATCAAGATGATAAAGGTGATGTGGTTTATATGCTTGTCAGGATGGGCTACAAATATAAAAAAGCTTGGCAAAGTCGCCGAGTCATCCAGATGCTGTACTACTTGTCTGTCTCCTTTGGGGAAATTCATCAAAGTCCACACCTCCCAAACTGACTCTGCTGGTTCTCATATCTGATCTGTCTTTTGTCAAATGATATTTGTTTGTTTGTTTGTTTGTTTGTTTATTTTTTACTTTTTAATTTAAATTCTTTATTGTTTAAAGTATTATATAAGTCTCCTTTATCCCCCATTGACCTCTCCCAGGCCACCTCCCAGCACATGCTCTCACTTCCCCTCCCTGTCTGTGTCCATTTGCTATGCTTTTGCATGAATACAAGTCCTTTGGTTGATCTTTAGATCTCCATTTAAAAAGTTTACTGTTTGTGTGTGATGCAAACGAATTCTGTTAAAATATTAATATCTTGAAAATTGTGTTTATAAGTTAAACTTTTCACGATAAAAAGTTGTATACCCCTAGCTGGGTTGGCTCAGTGAATAGAACGTTGTCCTGCAGACTGAAGGGTCCCGGGTTTGAGTCTGGTCATGGGCATGTACCTTGGTTGCAGGCTCCTCCCTGGCCCAGGTCCTGGTCGGGTGCATGCAGGAGGCAACCAATTGATATCGATGTGTTTCTCTCACATTGATGTTTCTCTTCTCTTTTCCTCTCTCTTCCACTCTCTCTAAAAATCAATGGAAAACTATTCTCAGGTGAGGATTAAAAAAAATGTATAATTTTTTATTTCAACCTTTTTTTTTAATATAAGAAATACAAATGAAGTCCATTTTTCTCTCCAAATGGAAGAATCTACTCTGCAATCATAAAAATTCTTCTTTGAAAAACTTATGGTCTAAGGAAGTCACATAACTTTTCAATTTGATGCCTTATTGAATTCAGATAAACACATTTTAATGCAAGGAATAAGTTAAGCATCTTTCTGTTTAAAATGAACTTCATTTAGATTTGAGATACTAGAATGAAAACTAACAAATTACCTTCAGAGGAAATCATTTATTTTATAAAGAGTAAGCTGGAATAGATCATAGAATAAGAGATATAATTTATACAAACACAACTTCAGTGTTATACTAGAAACTTTACATGGCCCTCTTTTACCATATTTTTAAGGAAGCAACTCAAATACCACTTATCCCTTTAAAATGATTAGGTCCTATTGGAGGTCATTTAGCAATCTGGTTCTCATCTGAAACCACATAATGTGTGATGCTGTTCAGAAGAAGGGTGTCTATAAAACAAAGAACAGGGCCTAGATGAGAAAACAAGCAAAGAAACAAAAACTGTGGAATGGATGAACAAAAAAAGAACTTGCAAAACAGCACCAAACCCAGGAAAATATATGGTGGTCATCTAAAAAGAATCATTAAATTTTGGAAACTTGAGATGAAGAATTTATTTATAATGCTTTCATGTAAACAACATATTTTTAAAAAGATTGGCTAAAGAAAGAGAGTAGTGGTCAAACATTCAAATGCTGTGAGGATTAAGAAGTATTTAGACAGATTTAGCAACAAGGAGGTTATTGATAACAGTGCAAAAACAGACTTCAATATGTTTAGGACACAATGAATCATTTTTGGAACATAATGATTGAATCTAGGGAAGAATTCCATATCCTGTAAACTTTTATTTGGCTGAGGAATATCAAGATATCCTTAAATAGGTACGTTAAAAGGAGCCACTGGGTCTAAGTGGCCTTGATTACAAGAAAAATGAATAATAGTTGTTACATTAACCATGACACATCACCCTACATTTGTTTCTTGCTTTCTACAGTTCAAAACATTGTTGAAAACACTAATTATCACAATGTCCCCAAGAGGCAGGTGTTAATACCTACCACATGCAACTGTCAAACTCTGATGTTTGGATGAAAGCAATTATCTCATGAGTCATAAATTACTGCTATTTACTTCCCGGGAGTCAAATTACACAAGTATCTGAAAGCAAAGTATGGATGTACCACCGAATTTCACATACATATGTAAACAGTAGAGGCCCAGTGCACAAAATTTGTACAATGGTGCAGTCCCTAGGCCTGACTGGCGAGCATCTGGCATGGAAGGGCAGGTCCCAGCTGACCTCTGAGCCCTGGGAAGCACCTGGGCCCCTGGGCCCCCATGTGCCCACCTCCACCTGAGTCATTAGGCCCCCCACCCAGCTTGAGAGCCAGGTTTCAGCCCCACCTCTTGCCACCACCACTGGTCACCATCTGCAGGGTGATCAGTGGGGCGATTGGGTTCTGCTGGCACCTACTTTGGCCTAGTGCTGCCCACTCACCTGTTCTGCCATGCTGCTGCAGTCCTGCTCTTATAGGGGCCCGTTGGGGCTGGCAGAACCTCCATTGCTGCCTACTGCCAGCGCTGTGTTGTCAGTGCCTGCTATGTTCTGCTCCACCCCCTTGTGGTCAGTGCATGTCATAGAGAGTGGTCATACTCACCATCTAGGGGACAATTTGCATATCAGGCTTTTATTATATAGGATTTCTGGCCATTGATCTTTTAAAAAAAATATATTTTTTTATTGATTTCAGAGAGGAAGGCAGAGGGAGAGGGATAGAAACATCAATGATGAGAAGAATCATTGATTGGCTGCCTCCTGCACACCCCTACTTCAGATTGAGCCTGCAACTGTGGCATGTGCCCTTGACTAGAACTGAACCTTGGATCCTTCCTTTAGTCTGCAGGTTGACGCTCTATCCATTGAGCCAAACCAGCTAGAGCTTGGCCATTGATCTTTATTTAACTTTGGTCAGATACATTAATGCTGTCCTGTTTCCTTATATATTCTGTCAGCCTCATGCCCTGAATTTAGATATAATCTACTCAACTTGTAGGTATCTTTGACAGAGTTGTTATTTTTGTCTCCTGTGTTTTTCTTTTGTCTGCTTCCCCAGGTAATGTTTTGCAAGATTCACCAGATATCCTCAACTAAACTCTACTTTAGCACCCAAACAAACACCATGATTATTACTTCTTTTTTATTTTATTGCCTCAGGCTTCTAGAGGGACACCTATTAGCCACAGGTATTTAGATTTGATTTTTCCAGCAAATGTGTATTTTCAACCAGATATAGGAGAATGATAATAGAAAGGCTATGTTTTTTTTGGACTTTTGGAGAGAGAAGAAAAATGAACTCAGCTGAGTTCAGATTTCTGTTCTTTTTCTCTGAACCATATAGAGGATTTTCATGGAGGTGGAGGAACCAAAAACTAGGAGATCACAGAAGTGGTAGGGACAGCTGACAAAATGAAGTTAGCTCCTTAGTCTCACTATGGGCCATCGTAATAAAATAATGCCAACAAATAACAGCAGGTAACATTGAATCGGGGCTTACTCCAAGCCAGGCACTTTCAGCTTGATTAACTCTTACAATCTTCTGAAGTAGGTCCTGTCCTATCTTAGAGGTTAAAGGGTCTTGGCAAAGGTTAACAGAGGTAGTGAGTTCAGAGCTGGGATTTAAATCCAGGCTGTCAAAACGACTTTCTGCAATTCTTCCTCGATTATTTCTCTACCTTGTAGGCATACTTTCAAATAGTGGCTGTTTTGGGAGCTTTTAACATCTCCAGATGGCTGCAGATATTAAAAGGCTCCAAACAAGATAGTGATAATTACAATGTCTACTATCTATTGCTATCTCACAGTGCTATAAAACACCCAGGGTTACCATTCTATCCACTTGGTTGCCCTCAAACATTGACTCTTTGGGTTGAACTGTGTCCTTTCCTGATTATGTCCTCTTATAAACTCTAAGGCAAAAAATTTGCAGGTTCTCATTTTTAAAAAAGCACTTTTGCTTTCTTTGGTCATTGGCTTTACATTACAATGTTCTTTTTTAAGCTCTTGTATGTACCAAGTTGACTTTGTCCTGTACTTAGTTACATGATCTGCTCAACCTACTGCCTGACAGATACATGGAAATAGTGATCTTATGTAATTTACATAATTTTATGTAATTTATATTTTATATATTTAGCAGTAATCATATATTGCTTGAGAACCAATCTGTTTTTCTTATAGCTAGAAGTTTAAGTGAGATTATACATGAAAACTACTCATAATTGTTACCACTACAGGAGAGATAATTAGTTTAATCATTAAAAACTATTGTGTCAGACATTTTATTAGAAACTGGAGATACAAGGAAGGTACTTAGTAAGAAAATTATCTTAGTATACTGGGATATTGGTATAACTATAGTTTATTAACTGTGGTATGGAAATACAAAGACTTAACTAGATTGTTGGGGATTATCAATGAAAATTTGACTGAGATGTGGCATTTGAATTGTCTTTCAGATTAAGGAGAAAGTTACCTAGGGGACAATGATGGAATTCAAATGTAGGACTTATGAGGAGAAGGTACAGCCTAACAAGGAGTTTTTTTTTATTTTTTATTTTTAGAACCTAAGTACTTTGGGGATAGTTGACACTTCAACTACATGGTCATAGTGATGAGGGAGTTTAGAAAGTGGATTGAGATTGGATTGAGAAAAATCTTCCAGACCAGATGGAACATTTGGCTTTATTTAGGCAACAGGGAGCTATAGAAATACTTAAACCATCATTAGCTTTTTATATTACAATAGTAATTTGGCTTGCTGTAACAAATATGGAGTAGAGGTTTATAGGAGCAGATTCCAAGGGAGCGATTCATCAAATCCAAGTGCCAATAGTTTAAGAGACAATGATAATCAGAATGAACACAATGGTAGTGGATTCTAGAACCACTTCAGGGATTTAAAAAAATGGATTTAAGAGATCATTTGGAATGGGAGGAGGATAGAAGATGAGGGAAAGAATAAATTGATGTCTTCAGTGATTGGTGGTGCTTTTGCTGAGACTGGGGATACTGGGTGGAGAATAACTTGGGGGAAGAAAGATATTGAATTTTAATTTGAATGTATGAAGTTTGAGGTGCTGGTGAGACATCCAAGAGCCTAGGCCCTTCTTGATTGTCTTTTCCTAGGCGATTGTATCAAAGTCCTGGTGATAATCTCAATCCGCATATCAGCTATGGATAAAGAAGAACCTTTGAGTCTTGCATGCCAATTACTTACTCTGCTACTTAGAAAAATTCTACATTTACCAATGCCAGGTGTGGTTTTTTTGTTTTTGTTATTTGATGAGATCATCTTAAAACTTTCCCTATATTTTCCTAATTATAGTAAGCTAGGGAAAGCATTAAATTGTGTTGATAAAATCTCTGGCTACAATCTGGCTCTAATGATAATAGCTTAGAATCTTGAAGCAGCAATATTTTAGCCCAAGAGAAAACAAACTTTATCCTGAATACATGTGTACTTTTGCCTTTTTCATCTGCTGTTGCTTGAAAATTTTATTTTTCCATTTGAATAGTGGATTCAGCCAACTGATTTAAAAGCTTTTCTCCTTTGAGGAGAAGGAGGGAACAGATTTCCCTCCCTTTTGTCTGATAGCTGAGGAGTAAAGGTTTAATTGGTGAGAAAAAATATGCGCACTACAAACCACTGCTTTTAATGTTTGATGTGCCTGACAGATTACTCTTTCAAAACAGAATAGGATAGGTGGTACTGGAAAAAAATCTTTTCCATCCAAGGCAAAGCCACATGGATATTTAAAAGAACTGGTATTAGCCTAGACATTTGGGGGAGGGGAACATGTCCTTGGGGCACAGATTCTGCAGTGAAAGGCTTCAATGCTTTAATCACACACTCCAGTCACCCCAGAAGGTGTAATGGAAAGAACATTGAGTAAGAATCAGGAGACTTGGCTTCTACTAATATTTCTGACTCTGCCACTTTGTGGGACTGGGTGAACCTTACACTTCTCTGTGTTTCAGCATTTTATTTACAAAAACTAATGATTGCATCAGATGATTTCTAACTTTAACCAAGAAATAAAGATAATATGTTTTTGAACACCACTATATGTCAGCTACTTTCAATATAAATTGAGAAAACACCACTATATGTCAGCTAATTTCAATATAAATTGTAACAAACCCATGTTACTCATCAGTTACTAATGAGGAAACAAAGGTTCAAAGAAATAAAAGTATTGCTCAGCATCAGGCAGTTAACGAGCATTTAAAAAAATTTATTTATTTTTTAATGAGCATTTTTGAGGCATAGTCTTTCTTTAATTTGTGTCTTTTCCACAATATTGCACTGTTACTAAACAATTTCTATTAGTCAGCTAGAAGAATGCTACAGATAGATATATATGAAACAATAAAACTACCTATTATGCTTTACCCTAGGCAAATAAATTTTGACTAAGAATTTCATTAACTCTTTAGTTCAAGTAACCACACAGCTTTGAATGGGTGCTTGGATATCTAGAAAGTGACCATGAAGAAGTATTATAATTTGGCAATAAGCCCTTTCTTATTCCTGCCAAGACGGAAGAAGGTTAATTCGAAAGCTGAGGAAGAAATAAAACACTGAATCTATTGTATAAGAGAGGTGCCCTGCAAATTATGAGGTAGTTAGGAAAATGTTTAGCTTTTTTCTTATCATTTTATATACTATATACCTTTGAGAATTAATCTTTGGAGGGAGTGTGTGTGTGTTTAAACATTTTATGTGTGTGTGTAACCACACATGTAATTATTTTAGCAGTGACTGATGGACCATCTGTAGAATAAATCAAGAAAGGCACTGAATCATATCAGAGGTGAGATTTTAAAAGTGACCAGTTGCCTAGAAGTCCCTCCTTCATTCCCTCATCTGCCATCAGTTCTTCCAAAGGCCCTGAGAGATTGAGGGCTATCATTGTCTTTTTAATGGGAGCCCTCAGGATACCACTCCATAAGAAATGTCTTAGGCTTTGGGACATGTAGAGCATTGAGATAGGTGGGAAGAAGAGAGGAGAGATCAACCCTCCAGGTTGTATGGGAAGATGAGGAGTGGACCTCAGTTGTTAAAAGAGCAGAGGAGATTCAACAGTGATAGATGTGAAGGCAAAAGAACAGGTTAGAAATAGGAAGAACCCATAAGGAGACTCCACTGTGAATAGCTGAACACTTTAGAGTCTTGGATTTATGGAAAGCTTGTTTAGCATGCAGCTTTAGGTTCTTTCTCTTACTCTTGTTGATATTCTATAGATATACCAGTATCTTTCAAATGGATTCCAGTCAGTTCTTTCTAATCTACCCCTACTATTTTAGACTGGGGTCACTCCGCTCTTTTTCGAGGTTACTGCCTGGACTCCTACCTGAGTTCCCAACCCAAGATGCTCAGTCATTTTCATCTCTTTTTATGTTCCACATAATACAGCCAGACAGATCTTTCCAAAATGAGAATCAGGCTCTGCAGCATCCTAACATCAACTGTGTCATTGCCCTCCACTTAGCCCTCATGGTCAAGTTCAGCTCTCTCATGTGGGGCATAAGTCCCTTTCTGATTTGCCTACTCATCACCCTCCACTTTACAGATGATGTCCAATCATAGTACATTCCTAGTAGGACTTCGTAACTCTTTGTTCTCTATCATCAAGGCCATTGTCTCTGCAGCACGATACTCTTTCCTTTTCCCATGAAGACTTCCTGTAAACTTCCCCCTGAATAACTTGTAATAATTCTTCAGATTTCAGAGAATATGTCACTTCCCTTGGGAACACTTTTCTAACCTCTCACTAAAACATGTTCCAATTTATGTTCCCATAGCACCTGGTGATCAGCCCATAATAAGACTTATCATGCCTTCTTGTAGATGGCTGTTAACTTGTCTATATTCCTCACTAATCTTTAAACTTCTCAAGTATGGAAAAGTTTGTTCATCATTGTAACCACTTTACCCCAGAGCAGTTTCAGATATTTAACATTAAAACAAAAATTAGTTTTTTGTGGAAGGAATAAGTGCCTATTTAGCACCATTTTACAAAATAGTTTTCCAGCTAAAGAGAGCTAAGGGTACTAATGTCATCTTATATTGTCTCAAACAAACAAGTCTGCCTCTTGCATCTTTCTTTATTAATCAAGAGTTTATCCTGGAGCTCTAAAACTTTGTTGTAATCAGAGTCTTAGATCCTGTTTATTCCATACATTAAATTTACACTTTGATCCAATTTCCATTTCTGCGGTCCATGTATATAATTTGTGAGAAGTGAAGACTTGAAAGTGTGTGGAAGTGTGGGAAGAAGAGGGGATGGGAGTCATACTGATTACTTCTTTGGGAAATTCTGGTGGAAAAGAAGAAAGATAAAAATGGTTTAGATTTTGTGGTCAGCTTTTTATTTTCAAATTTATTGCTTCCTTCTCCACCTTTTCTCAATACCCCAAGCTGAATCTCAACAGGTTTCCCCTCCCCAACAATCAGTTGCAAAGCTATACCTGTGGAGAAAATGTACTACTTGACACAACAGAGGTAGGAACCCCTAATCTAAACTTGTTTCTTATACTTTTGTTTGATCTAATTTCTCTATTTTCCAACTAAAATGGAAACTAAGTAAGAACCATATTCTAGCATGAATATGATCAGAATAAAATAAAGAGGATTGCTTTAAGAACTTATGTTAATGGTGCATTTATTTAGCAACTACTTATTGAGCCATGCTATGAGATGAGCACTGCATTAGGCACTATGGGTTCAAAGATGTAGAGGACATAGTATGTTTCTCAAAGAAGCTTACTCTGCAATCTTCATTAATCCTATATAATAAAAGGCTAATATGCAAATCAACTGAATGGCAGAACAACCGGTCGCTATGATGCGCACTGACCATCAGGGGGCGGATGCTAAATGCAGGAGCTGCCCTCTGGTGGTTAGTTGCTCCCACAGGGGGAGTGCTGCTCAGCCAGAAGTCGGGCTTACCAGCAGACTCATGGCTGGCGAGCACAGCAGTGTTGGCAAGAGCCTCGCCCATCTCAGCAGCAGTGCTAAGGACCCCTTGGGGTATGTCCGACTGCCAGCTTAGGCTGGCTCCTGAGGGTTCCCATACTGTGAGAGGGCACAGGCTTGGCTGAGGGATCCATCCCATCAGTGCACCAATGTCATGTACCAGGCCTCTAGTTATAAATAAATATTGCTTAACTACAATACTCTTGATTTACATTCTTAAATATTTTGGGTCTTGAGAAATTTGTTTTCTCATTCTTATGAAATGTCTCTTAATTCAGTGGGCTCTGAAATGTTTGGTTAGCTCTCTGTTCTAAGATAGTAGACTGAACATTTATACTTATTATGCTCCCCCATACCTCTCTGAAATGAAACTGTGAAAGTTCAAAATGAAATAAACCTATAAAGCAAAAGGAAAGGAAGGATACATTATTCCCAGATAAGAGATCTAAAAAATTTTTGGAAAATGAAAGGTAAATTGATTAATAGGATATACACAGAATTATCAGTCACATTTGGAAAAGAAATAGCAAAACTGACCCCTGTCTAAATGAAAGTAATTTGAGAAATTCAGACATGAACTAGAAAGCAAAAAATTAAAACCAAAAGTTTGTATTTCATATACTCAGAGAATTAGTAAATCATTAAATCCATAAAATAAGTAGGGCACAGTGAAAAAACCTGGAGTCTGTGACCAAATGTTGTATAAGTGTGTGTGTGTGTGTGTGTGTATGTGTGTGTGTGTTTTGAGTACAACTAGGTAAGAACCAAGAAAATCTTTATAAAGGAAGTAGTAGGCTGGGCTTATTGACAAAGTGGATGTACAGGTGTATAGAGCCAGGCATATTATGTAGAGGAAGGAACATAAATAAAACACAGTGAAGTCCAGAAAACTATAGACAGATTATAGGACTGAAGTATGCATAAAAAGAGTTCAGCCAGGAGAGAGAGACAGGAGCTAGCTCCTAATAGACTCCAGACTTTTAAAGCCATTCTAAAGAGTTGGCAGTTTATCTTTTTAGTAATGAGGAACAAGGACACATTTTGTGGAGATGATTAATTGAGGAAGGGATTTATATGATCAAACGTGCTTCAGGTTGATTGCCCTGATTACCATTTGCTACATGGATTTGAAGGGGTAAGGCCTCAGACAGGAAGAATAACTAATCAATGAGATGGCTTGAATGAAGGTGGTGGCACTGGGATGGGGGGCAGGGGCACCAAAGTAGTTAAGGTAGTACAATTGATTGGACTTAGTGAGTCTAGAGGCAACATTCATTTAGACATAGAATGCAGCATAAAGAGCAGATTTCAGAGGACATAATGAGTTCTTTTTTAGCTCTTTGTGAATGTTCAGAAATGGCAGCTGGTGTTGCATAATTGCAAAATTGGGGCTTAGCTAGTTATTGGCTTCTAAGAACATAATGAATTCCTTTTTTCCTTTGGCCTACCTATCCTTTGAAAAATGACTCCAGCCGAAACAGGTTTGGCTCAGTGGAGAGAGCATTGGCCTGTGGACTGAAAGGTCCCAGGTTCGATTCCGGTCAAGGGCACATACATTGGTTGCAGGTACATCAGCGTGCAGGAGGTGGCTGATCGATGTCTCTCTCTCATCAATGTTTCCAACTTTCTATCCCTCTCCCTTCCTCTCTGTGAAAAATCAATAAAAATATATTTAAAAAAAAGAAAAATGATTCCATCAGGTGAGGCTTAAGCGTTATTTATTTACATCTTCCTTTACATCCTCTGCCCCTTTTCAACATTTTGGCTGGTTGTTCTACCTGCAAAAGTAATTCAAGATCATGGCAAAAATTCAAACAAACAACAAAAAAATGTAGAAAGCAGTATCTCAAGCATCTTTCCCAAAGACAGCTATTACTAACAATTTGGCTTACAGTATTTTCAGTATTTTTTAGTGTATATTCTTTTACTTGAGCACTCATTATATATTATATTCCCCAAAATGTTTGCACACTTTGAATAGTTATTAATTTAATTTTTTTTCTCTTCAGATTTAACTCATTGGAATTAATTATTCAAAGTGTATATACATTTTCTGGGATACTTTGTATTTTATGGGATCTTATAATAATAGTGCTTTTAAATTCATTTGTTCCCTTTTGAATAAAATAAAACAACAATAGAAAAATAGAAAGAATAATGTAACACCTGCATACAGAAGATTTAGATTAAAAAAACAACAACATGTTGCTAAATCTCCTTTTATGTAAATAAAATTTTAGTGAGAGCTAAACCACCCAATTGCTGTCACTTCTTTACCTCTCTTCTCTCCCTTTCTGTATCCCAGAAGTTTGCACTATTCTGAAGTTGGTGAGAATCGGCTTAATGCATGTTTGTTTTTTAAAATAACTTTCTCCATAGGTCTCTATCTAGAAAAAATATTTGGTAATATTTTCTATTATTTTATTGTGTACATTAACTGTTTATACTCATGATATCATATCCTTTCCCAATTTGCTTTCTTTAAATGCAATGTTATATTTTTGAGATTTATTATATTACTTCATATAGATTGCTTTTACTTTTTAAAATCTACTCTATGATACACAATTTTACTTTTCTTGGTATTATTAACAATGCTATAAAGTATATTCTTGAACAGCTTGTGGCAATATAAACTATAGAAGTGGGAGTATGGGAGGTACCCATATTCAATTTTACTAGAGATTGACAAATGACTTTCCAAAGGGGGTGATGATAGAGTCCCACTAGTAATTTGTGCACTTTCTGGATTTCTTTCATTTCTTGCCAACACTTGCTTTCTTTAGATTTATAATTTTTGTAAATCTTATTGATTACTAGTATGAAATGGTATCTGTGATGATTAATTTTATGTGTCAACTTGACTGGGCCATGAGATATTTGGTTGAACGTGATTCTGAATGAGTCTGTGAAGGTGTTTCCGGATGTGATTAATATTGGAATTGTCCTTTACATGGCACCCCCCTGCCCCAGTGTGGAATGTGGGTGAGCCTTTTCTAATCCATTGAAGACTCGAATAGAACAAAAAGGAAGAGGAAGGGAGAATTCTCTTTCAGTGCCTGGCTGTCTTCAAGTGGGGTCTTGATAGAACTTGGACTAGAACTTACACCATTGGCTCTCCTGGTTGTCAGGTCTTCTGACTCAGACTGGAACTATACCATCAGCTTTCCTGGGTCTCCAGCTTACTATAGAGTTTTCAGTCTGCATAGCTGCATAAGCCAATTTCTTTTTCCAATACATCTATATCATCTATATCTAAATCTATACCTATAGTTATATCTATGTCTCTATCTATAGCTATACCTATATTATATCTAGATATCTTCAACTGATTTTGTTTCTCTAGGAACTCTGGACTAATACAGTATTTCAGTATTGCTTAAATAGGCATTTTCCTTAGTAACTAGTAAGATTGACCTTTTTATTTCATGTTTATTAACCATTTAGATTTTCTGTCCTATGAATTTTCACTTCATATACTTTGCTTAGTTCATATGTGTCCAGTCATAGCCCATCCAACTGTTCGCTCTCTCAGATAATTTAGGGACATCCTTTTTGCCTTTATTCCCCTATACCCAGAAATTTACTGTCCTATCTGTTTGGATAGAAATTGAACAAAATGAAGGTTAAATCAGAATAAAGAAGGGTGATAATAGGCAGATGGGTAGTGTGTCCTTTTGTAACTAGGAGGTGGAATGAATGTGCAACTACAAAATGTGCCACCTACAAATGGCCTCATAGTACATAATGACATTGGCACGCTGTGCCAGCATTTCTACCCACTGCAATGACTCAGAATAGGGGAAAAAATGGACATTATTGCTAAGTTCTGTGTGGACCTTAGAAGAGAACATACCTCACTTTAAGCCATTAGGAAGAAGATAATACTTTTCAAAGTGGCTGGTCTTGTCTCCTTTATAATGATCTTAAATCACTCTTGGGGGAAAAATATCTCACTTATGTCATCCTTTTTAATTAGGATTTTTGTTTGGGTAGCACTTAAGTGGTATTTACTAATATGTCACATGTTTACTTTTAAAACATTTTATTTTTTCTATTTTTTCTATTTAATTTTTTCTGTTTTGATTAGACTCTAACACTGGTGTGTGATCCACATGAGTGTTTTTTGGAAACCAAGCATTTTTGACATGGCTGGGTTGGGATTAGTAAAAAAGAACAGGAAGAGCTGCTAACAGGGTCTCCTCCAGTAGGTATTGTTAAAGAACTTAGGGGACTGTGTTGAGTGACCTTCGTTTAATTGAGTGCTCAACCCATTTGCTACTCAACATCAGTGGCCATCCCTACTAACCCCTGGGCTCAAGAACTGTTATAACGATCTCTGGGATACAAAACAAATATGTAATCATTGCTGCAGAGACTTCTTCCATTACAGAGGTTGTACTCCTCCAGACTGCTCTCCAGTTGAAATTTTTCCATTTGCCAGAGTGCCAATCAACCCAGGTAAGCTGATAATCCAATTTCAAAGACTGCTTCCTTTTACAAAAGGCATTTCACATCACTCTTTCCTCCAATAATACAGAATCAGTTTTGAAACTTAATTGGAAACTTTATCCATTCACAAGGAGATTGTAAAAGGCCACCTGCTAACCAGAGGAAGTCCGGACTGGTACAGGGGTGCCAAGTTAACTTAAGGTAGACAATAGTTATTTCTTTGTCACTTCTATGCCTATTCCGCAATAGGAGGCATGGGAAGTATAACACACACCAAAGGTGAATAAGTCAACTATCTGAGAAAATTTTCTGGCCATTCACCCTTTCTACAGGGCTCACATACGCTCCAGATCTCCTTATATGATTATCAGGGCTTTCCAATTGGATATATTGAGATATAGATGGAAAATTATAAGAATTGGCTCATGCAGTTATGGAGGCCAAGAAATCTCACAATCTGTTGTCTGCAAGCTGGAGAACAAGAAAAACTGGTGATATAATTCAGTTGGAGTTCAAAGATTTGAGAACGAAGAGAGCCAATCAATCAGGGTAGGAGAAGATGGATGTCCCAGCTCAGTCAGTGGTCAGCAAACTGCGGCTCGTGAGCCAGGGTTTGCTGCTCTGTTGACTAATGAGTTTGTTGACCACTGGATCAGACTAAATGTTACCAGGTAGTTGGAAGCTGTGAGGATTAGGCAATTGTGGCATATTGTGTGCAGAGGTAAATGGTAATATATGACAGTGGTCAGCAAACTCATTAGTCAACAGAGCGGCAAACTGTGACGTGTGACGGCTCGCGAGCCGCAGTTTGCTGACCACTGTCCAGCTCAAGCAAAGAGAGCAAATTCACCTTTCTTCTGATTTTTTGTTCTATTGAGGCCCTCACCAGGTTGGATGATTATCCACCTGCTTTAGTGAGAGCCGAGTTCTTTCCTTATCTGCCAATTTCAGATGCTAATCTTTCACAGACACACCCAGAGATGATGTTTTCTAGCTATCCGTGTATTCCTTAGCCCAGGCAAGTTGACAAAAACAATTAACTATCAAACTGAGCTCACTCCCCATTACTCAACTTTAACAGTTCACTTCTCTGTCTCCAACATAAAACTTGAGACTTCAGTGCCGACTGTTGGATTCAATGCTAGAGTTGGGTGTGGGGAGAGGAGCCAGCTGCCAACTGTCAGGAGGTTGTTGTACCTTTTTTGGCCAGCTTGCTCTCTCAGCTCCTACCCTGATTTTTCTTTCATCTCCATCTTGCTACTTAAAAGGATATAGAATAATACACTTGCATAATGGATTTACATGTATTGTTTCATTTGCATTATTATTCCACAATAGTAAATGAGGTTTAAAAATTAAATTTGCAAATCTCTGGAATGAGAATTGGGAACAATGACAACATTCTGAGCTCCCAGAAGGTAACAACTATGGGGAATTTTGTAGACAACTGAGAGAAGTACATGCACAGATGGTTTGCCTTTTATTGGTTCATTCTTGCCCAGAAGGCAACTAACTGAAACAAAGGAGCCTTTACTAGAGGGTGTGGGGTCATAGCAGCAGCTTTCAGGGTGGCCCTAGGTCCTTTTACTGGTCTCTCTCTCTCTCTCTCTCTCTCTCTCTCTCTCTCTCTCTCTCTCTCT
>JAAGEH010000226.1:26128954-26160948 GCA_011751065.1 Lasiurus cinereus | reverse complement strand
TCTCTCTCTCTCTCTCTCTCTCTCTCTCTCTCTCTCTCTCTCTCTCTGTCTCTCTTTCCTCTCTCCCATGGTCCTTGGACTCAAGGCTGGGACCCAGAAGTCTCCACTCCTAAATGGCAATCCCTCTCACCTCCCTTCTGTATTGCTCATCTTGTTACTTTACCATCTAGGGCTTGTGATATTTTCTCTTCCCCTCTCGAGTGGAAATGACAGAGCTATAAAGCAGTAGCTTCTGATTGATATCTCTGAATCAGGCGAGAGGGTTGGGGTGATTAAAACTGGGCTCACACACATCTTCCCATATGCTCAACAAGTCTTTGGAAATACAGGAAACACTTGTTAGGAAAACGTTTTCAGTGACAAACCTGCGGAAGTAAGGCAGGCTTCCTTGTGCTTACAGAGAGGCACCACTTGGGCAGAGCCCTGCGGCAGAATCTCCCTCCAGATAATAAAGTACACTGCATGAATCACTTCTAAACAAGTAGCTCAGATGCAGAGAGAGAGAGAAAAGAAGTCCAATTTCATAGAACAAGAACTGTGATGATGGTGAGCTCCATCAACTATAGCAATTGGCCAAGAAGTTAAAATTACATTTACACTCTGAAGGAGCCCCGTAAATATCTCAGACAGTCTCAGTTTATGGGCTGGGATCTTTCTCCTTTTTTTTTTTCTTCTACCTCTCTTCTCCTTTCTCTTTTCCCTTTCTTGTCTGAACTCTTTCTCTAGACCCTCTTCTCTCTGTTCTTTTGCCTTCCCTCCTCTATATTCCAGCTTCTATAATCTTCCCTTCCTCCTCTCTATCAAATGCTCACTGCTCCTTTGAATCAACAAACATGTGCTAAGAGCTGGGTTGTGTCTAGATAAATCAGTGCTGTTTCCTGCCCAGCACCGAGAGACGATTTGATGGGCCGTGACCTCACTGCACTCCAAACTCCTAGCTCCTGGAACATCCTTGGCATTCTGATTCTGCAACATTGGCAGTTGGGATATTCTTAATTTTATCGTAATTATCCTCAGAAAAACCTGCTGTTTTGTTTCCTCTTAAATTTTTTTTTTAAATTACAGTTGACATTTAATATAATTTTATACTAGTTTTAGGTGTACAGAAAACTTTCTTTCTTTCTTTCTTCTTTTTTTTTTGACCAAGAGCATATAATCTAAGGATAATTAATGTGCTTACTGTGCAACCATCATTTTCAAGTCAGGTCCCCTGGGCACAGCCTCCAACTGCTCCTTTTCCAGTGATATTTCTGCCCCTTGCCCCTCCTCTTAGAAACGCTGGTTCTGCCACTACAGTGTTCCTGCCCTCAGGCAGCTCATCACTTAGGAGAGTCATTTTTAAATTAATTGTTTTATAATTCTTTAGCCACTCCAGGAATTGATATGACAAATTGGCAGGACCGATTTAGAAGCTCCCACTTTGGCAGACAGTTATGCAGGGGCCATGGGCAGAACAAAGGAAAAGAAGCTTCAAAGTCTCAGCACACTGCCTGGCTGGTGTGGCTCAGTGGTTGAGTGTCGATCTATGAACCAGGAAGAAGTTACGGTTCTATTCCTTGTCAGGGCACATGCCCAGGTTGTGGTCTCAATCCCCCGTGTCAGGCATGCTAGAAACATCATCATTGATGTTTCTCTCCCTTCCTCTGAAATCAGTTAAAAAAAAAAGTGTGTGTACACACACACACAAACACACACACACACACACAAAGTCTCAGCGCACTCACTATGATTATATAAAAGAAAGAAGCAGCACTTGGCACAGGTACTGGCCAGGATGCTGTGTAAGGCCTTCATTTCTAGTTCGAAAGAAACAGTTCTCTCAGTAAATAAATAAGATCTTAGTTTCTGTAGCGGCCTGATTTCGATCAGCTAACCTGTAGGCAAAGAGCAGGACGCTTCCTGCTATAAAGCTTTGGCAAACTGTTCTGCTTTATGCAAGGGATCAGGTTAACTCTTGCAAAACTGGTTCACCAGGAACAATGAAATGACGAAGTGGATTATTTTAGTATCTGGCATATTGTGCTTGAGTAGCTATAAATATATTTACAGGCTGGGATTTCAAGGGAGGAGAGTATGAGCTTGCTGGAAAACAAGCCAACTGAGTTATGGGCCTTCACCCAGCGAGGACTCTGTTTTCATCTTTACCTCTTGGAATTTTATTTTTCTTCTCGAGGACTTTTGACCCTGTCATTTTTTTCCCCATTTACATGAATAATTTCTCTCCACCCTGCTGTGTGTGTGTGTGTGTGTGTGTGTGTGTGTGTGTGTGTGTGTTCGATCTCCCTACAGGAGGTGGAGAATCCCACGCAGGTCTGTCCATGTTATTCACAGTACTATCTACTTATTAATCACGCCAGTGACGAAAGCCAGCTGACAACCAGCCACACTCTTATCCCTCCCTGGCAGGCGGTGAATCTGAAAGTCGAGAGAAGTTTTCTTTCAACAGGAAGAGTTTTGGAGTCTGAAGGACTCTACGTTTAGACAGTGCAGCTTTCAGTTCCTGATCTTGGCGATGAAACGGGTAGAGGGTGTGGCCAATACAGACTTGATCAGTGTATCCTAGGGTGAGTTCCCAGGAATTAGGGACAGGAGGGATGCTACAAAAGCCTTTAGTGAAATAAGGATTTCCAATAGGGGAGCCGTCTGATAGTATTAAATATTTTAATGTGCCTTGGGCATAGTCAAGGATGAGTAATAATGTCATCTTTATATTTATCTTTGAAACCACATCACCAGTGGCCTTTTTGAAGACTAGCATTTTGAGAAACACACTTCAGAGGTGCCTGAGGGCCTCGGGAAAGCACAGTGTCTGAGGCCTCCCGGAATAGAAAACTCCATGTCTTAGTTCCTGTTGATGCTGGTCAGTGGATAACTTTCCATGTTCCAGCACTAGAATCCATCTGAGCAGAGTAGTCCTGAATTGAGGATGGCTGTTTGAGGATCTGAGGCTTCTGGCATTTTCCCAGTTCCTTTTCACTTCTTTGTTCTACCTTCTCCACTTTTAAAAATCAACAATCCATTTGATGACAGAGCTGAGCCTTTCTCCAGAGCGAAGGGTTATAATCATGTGTATTTAGACATTATTTATAATCTGTTCATCTGTCTCTTTTATTGTTTATTTATTTATTTTTGTTAAACCTCACCTGAGGATATTTTTCCATTGATTTTTAGAGAGTGTGGAGGGGATGAGGATAGACACACAGAGAAACATCAATGTGAGAGTGACACATCAATTGATCGTCTTCTGCACATGCTGAGCCTGCAACTGAGGTACATGCCCTTGACTGGAACTGAACCGAGGACCCTTCAGCCGATGGGCCGATGCTCTATTCACTGAGCCAAATTGGCTAGGGCTCATCTGCCTCTTTTAAAGTATAGGTCAAAGTTTGATAACCTACACACATACCCACACTGCTTCTTCTGTCACTCCTCTTTCTTCTCTGCTGCTTTCTCTGGGTTCTCCTAATTTCATTACTGCCCCTGAATCTACAACTTTGTCTTCCTAGTTCCCTGTGTTGCCTGCCTGGTCTCTGTTGGCCAGGGCTCTGCCTTAGAAATCACAGACTCACGTTTCTATACTGACTCAGGTTTCTATATGTCACTGGGCTCACCTTGGCCTGGCTTCAGAGTCACCCAGTCTCCATGCCACTGTCACTGACTCCACTTGGTCCTTGGACTCAAGGTTGGGGCCCAGAAGTCTCCACTCCTAAATGTCACTCCGGTTGATTCTGATGCCTGCCTAGGATTGATCACACTGCTTTCCATTCTGGACACACAGCCTCTGGCCTTTTTCCTGGAGCTGCTCCTGGGCATGCTTCCATTTCCTTTCATCTGCCCTCAGAGGGCTGAGCATGAGAGTATTTGTAAAGTCTCTACTATATCCCAGCTGCTTCAATCTTTAATTATGTTACTTTCTTTAATCTTCACAATACTCGTATGAAGTATGTATATCATCATCTTTAAGAAATCAAGAGTCAGGGAGTCTAGTAAATTTCCCTAAAGGCACAAAATTAGGCAATGGCTGAGCCGGGCTTCAGACTCAGATCTGGTAGCACCTACAGTCTTGCTACTTAAAAGGTGTGTTCCTGGAACAGCAGAAAGGTGTGACCTGGGATCGTATTAGAAATGCAAATACCCAGGTGCCATCTCAGACCTACTGAGTCTGTTTCTGTGGGAGTGGAGTTCAGAGGTTTGTATTTTATCCAGTCTCCAAGTGACTCTGATATACCCTAAAGCAGTGGTTTTCAACCTTTCTAATGCCGTGACCCTTTAATACTGTAATTTTGCTACTGTTGTGAATCGTAATGTAAATATCTGTGTTTTCCGACCCTAGAAGGGTCGCTTAAGGCCATCAGAAAACACAGATATTTACAATTCATAACAGTAGCAAAATTACAGTTATGAAGTAGCAACGAAAATAACTTTATGGTTGAGGGTCACCACAGCATGAGGAACTGTATTAAAGGGTCCAGGCATTAGAAAGGTTGAGAACCACTGCCCTAAAGCTTAAGAAGCACCAATCTAAAGTATCGTGTTTCCCCCCACCCCGCTGCCCCACTATATTCTTCCATTCCTTTTCCTTATTTCTTTGCTTGGAAGAATTTCTTTGTTTCTTTCCTAGTAATTCCCAGTAACTATCAGCTCACTGTGCAGCCTCACTCATATCTTTCTCAACCAGCATTTTTATTGCACACACTTTTCATTTCTTTATATCATTCACAGTATCTGACTGAGCAAGCACGGGGACCCAACCTGGTTTCAGTTGTTCCCTATCTTACATCACTCTCTTAATATCTCCCCTTCATATTTTAAGGCATCGAAGACACTGATTTCCAATCCCTCTTTCTAAACCTTGGGGTTCACATTTGCATGTAGGCACACACACACACACACACACACACACACACACACACAGATAAGGTTGATCACACCAACTAGCTGCTTGAGTAATTTATGTACACCACAGCTGGCAAATCTCCACTTCAAGCCTGGATTCCCAGGCAAAGAAATGCAAACATCCAGTGGCCTTGGAAATTTTTATTTAGCGTTGAACTGTATTCCTTCAAAGTGAAACAAGGGTGGGGAGATTTTTGAACATGGATCTACTGATAACGTGGCATCTTCTCAGAACTTAATCTCATTCAGTGTTGGATGATGTCCAAGTCAAAGCAGAAATGCTCCCATGTAACTCTGCCCTTAGTCAGAAGTTTCATGATGGCCAATGCTGCTTGCTGACTTTGCCTCTTTCTGTAAGCGCAGAAGGTCCAGATTTCTCAGCAAAAGTCTGTGTACACTATATGACAGTTTGATCCTAATTTTAAAAGAATTTTTATGTTTTTTGGACTATATTAGAAGAATGCATTTATTTCAGTATCTTCAGCCTCATTAATAAAGCATACTGATTGGTGAAGAATTAGCATTTTGGAGTTCAAAATGTATATAGTTTCTTTGGATGGCTGAGGAATCATTGTTAAATAGAATAAGGGGCAATAGAAGGTAGACAGGGAAAACTTAGTTTAGGGGTCCTTAGTTATTTATTTTTCTTCAATTACATTTAGCTTCCCAGATAGTTTTTTCAATGTCATCTTAGGTTATATCCCTGGCTATCTATAGTGGTTAATGCTTGCTCATGAGATTGTAACCTAACTTGCATTGTAATTGGTATATTAAAATGCATTGGATCATTTATATCTTTCATTCTCCTTTCTAAGTGGATTGTCACTGGGTTAGAGTTGCTAACCATGAGCACTCTTGCATCAGCTTCCCTCTTAAAAGAAGATTACATTTTCACCATGCAGTGACCTTGCAAGAAGTATCAGTGCAGCTCAATTTCAAATTCTGCTCAAGTTTCAAGTATATTCTTGATATATTTTGCTTAGCAGTTAATTTGACCTCTCCTCTCCACTGTTTTTCCAGAGCAACAGCACAGAACTCTATAAATAAAACCCAATAAATGAGGAGTGACTCAAAAGTCTGGTTATTTTTATTAGTAAATTATTTTGGGGGTGAACACTCCCCATTTTATATTCTCATGCTCCAGAGCACTGTGTAAATAAGTCTGATTTCTCTCCCTCTCCCTTGGGTTCAAGAGAATATTTTGGAGATTATTGGAGAATTAATAAAACAGTGCTATCAATTTTCCTGTTGGATAACTTTAGAAGGAATGATGGGCATCTTCTACTTAACAATAAGCATACAAGAATTTAGAAAAGTTGGCCAGCTGTAAGAGAAACACATTTAGAAAACTGTGCTGTGGTTTAATGTTCTAGCTATACAGCTTATTTACTTATGGGTTTAAAAAATGTTTAAAATAAAATTTAAAGGCACAGCTGATTTTGGCTTGCATAGAATTTAGTTACTATCTGACGACTGATTTACTTCTGACAGTGAGACCCAAATAGCCCTCTTAGAAGTTTCCAAAGAGATTGACTAATCTTTTTACCCCCCCCCCCCAAAAAAGATTAGCCTCTGTCTTCTCTACTTGTGTGCCAATTTATCACATGGAATCTTTATTTTTCGCTACTTCAATGTATGGGGAAAACAAAATTCAATGAAACTCTTGATTTGAAAATCTTGGTTTTTTAAAATATTATATTTCCTGAGAGAAAATCATTTTAATTTATTTCTATTTTAATAATATCCCTGGGTCAATGATTAAATGTAAAACTCTGCAAAAATGCATTGGTTTTCAAACAACTCATTGGTTTATTTATAATCCTACTTACCCCATAATAATTTCAGGAAAACTATAGGCTTTTGTAACATTTTTAAATATGCTACTTGTTGAACCATGCTAAACTTCAGAAATATTAAGTCAATTACATACAAAGTCCCATTCAAAATTTCTACAAAGCAGAAATATACATGTCTTCATTGTTATTACAAACAAATAAAACCCATGACAAAAAACAATTTTATACCCATTTCTAGGATATTAGTTTAGATGTTTCATGGGTTTAATTATTAAACATCTTCTAATAATTTTTATTTATGAGCAGATAAAATAATGTCAACACTTTAACCTCTCTGCTTCTGCCTCTTATCCTATGACCCTTTATTAGCAGACCCCAGAAATTATTCAACAAAATCCCAACTGAAATTCATTGTTTACCTTATCAATATCCAATTTAAAAATCTTATACAAGAGTTTTTGTTTCAGAATTAATTTTGCTTCCCCCAAGCAATGGTATGTTTTCCCCTTCTGGCCACTGAGAAGCATGTTGAATATATTTTCTTTTGAGCTTAGTCTACTAGGAAGCTCAGAGCCAAACTTGTAGCCCAACTTTTATGACTAGGTAAGACTTGATGGCCTATATATCTCGTTTCTTCTTTTTTTTTCTTGTATTGATCTTCAGTTTACAAAATATGCACCTATAAAAACAAGTAAACATCTACAGACTTCCTGAAGTTATTATGGAATAAAGTAGGATTATAAATAAAGCAATTACTATAGTCAGTTGTTTGAAAACCAATGCATTTTTGCAGGGAGATAACTTTGCGAGTGGCCTTTAGGTTCCTAGCCCAAATCACAGAAGCCAGTTTCATTTCAGTATATGCTTCATGTTCATTTACCATGTGGCAAGCAGATGTGCTCCCAGCAAAGAGGTTTACAAGTGTTAACAGGGCTCAGTCTCTCAAGGGCCTTGGAAGCTAAGGAGGAGAGACAAATACAAATAATTCGAGACAAAGTGAAATTGGTGTTAAATAGCAATAAAAGCAATTTGATGGAGAAGAAACAATTCATTCATCAAAGGTTTTAAAGATGAAGAGGTTTGTCAAAGGCAAAAAAAAATGAGGGCAGATTATTCTGAGCCAACAAGGCTGCATGAAGAAAGCATAATATCATTAAATTGCAATGAGAAATGACAAAACGCTGTCAGTGTTGCTACAGAGCATTATTAATAAGTAGCAGATTATCATTAATATGGCTCCTTGAGAAAAACAAGTGTATGAGGGGGTAGAATTTTTTTAAATGCATGTCCTTATTACATGCATTTCACTTTAAAAATTGTAGTTTTTCCTTTTTCTTGATAGAGGATTATCACGGGGATTTCTCTATGCCTATCAATCATGATTGGGGCTATTTCTGAATTGACAGTCATAATGAAGAGAGGAAGCAAAAGAGAAAAGGGGAAGGCAATACAAGAAAAAAGGGAAGCAAAAAGTGATGACAGAGATTAACTGTATCTTCCTAAGGCAGAGGGGGGGCATGAGGATTAAGAGCATATGGAAGTCTTCAAGATAAGACTTTCTCTGAATTGGGATCCATTGAAATAAAAAAGGATGAGGTAAACATGGCATATGGCAACTTTTTGGGAAAGATATCAGTGGAGAAGGTATTAGATCAGAATTGTGTACTGTAGAACGTTGTGTGAATCTGACAAAAACACAGTTTGATACACTTAGCCATTAGCATCATAATGTATGCTGTGCAGGGATGCGCTGGAGCTTGCCCATATTGATGTTGGATTTCCATTGACCATGTCAGCACCTTGAACTGTGTAACTTTGGTAGCTAATTTATAACATCAAAAAATTGCTGCTTGGGCAGAATCAAAAGGAAATTTCATAAACAGCAATTGCAGAGATTCCTACTGACTGTGTGCTTTTGGAAACAATTTATACAGGGGCTAATTTCAACATGCATTAATATATACAGTTTAGCTGGCACTTTATATGGAAACTTTAATAAATGGTTCTAATTGGTACTGACTTTGCATAGATTAGAGAGCCTCACAGGCCCACACATTAGGGCTAGGCATTTGGGGTCACTTAATGGAAAGGCCAGTTTGATTTAGATAAGTAACCAGCTTTAGGGAATACTGGTAAAGTTTGCTTGATGTAAACTAGACAATCTCTTTTTAAACATCCCAAGTTATTTATTTAAGCAATGATAATAGCTTTATTAATAGCAAAAGATTGTTGACAACTTAGATGTTCATCAATATGAAAGAGATATATTATGTCTACCCGTAAAATTAAATATGCTTTTAAAATAATGAGGCATGTAACAAGGAGCAATATCTAAGATCTATAAGTTTAAAAAGAAGATGCAGAACAATGTATAAAGTATGCTTACATTTGTGTTTTAAAAAGAGAGGGAGTCCTAACCCTGGCTGGTTTGGCTCAGTGGATAGAACATTGGCCTGTGGACTGAAGGGTCCCAGGTTCAATTCCAGTCAAGGACACATCCCTGGGTTGCAGGCTCAATCCTCAGTAGGGGGCATGCAGGAGGCAGCCTATCAATGATTCTCTCTCGTCACTGATGTTTCTATCTCTCCCCCTTCCTTTCTCTCTGAAATCAATAAAATTATATTAAAAAAAGAGAGGGAGTCCTATATATACATACATATTACTGTATCTCTTACTCTGTATACAGTGAATATATATATGGTATATATAGTATATATATGTAGTGTATATACTATACATATATAGTGTGTGTATATATATATGCCCTAGTGTTCCTCTGGAGGGCCCTGGGAGGGATTATTAATGACAGTCTTACCTTCAGTTTCTGTTATATTCTTGTCTAGCTGCTTGAACTAGCTTTCCATTTCTTTCCAAGATTCAGGACAAAGGGAATTCTTGTGTGAACATTAGGCAAGACGCCATTGGTTTTCTAGTCCTGTTGTATGTGGTTGTATCTGCAACCTGGGTCAGAGCAGCTGCTGGCCTCAGTGTGAAGTTTTTAAAAAGGCTCTTCTTCAGACAGATGACTGAGGACACACCCTTTTCCCCCGTGTGGACGGAACATAGTAAGCAGAGTGGAATGAATCTCAGTCACCACTGACCCCTGGGTTTGGGTACCGTCGTGCAGTCTGGGCACCGCACAAGCATTTGTGGTGGCCCTGAATTGAATCACCTTGATGGAAGAGACTGTGAGTTATAGCCACATCACTTGGTGCATCACTAAATGAAAACTCAAGCTCTAGATAGTATTGCACCTGTCCTATTTTTTTCCCACCTGCCCTCACAGTCTTCGGGGAGCCAGAATCCAAGGAACTAACTAATTCAATATTATGAGTGTCATAGAAAAATGTCTATGAAGGGCTTTCAAAGTGTGAAGAGGAAGCAACATAATCTGAATGGTGATGGCAACTTCAGTGGCTCTCTAGGTCAGTGGCTCTCTAGGTCAGTGGCTCTCAACTGAGACCTCTTCTACTGAAGACATTTTTGGTTAACTCAGTTTGGGGTGGGGATGCTACTGGCATCTAGTGGATGGAGTCCAGGGATGCTCTCTGACCATCCTACAATGCACAGGTCAATATGCTCCAACAAAGAATTATCTAGCCCCAAATGTCAGTAGTGCTGCCATTAAGAAACCTGGTCATATGCGAGTTAATAAATTACTTTTAAAAATCTCAGTGGCTTTGCATCCCAAATTGAGGGGCTAAGGATAGCAACAATCATTTAATTTGCTCATGGAGCTGAAATGGATAGTGCTCAATTGTACACCATGTGGCGTCAGCTGGGGCAGCTGGAAAACTGGGGCCAGAGTCATCTGAGAGCTTGCTCACTCACATGTCTGGCAGCTGATGCTGACTGTAGACTGAGGCCTCAGCTGCGGCCGTCAGCTGGACAACCTACACATGGCCTCTACATGTGGCTCTTTGGCCTCCTCACAGCATGGTGGCTGGGTTCCAAAGCAGAAAGTGAATGCTGCCAGTTGCTTAAAGCCTGAATCTGGAAGCTGGCAGAGCATCCCTTCTATCATGTTCTATTCATCAAGAAGTGAGTGTAGAGCGCAAATTTAAGGGGAGGGAACATAAGCCGTTTCAAAAAGAGGACGGTCAAAGAATCTGGGGGCAATGTTTTAAAAAATGCTTCCGAGGTTGGTAACAAGGTAGAAGAGATGGGAAGATTTCTTTAGGTGAAGCTCAGGGCAGGAGCATTCTAGACAAGTGAACAGCAGGAATCAAGGGACATCAGAATAGAATTCATTTCAGTTTCCTAGCTGTTCCTGCCTTATAGCAGCTCCCTCCTAGTGTTGACATAAAACTTATAAAAATGTTTTGATCCAACCATGAAATATAGACTAAATACACTGTGTTTCATGAATGTGAATTGCAATCTGGGTTTATTCTGATTTAATTGTCTAAAATTATACATAATTCATTCTAATGCAAACAAATAAAATTATTTTAAAAACTGCTACCATTTTTTTTTTTTACTGTTAAAATGAGTGTTTCTACAATAGTTTAGTTTTCCTGTTTGGGGATTTTTATAGATTAGTGGCATTCACTCTGCTTTGGATTCATCTTGCTTTGAACTTCATGGTTTGATTTAGACTTCAAAGCAGGATGGACTTGACCTGAAGCACTTTCTTCAGAAATGAGGTACAGTAGAGATTGAGCCATCCTTTTTCTGATTTGAGAAGGGTATTATTTCCAATATTTACCTGTGTTCCTGTCTTTTTGGAGTCAATTTTAACAACATTGGCTTTGGGTCATAGAATTGTTAATGGGAGAGCTAGAACTTGGTTCAGCAAACTGAGTTCTTGAGTTCAGCTAAGAAGAATTCAGAGCCAAAAATTTCGGCACAAGAAGTTTATTTAGAAAGTCACAGAGCTGGAAGAAATGAGCCCGCTGGGCTGTGTGGACTCAGGAAACAAGTTACAGAGGCAAAAGTAGGGACCTTAGGGCGTAGGAGAAAGCAAGTAAAGACAATGTCCCTTAGGGAAGAAGAGGAGGAAAAGTGGGGTGTGTTCTAGAGAGGGAGAGAGAGAGAGAAAGAGAGAGAGCAAGAGAATATACTAGGTTCTTTATCTTAAGAGTTTTTATATGTTCTCTAAAGGGGGTGATTTTAGGGGAGGTCTGAGGAGAAGATCTCAATAGAATATTCATTAGTCTTCTATGGTGTCTTTTTAGAGTCATGGTCTCTACTGATTGGTTGGTGCTGCAGTAGGGGTGGGATCATTGATCATAGCATCTGGTCCTTGATGTCAGTCATAGCATGGTTTCATCTGGTTTTGCTGCTTTTCTGGATTTTGAGCTGAAACACAATGAGGCCTGATATTATCTCTAGTTTGAGCAGAACTCTGTGGTTAATAGACCCAAAGCTTTGGTCTTAAGATTATTTGATGCAGGCCAGAACTTCATTGTTCTGAGGTCTTTATAATTAAGGAAGTGGTCATAAAAAGGCTTACTAGGTGTACCAGTTAATAATTCAGATTTTTTTCAATAAATAGATTTACACATATGTTGATATATGTGCGATTTGATATGTATGCCATTTTGTCGTATTGACAACAAGCTTCAAAACTTCTTATGTCAAATTTGCTGAAGGTGTTAAAATCATAGATATTTTTATGTTTAAAAATGTTGAATTTCATGCCAAAAAAAAAAAAGAGTAAAGAGTATTTGCGGGAAGTTTAAATTCATTACTTTATTTTGAAGAAAAGTGCTACTGAAAGTTATTGTATACTTTGGGAAGCTTATGGTGAACATGCCCCATCTCAAGATACTTTTGAATGCTGGTTTAAACACTTTAAAAGTGATGATTTTGATGTGAAAGACAAAGAACGTCTAGGTCAACTGAAAAAGTTTGAAGACCAACAATTACAAGCATTATTGGATGAAGATGCATGTCAAACTTGAAAACAACTTGCAGAAAGATTAAATGTTGCTCAGCAAACAATTTCCAATCATTTACAAGCAATGGGAGAGATTTTAAAGGAAGGAAAATGTGTGCCACATCAACTGAACGAAAGACAAAGGGAAAACCAAAAGTAAAATATTGCTTCAACTGTGCGAAAGAAAGCCTTTTTTGTATCAAATTGTGACTGGTGATGAAAAGTAGATTTATTTTGAGAATTCCAAATGCACAAAATCATGGGTTGATCCAGGTCAACCACCAACATCGACTACAAGGCAAAATTGCTTCAGAAAGAAGACAATGCTCTGCGTTTGGTGGGATCAGAAAGATGCAGTGTATGATGAGCTTTTAAAACCAGGTGAAACCATCAATACTGATCGCTACTGACAACAAATAATCAATTTGAACCATGCTTTGATCTTAAAACGACCAAATTGTGCCAGAAGACAGGGCAAAGTAATTTTGCTTCATGATGACATACCATTACACACTTCAAAACCAGTTAAAAACACGTTAACAAATCTTGCCTAGGAAGTATTAACCCACCCGCTGTATTCAACAGACCTTGCTCCTTCAGATTACCACTTGTTCTAATCGATGGCATAGACACTTTCTGAGCAGCACTTCAAAACATATGAAGAAGGGGAAAATTGGGTTTCTGAAAAGTTCTATTGGAACAGTATCCACAAATTACCTGAACAATAGGGAAATATGTAGCTAGTGATGGACATTACTTTGAATAAAGCACTTTTGATGTTTCTCTTGAAATTATCATGTTTTCTTTGATGACAAAATCCATACTAACTAGTAGAAAATGTGGATTACTTATTAACTGGTTAATAATATGGATTAACTATTAACTGGTTAAAAAATGCAGATAGACTATTGACCAGTTAATATTGCGGATTTTGTAATCCAGAGAAAACACAATAATTTCAAGAGAAACATCAAAAGTACTTTATTCAAAAGTACTTTGTTCATTGCTAGCTACACATTTCCCCAATTTTTCAGTTAATAGAACTTTTCTTCTTTTGAGGCAGACCATTCAGAGACCAAATTTTCCACTTTTTCATGTTTTGAAGTGCTTCTCAGAAAGTGTGTGTGCCATCAATCAGAACAAGTGGTAATCTGAAGGAGCAATACAACAAAATAGCATACACAGCAAATCGCATATATATAAACATATGTGTAATGCCATCTATTGAAAAAAATCTGCATTATTAAATGGTACACCTAATATGTGCAAGTCCTAGGAGGCTATTCTTTGGTCCCCTTGTTCCTCCTCTAAGATGATCTCAAGGGGATCTAAACTGCATTACTAGTGCTATGCTAGGGAGAAAAGATCACCCTGGGAGCAAGGTCCTAGCCTATAATAGTTTTTTTCGTTTTTTTTTTTTTTTTTTTTTTTTTTAGTATTTTTGTTGCTAGACACTTGAGACTTTCCACCTTGGTGACATAAAATACCTGGCCTGTCGGTAGTGCTCTGCTCATACTTGTCTAACTGCCATATTTATCAGATCCATACCATTTCAGAACTGAGAGCATCTTTCAAGGTCATTTAAGTTGAACTTCCTTGTTTTCCATACGAAGAAACAGAATCAAAGAGGCAAAATAAGCTACTGGAGTTTTAACTTGGTCTCATGCAATAATTGGAAGAGCAGCTGGTATAAGTGGAAGGGAACCAGTGATGAGCTATAGGGAATGGAGCGTTTCCCCCTGTGTTGTGCTGAAGGAGAAGCATCTCCTTAGTTTCTGCTGCATTGGCTTCTCTGTGACTTGCCTCAGTCCTTGCCTGCATCTCCTCCAGGTCCCCAGGCCTGGACCATTCCATCTGGCTCCTGATTATGCACCAGCATCTGCCTTTCCCCTCATCCTTTGTTCTCACTCTTTCAAATTCAAGGGAGAGTTGCTCCACTGATAGCATTTGAATTCAGCTCATGAAAAATTCTATTACAAGTATACTTGGCCATTTGATCTCTGGCTTCCCCCACACATTTGCCCTTTATGCCCTAAGAGCCATAGCAGATTGTAATTTCAATGGAAAGGAAGTAGCCGAGTAGCCTTCAAGCTGAGCTCAGTTTTAATAAGAACCAAACAAAACTTCATTTGTGTCTACTGTGGAAGTGCAGGCACCCAGTTGGGCTGTAGACATCTCTCCTCTAGTACATTTTGGTGGTTATGCTATTTAGTTGGAAAATTCCTGACTGAAGTTCAAATCCCGGCCACACTATTTACTAGGTGTGTGATCTGGGCAAGATGCTTAAATTCTCTAGACTCAGTTTCCTGCTATATGTGCTAATGAGTGCCCACCTCAAAAAGTTCAACAAAATTTGTTAATGTGACCTGTGTGCCAAATTCCTACAGTTTGTAATCATGTGGGAAAGGTAGACAAGCATTAAATGATGACAAGTAAATATAAAACTACAACTAAGAAATCCATTAACCCTAAGTCCATAAATCAGGACTTCCTGGGCAAACTAGGATATCTGGATCCTCCCCAGACTATCCCTTTCATGACAAAGAAGACTGGGAAAGATTTCCCTAGGGAAGGGAAGATGGAATTGAGATCTACAGAAACAATGAATGTGAATTGCTAGGCACAACGGGTAAGAAGAGCAACTTAGGCCAAGACTTGAGCAGCATGTGCAAAACTTCAAAAGAGGAAGCAAGGACCCTGCAAAGATTGAAGACCAGTATGGTAGAAGCTTGAGGGACCAGATCACTTGTCTGCCTTATGGATGTTAGAAATGTGGGTTTGAGTCTGGCTAGTTTTACTTAGGGGAATTTCAAGACCAGATTTGCATTAAAAAAATAAAATAAAAAAATCTGAGTACATATTAGAATGGATTAATGTTAAGTTCTCTGTTTTGGCCTTTAAAGTGCAGCTCTTAAACAATACCAAAGCCTGGGCCCCATACCCAGAGATTTGGATTTAGCTGGTTTAGAGTGGATCCCAGTAGATTCTAATTTCTGCCAAGATTGAGATTTACTCTACAACAGTGGTTCTCAACCTTTCTAATGCCGAGACCCTTTAATATAGTTCTTCATGTTGTGTGTGGTGACCCCCAACCATAAAATTACTTTTGTTGCTGCTTCATAACTGTAAGTTTGCTACTGTTAATGAATTGTAATGTAAATATCTGTGTTTTCCGAAGGTCTTAGGCTCTATAGCAATGGTTCTCAATCTCTGGGTCGAGACTCACAGGTTGAGAACACTAGCAGGGTTGCCCAAGATCTGGAGCAGGGTCTGACAATCTGTATTTTTCACAAGTTCCCTTGAGATGCTAATGTTACTAGTGTGTAGACCGCACTTGGAGAATCACTGATCTGGAGAAAAGTTTTCAGATTTGGAAGATGAAATCAACAGGATTTAGTGGTAGATTATCTGTCCAGCTACAGGTGAAGGAAGATTCAAAGACTCTTTTCCATTTTCTGAAATTTTCAACTGAATGTATGGTTTGTGCCATTCATTGGTAACAGCCAATCAGACCAGAGAAGATCATGAATTCAGTGCTGGAAAGTATTGGAGAGTGCATTTGAAACAATTAAGTGGTTAAGTCAAGATGATTAGAAAGATAAATTTGGGGGCCATTCTCTTGGTCATTGAAGCCAGCAATTTCTCAGTGGGATCAATCAATTTTCCTTTTTCCTTTTGCTCTTATCCTCAGTTTTAAAGCTCTGGGTTCTCTTTTTCTTGACCTTTCCTAAGTGCTATACTCCTTCCACCCTAGGTGCCTTCTTTTTTTCTTTTTGTTCTGTTAGGAAGAATGCTTCACCCACACCCACACCCCTTCCATAATTTAACTCCTTTTGCACCTTTGGTTCTACACTCTATGCTTAGTCATATATAGTGTTAGCAACCAGGTACCTTTGTTTCCTTCTGCACCACAAATCAGAATCAGTGATTGTGCTTGTTTGTGTGATCATTTGCTAAATGGCCATCTTCCTTACTAGATTCTCAGAGAACACTATTGCATCTGAGGGAAGGCTTAGCTCAATACCAAATCCTCTGAGAGAATTGTTGAGTGATTCGTTACAGAGATGGTGATTGTTAAAACAGCGGTAATGTCTCAAGAAGGGGGAGAAGCAGTTATTTGGTGTTTATTCGGTAAGGAGGTTAAGTTTTTGTAGGACTCGCGTGAGTGTGTGAACCAGCAACAGCGCCATCTGGTGGAATCAAGTGATGCAACAGCTATGATTTCAGACCAGGCTCAGAGTTGTTTAAACAAATGTTGCTCTGAGAGAAGACTCTCTCTTTCTTAAAAAAAAAAAAAAATATATATATATATATATTATCATATATATATTATCATATATATATTATCATATATATACTTAAAAATATGAGTATAATGTGTCACATAGAAGATATACTCTATTTTGAGAGCGATAGCTGGGAAAATTAGATATTTATTGAAAATAGTGTTGCGTTTTTAAAGAAGAGAGGTACTATAATGAAGAGGGGTTTATTGGAAGGACATGTGGAAATAAGGAAGTTAGAGATCTCCACCCAGAGCCAGCATCACAGAAAAAGAGGAACAGGCATAGAGCTGGGCTTCTCAGACTGATTTGCATTTTGGCAGTGACTGGCTAGCGAGGATCTAGCTCACTGAGGATGTGAAGTTGGTGACAGTATGATGGGGTGGGGGTATGAGAGTGTACTCATAATTTTCTTTGTTTCTAATTTCTCTCATAATGGAGAAGAAATGTGACTTAATTTCTGTGATAGAAAACTAAAACTCTGACTATATCCCACAATGTATGTAATTGATTTCATGTGCTGTCATGCCTATTTCACATACTATCATAGTTTTCTAACTAACCAGGGACATTTTATTTTATTTTATTTTATTATTTTTTTAAAATATATTTTATTAATTTTTTACAGACAGGAAGGGAGAGAGATAGAAAGTCAGAAATACCGATGAGAGAGAGAAATCGATCAGCCACCTCCTGCACGCCCCACAGTGGAGATGTGCCCGCAAGCAAGGTACATGCCCCCGACAGGAATCGAACCTGGGACCTTTCAGTCCGCAAGCCGACGCTCTATCCACTGAGCCAAATCGGTCTCGGCGAGGGACATTTTAAAATGGTAAAAAAACATACTCTCCCTTTTCTCCCCCTCCCCTCGCACCCCACATACCCTTTCACTAGTGCAGTTCTCCTTTGCTTCTAAATAACCACCTTTGTGGCTACCAGTAGACTTAATGAAGAACTTGAACCTAAAAGGGATGATTCTGGTCAGTCATATCCCTGGATATGATATCCCTATTGGGCACAGCCTTTGTGTCTGGCTACCTCATAGACCACTGCCCAGTCTACATATTATTTGATTGAAGATCAGGTGCTCTCTGCTACTCTATTCAGATATGACCATTGTAGGAGGTCACATAATACAGAACAGCATTTCTGTACCAGTTAAGTTTTTTTTTATTCAAATAGGCTTAAATAATAAGGGAATTTATTTCTAATATATTTGGAAGGTCTACCATTAGAGTGGCCTTCAGATGAGGGTTGAGCCAGTGGTTCAATGATGTCAAGAACCCTTTGCTGCCCACGGTGTTGGCTTCATCCTAAGGTTGTTTTCTCTTATGGTAGGGTTTGTTTCCATTAAAATAAATTAGGTCATGCTGTAGCAATGTTATGGACTGAATAAATGTTTGTGCCCCGCCCTCCCATTCATATGTTGAAGCCCTAAACCCAAATGTGATGGTATTTGGAAATGGGGCCTTTGGGAGGTAACTACAGTTAAATGAGGCCACGAAGGTAGAGCCCCATGATAGGATTAGTGCCCTTATAAAAGTAGAGGAGACACCAGTGCTTCTTCTCTCTGCTGTGTAAGGACACAGAGAGAAGTTGGCCCACTGCAAACCTCAAAAGTGGTTCTCACAAGACACTGAATCTGTCAACTGTCAATGCCTTGATCTTGGATTTTCCAGTCTTCAGAATTCACTTTCAAGCCACTCAGTTTATGGTATTTTGTTCCGACAGCCTAAGTAGGACGATGAAGTGTGTGTGTGTGTGGGGGGGAGGGGGAGGAGGAATACAGGGGGACGCTGCTGAAACAAATACCTAAAAATGTGGGAGTAAAAATGTGGGAGTAGCTTTGGAGCTGGATAATGGGCAGAAAGTTTTGAGGTGCATGCTAGAGAAGCCAAGATTACTAGAAAGGGACTGTTAAAAGTCATTATGGTGAAAACTCAGAAAGAAAAGAGGAGAGCTGTAGAGAAAGCTTTCATCTTTTTTGATGAAATAATCATGAACAGAATGTTGGTAGAAATAGGGATGGTAAAGGCCATTCTAATGAAGTCTCAGACAGAAATGCAGAACATGTTATTGAGCAGCAGAGAAAAGGCAATCTATTATAATGTGGCAAAGAATTGGACTAAATCATGTTCACATTCTAGTGCTTTGTAGAAGGTAGAAGTTGCAAGTGCTGAAATTGGGTATTTAACTGAAGAGATTTCTCAGCAAAGGTTCCTCCTGACTGCTTATCACAAAATGCAAGCAGAGAAAAACAAATTGTAGAAGGAATTGTTAAGCAAAAAAGTAGCAAGTATTTAAATATTTGGGAAATTCTCCACGTATCTGTATTGCGGAGAACACAAAGGATGTGGCGGATCATTGTTTGTTAGGAGATTAGTATGATGTGAACCTGATCAGCCACCCAAGCAAAAACAGTCAGTTTGAACTAAAGGGGAGACTGTTGAACTTCTTAGATCCTACAGGAATGGGCCCTAATGCTGTTCTGCTGTGCAGTGCTCAAGTGTGGAAGATAAGGGAAGAATAACCCCAAAGGATATTCAGAGATCATCAGCGTTGCCTGCCTCCTCAGTTCTCTTCCTTCTTTCAGGCATAATTTTCCCTCCCCTGTACTATTCTCTGCTATACACATGGAAGAGATCAGATTTAGTCATTACACATTACACTAAGATCTGAGTACTCCATCTGTCTACCACTCTTTATTCTATGGTCCACATGGAAAGAACATTGGATAGCTGCTCACTGGCTTACCCTTCTCTTCCTCTTTATTCCTACAGTGAAGAGCAGTATCAACAGCTGTTCTTCCAACACTATTCTCAAGATTTTCTGGTGTGGGTGGAATTTTCTGTGTCCACACACTATTTTTGAGCCACAGTTCTTGGGGTCCACCTCCATGGAGTCACCGTCTGCCTACTAATGTCCTCCACTCTGGCCCCTTCCCAGGCTGTTCTCCTGCTATCTTTTTGCCTGAGGATAGTAGTTCTTTTTGCTTTTTAAATACATTTTTATTGATTTCAGAGAGGAAGGGAGAGGGAAAAAGAGAGAGAGAAACATAAATGATGAGAGAGAATTGGTCATCTGCCTCCTGCACCCACCCCTATTGGGGATGGAGCCTGCAACATAGGCATGTGTCCTGACCGGGAATTGAACTGTGACCCCCTGGTTCATAGGTCGATACTCAACCACTGAACCACACCGGCTGTTCAGGACAGCGGTTCTTACTCCACTTCTTCTTCCCAGGGCTCTATGATGCTGATCACTAAGGCCAATATTGATAATTGTCTCTTTTTCAAATCCTATCACCTCAGGAACTGGGTGGCAGTTTTTCCAGCCTCTAGAACATGGAGATAGTGTTCCCAGTCACTAAATATCATTACCTTTTGGCACATAGAAGACTAGTTAAAAGTGGATACAAGAATTCTCAGGAATCCCTTACGTGAAGGTGGCTGATAGGAGCAGGGAAACAGATATGTATTGCATTTAATTACCCATGAAAATGTTTACTTAATTTAATATTGCTTCCTAAAAATGGAGCTTATTTGTTTATTTTATCACAGCATAACTGAAATGCAATCAAGAGCACACATTTTTAGTGGATAGCTTGATGAGTTTTGCGTATGTGCACATCTATGTAACTACCACAACTACCACCCAGATCAGATGGCATTCCTAGCTCTTAAAAGTTCCCTTTGTCTCTTCCTTGATAAAATGTTCTCCACAGTCAGTGTTTACTTTAGAGAATTACATCACATATCAATGTTTCAAACATAATATATAGAAACAATAAAATGTGCCCTCATACATATATCATCTTTACACATATCACTCAAAACCTGTGATTTAAAGATTTTGCCACACAAGATTCATCATTCTCTTTTTCTTTATGTGTGTGTTAAGTATTTTAAGCAAATCCCAAATATCACATTATTCTACTCCAATACATGTCTAAAAACATGGAGATTTTGTTACATAACCATAACAGCACTATTATCCATGACTAAACAACAAATCCTTGGAGTCATTTAACACACAGTACACATTCCAGTTTCCCCAAATGTCTTTGTATATTTTATTTGTTCGAATTGGGATCCAATCAAGGTCCTGAATAGTTCATTCTCTCTCTCTCTCTCTCTCTCTCTCTCTCTCTTTTCCTATCATTGAGTTGTTGAAGATACTAGTAAGTTGACTTGTAAAATGTTCCACATTCTGGATTTGCCTGTTTTCTTGAGGTGGTGTTTAACTTGTTCCTCCAACTATCATTTTCTTTTTCAACTGGAAGTCAGCTTTAAAGGCTTGGTTCAGTTCAAGTTTTGCAAGAATATGATGTTGTGAATATGACGTTCACCTTGCATCACTTCAGGAGGCACATCAGATCTGGCTGCTCCACTTGAATGGCATAGATATTAATTCTTGAATTCAAGTACTCATCCCCTGATCTATTTATTTATTTATTTATTTATTTATTTATTTATTTATTTATTTATTTATATCTATCTTGCATGTAATGGTTACCACATTAGCTTTAAACATTTTCTCTATAAGTATTCATCAGAGCCTCTATCAAGTACCTTTATATGCAAGATCCTGGGGTAACAAAGATGGGCAAGACAGCCCAGCTGCCAACAAGTATGAAGGCTGTTCATGTATCCTCAGCCTATTAGCGTACCTTCCAAAATTCAGGGTTTCTAATGTCTTATTCATCCTATTCCCTTTCCTTCCTTTGCCTCTTCCTTATTCCCTTCCCTCCCCTCCCATTTTCCATTTTTCAATTATTTTGCCCTCATAATATGCCAGTTATACTTAGGATTCGTGTCAGAGGTGTGGTGCCCTAAATTATTCTTGTTTGTATGCCATGGTGAATCATGATGGCACTAGCTAGACAACAGATCATGCAACAACCTAATTCTGTGAAAGAGAAAACTGAGATATACAAAAATCTTGCTATTGGTTCAAGTTCACACAATGACTGACCCCAATAATAAAGGACTTCTTTATGAAAGGGCCCAGGATCACATCTGCTGACCAGCAGCAGGGACTTTTCCAACAGAAAGTTAGTCAAAGGCACATAGTGTAAATCTACACCAGAGCAGGCTCAAGAAGAAACTGTATCCACTGTCTCCTCTGGAAACTGCTGTGCTATGTGTTTAAGCTTTAGGCAGCTTAAGGTAATTAGAGTTGTATGTCCGCAGGCATCCTTTGTGGAATTCAAAGGTTAAAGACTTTCATCCCACCTAGAAGAAAATATATAGTTACTAGAAAAATAAAAGTTTAAACAAGTAGGAAAAAAAGAACAACAACAACAAAAAAAAACCTCTAGAGTCTCTGGGAAAAAATGTATGCGAGCCTTGATTGTCAGTGGCTTCTCACATTTCTACTTCATTTTAGGACAGTGAGTAAGGCACATTGGCCACTAGGAACCTTGTCAATATTTGCAGATTTGAATTTCACCATTTGAAATATAGTCTGCTGAGGGCTTTGCTGCTAATGTTACAGCAGAGCTGTGGCAACTATCATGAAATTGCCACATGGAAAACTTCTCCGATGATGAGATGTGCAAGTTCTAATAAGAAAAGTGTACTAGAAAAGGCGTTCTCACGCTGCCTTTTTAGAGAAGTACATTTTACATCTGTAATGGACCAACCTTCTTTCCACTGAATTTGCTTGCTACTCAGAGAAGAAGGTCACACAGTGCTGGTCCCACGGGCAGGACAACTTTTCTTGCCCCGTGGGTCAGCAGCACATGGGGATCGCATGCCCCACAATAGTGGAGATTAGCTCAGATATTCTCAGCTCTGTGGAGCCATACTGCTCTATGACCGATTTCAGTTTCTGGATTAGGAAGGGCCCTCTTGAGGGCACCTGTTTCTCCCCTCTATTCGATTAAGATTGAAGAACCTTAGTAGCCGCTTGTAGCAACTGGCATGGATGATCCTGGCTACTCATACGTCAGTCTCTTGAACTGGCCTTATTGTCCAAGCTTTTCACCATGTGACCTCAGTTTGAATGAAGGGAAGTGTTTGCTAGGGGCAGACAGAGAGCTGGTAATGATACCTGTCCTGAGTCCCTGGCCCAGATATAGGGGCCACAGAGTTTTAATGCTATTGGCACCTGTATCGCGTGTGTTCTCTTTGGCCCCCTTAATGCAGAATAGCAACAATAGCAACAGTATTTTATTTTTAATAATAAAACCTAGATGTCAATGCAGACCTCTGTTCTCTGTCTTCTCCAAGATTTCTGCATCTTCCTGGGGATTAATGCCAATTCAGGGCTGGCTTCTACATCCTGGGAGAACTGATTCCATAGTCCTAGCCTCTCAGCCCCATGCAAGTTCCCTTCTCTCTATCTCATGCTGAACCAAATACATACTCATTCCCTTTTCTTTGAATTATATGAACAAAATTAAAAAAAAAACACCTCCTGGGGGCATTTCTGTGAAGCAGTCTTTATTGCATATTGGAGAACACAGGTGGAAGTTTAGATCCTAGCAGAGCCAAACATCTTAAATGGGAAGAAAATCAGCCACCATAGCATTGATTTTCTATTATCGTTTTTGCTTTCTTCTTTACTTCAGTAGCCTCCCCCGCAGAAATGGAAACAGACCCTATCCTCAATCTCTGCTCTGGGGATGTTCCTACAGCTCCTAAAACAAATGAATGTGCTCTTGCTCAGCTAAACCATTTCCTTTAGGTCTGTCCTCAATGCCCACCAGTCTCTGCAATTGAAAGAAGGCAGCATAGCGATTATTTTCCCAGTAACATGAATTATTTCCTCTCTCTGTTCTTCCATCTTGGAAGGCAGATTTGATTCGGGTCAGTTTTGATGAAAAAACAATGTTACTTTTCCCTCCAATCTTAGAAAAATAATGTAACAGAGCATTATAAGGCGGTAATTGTGTCCTGTTTCATAATGTTGTCTGTTATTACTAGTATCTTTTCCACCCCCAGAGATTGAGAAAAAGTATAGCAAATACAACAGACATAGAACCTTGTTAATAAAATTACTAAATTCTTTAAGGCCAATAGCCTGGTTTTGGGCCATAAAATTTCTAATCCTTGTCTTCTTACTGTTTGCAGGACCAAACTGGTTTCACAGTTTTTAAGTGTGAACCACACTGGAAGGGGATCGAGAGAGAGGAAGAGGATGTCTTTTGGGAGCACGTAGAATTCCTATCATGAAAACTATTCCTTCTGACTTTTCTCCACAGGCTAGAAGAACCTTGAACTTGTTTCTTTCCTTTTCCTGTACACTTGGGTATGTCAGAGCCATCTGTTTCTCTCTCTTCATTCAGTGAGGTGCTGATAATGATCTCTTTCTTAAAATTACTTCCTATTGGGCCAGCAGAGTGTCTGATACTAATTGGGCAGAAGAGAAAGTGGCAGGAGAGACATGGCTTAAGTAGGAGAGGGAATAGCAGGGACATCTGAATTTCTGACCATTATATTTGCAGAGATATTTATATTTCTCTCCAATGTGTGGATCCCAGAAGAGATGGATGGGGCAAAGGCCTTCTTGCAGGTATCTCCAAAAAGGTCATGTAATCCCAATTTCAAAACAGTCTGTTGGTAGAATTTGCCAAAGGAAAGGGGATGGTGAGATGAGTAAAGGGGGCCAAGCTGAAGCTGGAAATTTCAAACCAGAGACTGTGCAGAGAAAGGCCTCCTCAGAACCCACCAATGAATGAACTCATGCATGTCCAGGAGACCAGAGGCCTGCCGTGTTGGTGGTGGAGAAGCAGCCACAACTATCAGAAAGAGATATCAGAATTGCCATCAACAACTTCTTGTTTCTCAAGTCAGTCAGCGCTGCTTCCTCCCTCATCCTTTGCCGGACATTTTGGGGGGAGGCACAATTAGAAAATTGGAGAAGAGAAAGGGAGAAGGCAGTCATTAGAAAGTAGGTCAAGCCTTCAGTGGCATCCTGGAAACAGTTCCTGTGTGCTCACGAGACTAGATTTACATGCCAGGGATTTTGCCAGTTGTTCATTGGTAGCTTGAGTCAGCCATGGTGGGGACACTCAATATGTCACTTAATATACAGTAAAAATTAAAAAAATGCTACAAATTGGAGAGCTGGTTTACCAGCAAATAAGTGTACTCTGGGGACAGCCAGAGCCTGAAGTGGTAACTTGTTTGATTGCTTTAATAATCAAAGGGGAAGTGAGAAATTTTAACACTAGAGGGAAATAGAAATCCTGCTACCCAGCAAGATAAGGGCGGTCAACAAAACAGACTGTGCCAGTTATTAAAAAAAAATACCACTTTATATATTACCACTGTGACTCTATAGGGAAGAAAAAATAAATTCCCTGCTACTCCTCTGAGTTCTAGCTGAGACTCTCACAATAAGAGAGATTAACCAGAGAAAAACAAACAAAAATTTGTTAACATGCATTAGAGATACCCAGGGAAAAATAACTTAAATTCAGTAGATTAGAGTTTAATCTTAAATAGTATCTTCATAGAGCAAGGGGAGGGAGAATGTAGATCTTTCAGGGGAGAGTACATGATTTTTAGGAAAGATGAATGGGTCCTTAGAAAAATGGACCTTTAAATTAGAGGTTTGATAGTTTGTGACAAAGTTTATCTGGGTATAGTGTCAACTACCAGTCTTCTATCCTGAGACAAGAGTCAGTCTTGTGTTCCTTTTGAAGGATCTGTCCTTGGGCAGATAAAGGGAGTTCAGAGAATGTCTCCTTGCATTTGCTATTTCTAAAGTGCCTATATCACAAAGTAATCAACTTACTAAAGTAGCATATTTTGGGGTGAAATTTTCTGCTACCCTTCACTTCTGTTATAGGTTCCATTGTCTCCTTCTCCTCCAAAATATATGTTGAAATCCTAACCCCTAGTAGGATTTCAGAATGTGACCTTATTTGGAAATATGATCTTTTTAGAGACAATGAAGTTAAAATGATATCATGAGGCTCTAATACTTTGGTATCTTCATGAAAAGGGGACATTTGGGCATAGAGGCAGATACACACAGAGGAAAGATGATATGGAGACACACAGGGAAAAGATGGCCATCTGACTAGAATAATGTGTTTACAAGCCAAGAAAGCAAGGGTTGCTGGCAAGAACCAGAAGCTAAAAGGAAGGAATCTCCCCTATAGTGATCAGAAAAAGTGTGGCCCTGCCAACACCTTGATTTCAGACTTTTAGCCTCCAGCCCTGTGAGACATTAAAAGTCCATTGTTTTAGGCCAGTTTTTGATATTATTATAACAGCCCTAGGAAACTAATACAGCTCTCAAATTCAATTGCAATAATTGCCATTTATTGATTATTTACAGTGTGGGTGGTATGTGCCAGCATCTTTATTTATATGACATAAGTTAATTATCACAGAAGACCAGCAAAGATGAGAAAAGTAAGGCTTCTGGAAAACCAAGATGATGGCATAAACACCTGAATTGCTGCCTCAAACAACAACTTCAAAACTACAACTAAAAGACAAAATGGACATCATCCAGAACCACAGGAAGGCTGGCTGAGTGGAAATTCTACAACTAGAAGGAAAAAGAAAAGCACACTGAGACTTAGAGGAGGGGTGGAAGGCAGAGAGGTACAGAGGCATGCTCACAGAGAGGGCTGGCAACTGAGTACATGGCTGGCTTTTTCAAGTGGGAGGGAGACATAAGCTCCCTACTGCTCTGAACTCCAGTTCTGGATGAGACTCTGGGGACCCAGACTCATACAGGGAGAAACTGGACTGTCTGCAGTGGGCAGAACTCGAGGGTGGCTTTCTCTTAGAGGTGCTTTCAGTAATTAGCAAAGGACACTGGGAGCCAGGAGCCTCTTAGGGCAGGGATGATGGGAAGTCATTGCTGTTTGCTCCACCCTGAGACTCCACCCCACCCCAGCTGTGCACAGAGGCTTTTGCATATGAATGACCTGGTCCTTTGAAATCTAAACTTACCTAACAAACTGCAGCTGAGTCAATGAGACCCAGAACATCCAAAAGAAGGCCCAAGGCTCCACAGCAGCTTCCAATGCTTCACAGCCAGGCTTCATTTGGGCACCTTCAAAACCCAAACAAAGAATAGGAATCTGCAGATCTCTCCATACCTCCTTCTGGGGGGCATCAGGCAGAGGCTAAATTAGCACCTTCTTGGAGATCCAAGACCCAGTATACCCAGGGGTCAGAGTAGGATCATCCAGATTACAACTCCTCAGATTCATAAGGGACACACTCAGGGGGCAGGCTCAATGAGCACCAAAGCCTCACTGAAGCAAGTCTTACCTCATAAGGGTATCTTCAGCACAGAAATTCTCACATCATAGATACAGGTAATCCTCAGAGCTAATTGGCCTAGAGGTCAATTTCTCCCAGTGATACCAACAACAATTAAGGCTTAACTACAACAAGACTGTGCATGCACCGAGAGTGTCCACCTCAGGTAACTGGGGAGGCTGAGCCACTGGGCCCTATAAGACACCTAGCACACAAAGCCACTCTATCAACTCAGGGAAGCAGCCAAAATGCAGAGACAAAGAAACAGGTCACAAATGAAAGAAATGGAGGAAAGCAAACTACTGACTATAGAGTTCAAAACCACAGTTATAAGGTTCTTCAAAAATTCTCTATAAAATGCTGATAAATTTAGTGAGACCCTGGGGATATGAAAAAGGACCAACTAGAAATTAAGTATATACTGACTAAAATAAAAAAAATATAGAGAGAGATCCAACAGCAGACTAGAGGATTGTAAGAATCAAGTCAAAGATTTGAAATACAAAGAAGCAAAAAGCACCCAGGCAGAAAAGCAAAAAGCAAAAAGAATTAAAAAAATATGAAGATTCTGTAAGGAGCCTCTGGGACAACTTCAAGTATACCAACATCTGAATTATTGGGGTGACAGAAGAAGAGAGAGAGCAAGATACTGAAAATCTATTTGAAGACATAATGACAGAAAACTTTCCTCACCTGGTGAAAGAAATAGACTTACAAGTCCAAGGAGTTCAGAGAACCCCAAACAAAAGGAATCCAAAAGGACCATACCAAGACACGTTATAATTAAAATGCCAAGAGCAAAAGACAAAGAGAGAATATTAAAAGCAACAAGAAAAGAAATAGTTACCTACAAGGGAGCACCCATACAATTGTCAGTTGATTTCTCAACAGAAACTATACAGACCATTCGGGAGTGGCAAGAAATTTTCAAAGTGATGAATAGCAAGAACCTATGACCAAGAGTACTCTACCCAGCAAAGCTATCATTCAGAATTGAAGGGCAGATCAAGAGCTTCATCGATAAGAAAAAGCTAACGGAATTCATCACCGCTAAACCAAATGCTGAAAGGTATTCTGTAAGAAGAGGAAGAAGAAGAAAAAGGTAAAGATAAAAATTATGAACAGTAAATACATACCTATCAACAAGGGAATCTAAAAATCAAGTGAATAAAAAATATGATGAACAGAATAAACTGGTGAATATAATAGAATCAGGAGTATAGAAAGGGAGTGGACTGGCAATTCTCAGGGGGGAAGAGGTGTGAGGGACACAAGAAGAGATTGGACAAAAATTGTACATCTATGGATGAGGACAGTGGGGGGGGTAAGGGCAGAGGGTTGGGTGGGAAGCAGGTGGAGGAGAGCTATGGGGGAAAAAAGGAATAATTGTAATAATCTGAATAATAAAGATTTATTAAAATAATAATAATAATAATAATAATAAAAAGAAAGATTACCTAAACCACACACACACACTCACAGAAAAGTAAGCTTCCATTGACCATTGCAAAAGAGCATCACAGAAATTTCAGAGGAAGGAGGAACCTCTGATATCTCAGAATCAACAAGACTCTATCAATAGATTTTTCAGGGCAGAGCCTGATGAGTTATTTTCATTCCATTCAGATTCCACCCATTGTTCCAATTCATTTAAAAACTGGAAATGTATCTTTTGACTTGATGGACATGGCAGTAAATAGGGACATAATCATGAGCAACCATACAAATAGGATATTCTCTGACAATTTGCAACTAATTCAAGCTGTTGTAATTTTTAAGCATTAAGTGCTCCAGGGAAGAAACAGGCTTAGATATCTGGCTGGATATTTCAGTTACCCTGAGTTAAATGCTTCAGGCTCAATGATTTAGCAAGAATAAAATACCAGGAGCACAGAGCAGAGCCAAGTTGAGAAGGGAAAGTATTCTCAAATGCCGGTCTGAGAAGCAGTGAAATGGTAGCAGGGCTGTGGTTGGTTGTTATGCCCAAGTAGCTACCAAGATTCTGGAGTCCGGAGGATTACTCAGAAGGCCAACACATGTGGGGTCAGTTGCTCCTAAACCATGACAACCCAGCTAATTTTGCAACTTTGACTTAAGTTTTGAAACTCATGACTTAGGACCTGGAATAAAAATTGGTGGTTTTAATTGTCTGCCGAGCATAGCTCAGTGTTTGAGTATTGACCTATGAACCAGGAAGTCACAGTTCGATTCCTGGTCAGGACACACGCCTGGGTATGTGGAGGAGGCAGGTGATCAATGATTCTCTTTCATCTTTGATGTTTCTATTTCTGTTTCCCTCGTTCTTTCTCTCTGAAATCCATTTAAAAATATTTTTTAAAAAATGGAGTGTTTTGATCCAATATCAACTGATGTGGTAATTTGGGGGATCAGGATATCTTAAATGAAATGAAAAATCAGTGGCTGTCAGAAGTTGGTGGTAACAGATAGGATGTTCTGCCTTGGAGAGTATGCCTACTAGAATGAGAAGGCCACTGGAACCTTGGAAATGGTGGAGCTTTTTCTTGAATTTAAAGACTTGGTCTTTTTGTGATTGGAAGAAGCTGTGTTTTCCTGGTTCATGCATAGATCTTACATTTTAGACCCATGGAAAACTTTTACTTACTAAGCATCTCTTTTTTGCTGAGCTTTATGCCAAACTACTGGGGACCCAGCAATAAAAATGAGTTTCTTGCTGTCAGTAGAATTTAAGCAAAATTCTTGAGAGACAGATATTCCAACAATACCTATCTGCAATGTAAAAATTAGTACTAGAAGTCAGCACTCAATGTTCCCAAAGCTTTGAGTTAGGAGGGATCAACTCAAAGTGATGGGGAGTGGGCTGTCAGGAAGGCTCCAAAGAGAAAGTGTAATTATATGATCAGGGTCCATGATCAGGTTGACAGGTGCCAGATTACAAAGGCTCTCATGTGCCAGGCTTAAGGGAGGTATTTAAGTCTTTTAAGCTTCATGGTAACATGATTAAATGTATACTGTAGACCAGTGGTCGGCAAACCACAGCTCGCTAGCCACATGCGGCTCATGAGCTGCGGTTTGCCACTCTGTTGACTAAAGAGTTTGCCAACCACTGCTCTAGATGATCAGTGGTCTGGATAATGGATGTCAGGTCATCTGGCAAAGTAGACATTCCCTAATTCTTCAGAAAGTAATTGGAGGGTTATCTGGAGCTGTGTTGTATATCTGAGAATTAATGTAAGGCTAGAAAGTTCAAATGTTTGAGTTCCTAGGGTATTTAAAACGAGAATAGACTTTTGTCCTCATACCTCAATCGACTTGATTTTAGTATTTTAGCAGCTTGATTAGTGTGATTCTGTTTTATTTCTTCAGCCTATTCTATAGGCATGGTTCTCAAATTTCAGCATGTATCAGAATACCTGCAGGGCTTGTTTACACAAAAGATGGGGTCCTGCCCCAGAGTTTCTGATTTAGTTGGTTTGGGATGAGGCCTGAGAATTTGTGATAGGTGACACTGTGGCTGCTGATCCAGGGACCACACATGGAGAACCATTCTCTGAAATAACAATGGCTAACTGTTTGTGGGCACTTTCTGGGTTCCAACTGTATCAGAATCTTACTTGTAGTAGTTTATTTAATTCTTATGGTAACCCTATGATGCAGGCATTTTTAGTATCATATAGAAGGGTAGCAGAACTTGTCACCGCAAATATGCCTCTTAATGCACAGGGATTATTTTGAGCTGATTATTTTGACAAACACAGGCATAAGACAAGGTCTGAAAACAAGAGTAGAAAGGAACTTTACATTTACAAAGGAACTCTCTGGTGTGTAAGGATGTCTTCCTCCCTGTATCCAAAGAGAAGCTCCTATCACTGGAGAAGGCCCCAGACTCTAATCTGCAAAACAACCTTGTTTTACCAAACTTTTCTTGGCAACCTCCCCATAACCGGCTGCTTCTCACTTTTCTTTTCCTTTGTCTTTGGCTAAAGATGGTATTTAAGTGGGAGTTCTATGCCTCCCAGAGAGCCACTCATTTTCTGTTTGTTTTTCTCTTATTAACTTGTCTTTTATTACAAGTGTCCCCTCTAAAACTCAGAAGGGTAGAGGGAAAATTATTTTGCCTTCTCTAAGACATTATTACAAATGAAAGCGAGATCTGAGAAAGTAAAGTAACACACTCCGGGTCACTCAGCCAGTAGGTAATGTTTAAAATTGAATTCAGAATCATACACGCTAGTGAATTGCTGTGATTCTCGTTTTAGTGAATTCCTATGTCCCAACATGCCACCAATCCAGAAAGTTTGGAACCCTGGGAACATTGTGTTGGTGTGTTTCAGGACTAATATTGCCTTGTAGAATATAGACATAAATCTTTGTGAAAACACTAATATTTTGAGATAGAACTTTACTTCATCCCCAATGAACATTTCTGACCATAAAGAGATCACCAAATCTGCTGAGTCATAACAAAAATAAAGAGCATCTACTCTTTACTTCTGACTTTTAGTTTTGGGAAGTGGTGGGAGAAAGAATAAATTGCCACTCACTATAGATCATTTTATTTTCATTTTATTCAGTGGCATTTACAGGGCTGTGCATGGATGTGGTCTTGAGAACTTCATGGAGATTATTTTTTCAATAGTACAGATGGCTCTGCTAGGCATCTTGGGGAATAAGAGTATGATCAGGACTCAGGGGAACTTGCCATGTTCATTACTTTGAATAAGTGCTTTGGCCTCTGAACATCTAAAATGACACTGGCTTATTAACTCATGACTAAAGTCACTGAAGGCTGAAGCTACAACTTCATGCCTAACCACACACCAGGGATTTTTTATTGCTTATTTTACTGGCCCTTTGCCTGTTCCCCTCTTTTGAACCATAACTATCTATATATATAAATCCCAGCAAATTTTCATTCCCCCCC
>JAAGEH010000226.1:26016705-26128944 GCA_011751065.1 Lasiurus cinereus | reverse complement strand
CTCTCTCTCTCTCTCTCTCTCTCTCTCTCTCTCTCTCTCTCTCTCTCACACACACACACACACACACACCATCTTTCATGGACACATTAGGTCACAAAATGTCTGCATTCCGAAGTGAAGCATAAAACCTTTCCTCTGATTACAGCTATGCCCTGCTTAGTTTGAAAGCTGTTATCATCTCAGCATATAAGAAAAGGGCCAACATCACCTGGTGATGAAACTTCCTGTACTTAAAATCTCATCATCAAGGAGGAAACATTGATGTCCAATATGCCTTAGTTCAAATGTACCATCCTAGAATATGTGATGCTGCGGAAGCCAGAGGAAGCAGTAAATCAAAAGATAAAGAAGATAAAGTTGCTGCAGAGAAGATAAAGTTGATGAGGTTGTGGGAATATTCTGTCAGATTTGGTGATCAAAATATCCTGGGCATTTTTTAGTTAAGGGCTGAAAATCATGGAAGCCGAGCAAGCAGTTAGGCCCCTGCTGTCTGATATTATGACATTGTGATGGATTCAGTAATCAGGGTACTTAACATTCTTCTACCAACGTTTAGCAGCGTGAGGATGTGAGCAGAAAAGTAGAGGGTAGGGAGGTTTGGGAGGCATGGCTGGTACCTGGGGTTGAACGTTGTATAGTGGAAATGGATTAAGGGTTGTAGTTTGTTAGAAAATGTAGCATTCACCTATCTGCCTATGGGATTTTGTTTTAGAAGGGGGACAAATAAAGGCAGAAGGCCAGAAGAGGATGTAGGACAGGATTTTAAAAAATGTTCTCTGTTTCAATGTGGATCAGTGGGTCTGAGATCAAGGTCAATCTGTGCTGATCTCAAAACCTTCTCCCACTGAACATTAGAGGAGTTTGCCTTTGATCAGTGTCAGATGTTAGGGCTCTAGGCTGGGGAAGCCCTGTTTACTCTCCAGGTTCACTTTCTACCCTTCTATACTTTTTTCTGTGACTTGGGAGGATGACCTATAAAGGCAACAGGTTATCTTGCCCTCTGGCTTTTTTTTTTAAACACACACACACACACACACACACACACACACACACACACACATAATAAATATATAATATTTTTATTGATTTCAGAGAGGAAGTGAGAGGGAGAGAGAGATAGAACATTAATGATGGGAGAGAATCAATGATGGGCTGCCTCCTGCATGCCCCACATTGGGGATCAAGTCCATAACCAGGGCCCTGATCAGGAATGAAACAGTGACCTCCTAATTCATATATAGATGCTCAACCAGAGAACCACACTGGCTGGGCCTTCTGACTTTAGTTTGAACTTGGCCATTGGGGAACTCTAGTGTGAGATTGTATGGAGGGAGACTGTGAGGGAGCCATTCATTCCTCTACTTCCCTTCCAACAGGGTCATCTTGGTTCTCTCCCCTTCAAACCTATAGATGTAATAATGCTCACCTTTCTTGGCCCTTTGATGTCTCTATACTCTGCCATACCTTTACAAATGCCTATGAAAACTATTCTGCATATGCTTCACTTTCTTAAATTACCCAAGTTGAATGTTCCATCTGGACCCTTTCTGACACAAGTTTTATGTAAGATTTCATTAGAGAAACTTGCCATCACTAAAAATATGTTTCAAACCAAAAGACTAGGATAGGGGTTAGCACACTAGTTTCCTAAAGAGCCAGATAGTAAATATTTTTGGTTTTATGGGACATATAATCCCTGTCATCACTACTCGACTCTGCTGTTTGAGTGAGAAGGCAGCCACTGACAAATGAATGAGTGTGGCTGTGGTCCAGTAAAACTTTACGAAGACAGGCCCATGGGTTGTGGTTTACTAACCTCTGATCTAGGACAAGCACTCTTCTCTTTAATCTGTGAGAGTGGTTCTCAATCTGGGAACATTTTGTCCCTCGTGGGATGTTTGGTAACATCTGGAGATTTTTTTTTTGTTTGTTTATCACTACTAGAGAAGAGGTTGGCAGCTTGTGGGTAGAAGCCAGGATACCACTAAACATTCTAAAAACGCACATGGTAGCCATACTCCACCCCCAAGAATGATCCTGCCTAAACTATCAATAGTGCCAAGGTCGAGGAATCCTGTTCTTAAAGAGATTAAGGAGATTGTCAGTTTGCTCATCATGTCACGGTGACTTAAGAAAATAAGAGGGTTAATTTTACAGCTGTTAGGACTGGTAAAGTTGAGTTTTTTTCTAGCTCTAATTTTAACACTTTACAGTCCTCCTTAGAAAAGTGGGATAGGATGCATTTATTAAGAACTGTGATAGTTTCCTCAACAACTTTTCTATTCTTTAAATCATTAGTCATATTAATCTACCTTAATTTACTCTTTTTGTTTCCTCAGTATCTTTTGGATGGTTAAAGGGAGAGTTACATTTGGTCCAGTGGAATAAATATGAATATTGTAGAAGGGTGGGAGGTGGATGTTGCAGGGCTGGAAGATGAATAGCTGAACTTGAAACACATTAGAATACTGAAAGGGGTGTGTGTTTTATTTGTGTGTGTTGGGGGGAGAGTGGAGAGGGTTGTGTGGCCTGGTGTAATCAATTGCATTAATGATGGTCTCAGGAGTTGAGAAAGACTAAGACACTTGATTAATGGCCAGAGGGAGGAAGACTGACTGCTGGAAAACGAATGGTTAGAAAAGTATGTTGGGCAATGTGCCCCTGAGCTACTGCTTTTGATTTTAATCTTCAGGGACTTTAAGACTGGCTTAAAACTTCATAAGGGGAAAGACAGAAATGGATAGTTTCAACATAAGTTACTGTACTGTGAATATTATCCTTGAACCAGAGGAAAACTGCAACATTTATATTTCCTGAATTAAACCGATATTTCTTTTGACTGATATTTTTGCTTAATGACAGGAGGCTATGTCTCATCTCCTCCCCCTTTCAGTATTCTAATGTTTCTCAGGTTCAGGTATGCATCCTCCAGCCCCCCAGCCCCATCTCCTCCAAGCCCCCACAAGCCCCTCCACATGTTAGTGGGCAATTGGGAGAGCAAGGACACATGGAAGTCTGTGTCTGGATGACATCATATTTTGATCAATTGAACAGCCTGGCCATGACCTTGAAGAGATACTTAACTTTTGGAAATCACTGGTCTATTGCAACCAATGCTATTAACTTTAAAGGTCCGCAAAGATAGCATAAATCGTCACATAGACCTTTTGAAACTCATATGCAGTGTGTTAAATGGATTTAATCGCTGTCAATTAAATATAGTGATGTTAAAACAATGTCCCTACTCTGGCAAAACTCAAATTGACTGCTTAATGGAGAACAAAAAATTGGAGAACAGTGGATGAAATGTCACTTATATGTGATTTTACAGTTATTTTTGCAGGGCTCTCAAGGGAATCATTGACTTCATTGCACTGCAGTGGAAAACAGCTCTATACCTGGGATCATCTTCTCTAAATTAATTTTAGAGTTTATTTTTTCAAGTGGCACTTTCATCACACTCTAACTTATGGATTGGCAGTGCATGACAGATAATTTTAGAATAAATCTGACCCTGAATACTAGTGAAAAGAAGTTCATTTGAACCAAATTTAGCCAACATAATAAATATATAACATAACCTTAAAGCTTAGTTAATATTATTTCCCTTGTACCAGGCAATATACTAAACAGTTTATATGGTTTACTATTTTAATTCTGGTGAGAAGCTGGAGGTATGTGCAATTATTGTCACCTTCATTTTGCAGATGGAAAAACTCAGGCTTGAAGAGGCTACATAATTAGCTCAAAATCACACAGTACATGGTGCTGTTAGAATTTGCACACAGGTAACTTAATTTCATAGCCTGCACTGAACTGTCTCCTACTGCTCTCCTTTTCTGTATTTTTGGTATTGAATAGAAGGAGATAATTTTGAGAGAACTCTAGTATGTTAGATCTTAATAATCTAGCTAATAAGACCATCTGCAATGCAAGCAAAACTGTGTGGTCTTGGGGAAATCATTAACTTGCATCAATCAAGTGAGAGACTGTACTAAGTAGGTCTTTTCTACTCTATCACAGTGATTCCAAGTTAGTGTACAGATTTTTTTTAAACCATATCTTTTGATCAAATAGTCATCTTATTAAATTATTCAGAATAGATACTTCCTAAATTTATAAAATAATTTCTCAGTCCTTTTCTGACCTTACTGGCTGACACTTAGGTGGAATAAAAAATTCCACAGTGAACAGAGAGAATATTGCTTAAGTCATTCCTTTGTCTTAAAAGGGATAGTTTGCTACTATAGAAAATTCACAGAATTCATAACTGTCAGAGGTCCTAGGCACGGTCTAATTCAGTCCTCTGTAATGTGAGAGACCTGGATTAGATCATGGATAGATTCCTTTTAGTTTCCTCATCTGAAATCCAGAGATATTCAGAGACATGCCCAAATTCACAAAGCTAGTTCCTAATAGAGCTGGGCTACGATGATCTGGATTCAGATCCCAGGGCTTTCCCACAGAGTCAGAACCACTTCTGCCTTCAGTTCCCCAATTCATGAAAAATCACTGCCCTGTTTTAGTCTGGATAGTGGAGTGGAACAGAAAGATCTGGGTTTGAATCTCAGCTCTATTTATACTAGATATGATGGGGAAAGTTAAAATGAAAATCTGTGTGTATGTCTAATGCTTATGATCATCAGACTGAACCTTAGAGCCTAGTACTGACATATGATGTTAGTGCTAAGTCATATGTCTGCAATTGTCGAATAAGAACATATGGAAACAGAGGCCAACCACATTTGTAATTGAGGCCAAATGATGGAATAGGCTGATGTGCTGCAGTTTTCACAGTCATTTCAATGGAGTTAAGTGATGAGAAAGTCAAGCCGTGAAAAGGGCACCGAAGAATGGGTGAACCCAATTCCAAAGGACCCAGCCTCCCCTCTTCCCAAGTCAGTGCAATGTTTACAAAGAAAGGAATGGCTCCACTTTCTAAAAGCCATTACCATCTGTCAAGTTGAATTAGAGTGGTTGAATTCAATGTTATTAGCTTTGTAGGTCTGTTTTCTTCCATTTTGTAAAGGTGCTTAGTCTTCTTCTTATATAAAAACTACAATCATAAGTAGCTTATATCTTATTTTGTATTACACATGCAAGCAACATTATTATAATACTAGAGGTCCTGCATGAAGATTTGTGCAAGAATGGGCTTTCACTCTGGCCTGGAGCTGCCTTTCTGCCTTTCCTCATTGCCCAAGAGGCCTAGAGAGTCTGGGACAGCAAGGAAAGCCTGCATTGTCACCATGGTGACAATGCAAGCGTCCTGCCCTGCCCCCCAGCTGCTCAGCACCTAACTCACTCCTGATTAGCTGGTGGGTGTTGCAAAGGAATGGTCAGTTTGCATGTTACTCTTTTATTAGTGTAGATACAAAATTAAGTAAAAAAAATGAGAAAGAGAGGATTTTCTTTTCTTTAAGAACTATTCATACATTTTTAACTGGGCATGAAAAATGCTTGGTAATCCAGTACAAGGACTCTGTTTAAGTGTTAGAGATTTTCTTAGACCCAAGCATGATAGCAGTTTCATGTTTCAAATATTTTAGCTGAGACAATACCAAATGGTAAAAACCAGTGTGGATTTGGTAATGTTTCAAAATAATTTCATTCATCACACAGGCATTTACATGCACTTTACAAAATGATAGTACATGAACATAATTGCATGCAATGCTATTCACTACAGATTAATTATAATATAAAAAGAGTGGGGAAAAAATTCCCCTACCTCGTTCCCTTTTGTTACCATCATACTGTTGTCTGTGTCTTTAAGTTTCACTTTTATATCCCATATATGAATGAAATTATATGATGCTTAGCTTTTTTGCACTTATTTTGCTTGGCATGATATTCTCAAGGGATTAAAAAACCCAGTAATTTGACTGCACATCCTTAGTGAGATATAAATGAAGGTAAAAGAATAGCAACAGTCATAGTTTTCAATAATTACTGTTAATAATTATAATATTTAAGATGACCAGTAGACATATGAAAGGTGTTCAGTGTCACTAATCATCAGAGAAATGCATATTAAAACCACAGGGATATATCATCTTGTACTTGTTAGAATAGCTAGCATCAAAAAATCTACAAACAAGTATTGAAGATGATGTGGAGACAAGGGAACCCTCATGCACTGTTAGTGGAATGATAAATTGGTATAACCACTGTGGAAAACAGTATGAAGGTTCTTCAAAAAATTAAAACTAGAACTATCATATGACTCAGCGATTCCAATTCTGAGTATTTATCTAAAGTAATCCAAAACATTAATTCAAAAGGATATATATGCATCCCTATGTTTATTGTAGCATTATTTATAACTAGAGGCTGAGTACACGAAATTCGTGCATAGGTAGGTCCCTAGCAGCTGCTGGTTGCTGGCTAGGGCCTCCTTTCATTCCATGCTACCCCCTGGTGGTCAGTGCATGTCATAGAGAGTGATTGAACTCCTGGTTGGTCAAACTCCCGAGGGGACACTTTGCATATTAGGCTTTTATATATATAGATTGGAGTTCCAGTGTACAAATTCATGCATGGGTGGGGTCCCATGGGCCCACCCTGATGGGTGCCCATCAGGTAGGGCTGGTGAAAGCTATAGCTTTCCCCCAGCTGGATCTAATTATACTTTACGGATGGACAAAAGAAAACCCACAACAGAACTGTTTTGCACTTCACCTGCCATGCAGTGAAGTTGTTTATGTGTTGTTTTCAAATGTATTTCAAGATGGATGATGGCCCTCTAATGACTTTTGCATTCTTCCTGGGGCTCTGCCCTCAGTTTCCCAATATGATCTTCTATTCTGTTTGTTTAAACGTTTTTCTGTTTTTGAATGTGCCTACCTTTTTCGGTTGCTCCTGGCAGCCTGTGGGTCCTCTTTGCTCCCCCTTTTAAAGAATGATTGAAGCTCACCTAATCTGCAAAGCATCACAATTTGACAAAATCCCAACCCAGCCTCTCTACATTCCTCAGCAAAGGGCTGCCATCCCAATAATGCTTAGGTCGCCTTTTTGGCTAATTTGGAAGGTCTCCTAGGGATGCAGGCCATGCAGGGAGAATTCTACACCTTGGCTGCAGTATTAGCAGAGCCCTCTGAAGACTCTGGTCAGAGACAGAAGGGATTGACAATTATTTTCTTGTGCTTTCACTAAATGTACATGCACCAGGGACCTAGGCAGTGATTTAGAGGTGGTAGGAGCCTGCTCAGGGGTGTGGCTAGCCAGGACGAGGGGCTGTGGGCAGATTGCTGGCTGGCCCCACCTTGTATTGGGTGTGGGGGCCCACTTAGGGGCAGGGCTGGCCGGAGCAAGGGGCCATGGACATTCTGGTCATTCTGGTCATCCCACCATTGGTCACTGGATTTTTATTATATTGGATAGCCAAGATGTGAACCTAACCTAACTGTCCATTCATATACAATTGGATAAAGGAATATCCCTAGACCATAAAAATGAAATCTTATCATTTTTAATAATATAGATGGACTTACAGAATAATTTGCTAAGTAAAATATATCAGTCAGAGAGACAAATACTTTATGATTTCATTTATATGGGTAATCAAAAGAGCAAAATAAATTAAAAAAAACACACAGGAACAAACAGACACAGAGAAAAAGAAACTGATGGTTGCCAGGTAGGGGAGGGGTAGGAGACTGGATGAAAAAGGTGAAGGGATTACAAAGTACAAACTGGCAGTTACAGAATACTCACAAAGTTGTAAACTATAGCATAGGGAATATAGTCAATAATATTGTCATAATTATGTATGGTGTCAGATGGGTACTAGAATTATCAGGAGGATCACTTCGTAAGTTATATAAATGTCTAACCACTATGTTTTACATCTGAAACTAATATAATATTGAATTTCATCTGTAAATGAAAAAATAAGAACAATTAAGAAACAGTATTGATATTGTTACTCTAGAATTATTTTATATGGGCATATATTAATTTTATATGGGCATATATTAATGTAATCATGTTTTACTTTATCTTAAGTTATGGATGTACAGATATTAGAATAAAAGCTAAATATGATTACGTTAATATTATTAGGAACCAAGTTTTTCAGAGTAAACAAAAACAGATAAAACATAAAATTAAAGAAGTTAGTAATAACCTTATCATACATTTATTAAAAATTAATTATTTCTAGTTTGGTTCCCCGAAAAGACCAAGCAACAATTACCAAGCCAGTAGCATTAGCAACAAACTCCCCTCATGCCCAGATGGTGCTCTCGAAATACCATTTCCACTAAAAGGAATGAGGGCTCTTTGGAGAATTGGTTAATTTCAGATATTGTCAGAACACATACAAAAGTGCCTGTGCTAGTGATCATACTGGAAAGAAGGAAGCTATAAAAGACTCCGGGTTGTATCAAAAGAACTCAGGAGCTACTCACCATCCAGAGATGCAAAGATTTGAAAATCGTTAGGAATAGCAATTCTTAATTCACAACGATATGAATATACTTAATAATTCTATCATAGATGTTCATTGTTAAACATAATGAAATCTTAGAAGCAACTTAAATATTTAAAACTAGCAGTATGTACTCATATATAGGAATGTCATTTAAACCTTATAGAAAAATAGCTTATGATTTAGGAAAACGTTTACAATATATGTCATTCCTTAGCTGTGTGAGAAGTGACCAGTTACAGTGGTACCTCGAGATACGAGTGCCCTAACATACGAGATTTTTGAGATATGAGCCATCCAGCGAGCGATTTTTGCTTTGAAATACAAGCAACATTTGAGATAGGAGTAATTGCGCGGATTGGGCAGCTGCACACGACCCACCAGTTTACCGCAACTTGAGCGTCTCATAGTTTCCCATGCCTCAAGGTTACGGAACGAATTAAAGTTGTATTTTGAGGTACCACTGTACACTGAGTGGCCAGATTATTATGCTCTCTGAACGCACAATAATCTGGCCACTCAGTATATATATATTACCTGGTGCATGAATTCGTGCATGGGTGGGGTCCAGCCAGCCTAGCCAGGGGGAGGGGACATGGGCAGTTGGCCAGCCTGCCTGCTGGTCGAATTCCTGGTCCAAGGGACAATTTGCATATTAGCATTTTATTATATAGGATATACACTGAGTGACCAGATTATTATGTGGTCAGAGATCATAATAATCTGGCCCTCAGTGTATCCCTAAATAAAAAAAATTATAAAATAGCATGCCTGTGGTAAATTTACATTTGTTAAAAATAATATATGTAAAAAATATATATAGAAAGAAAACTATATGAATACACAGTTAAATGTGAGTAATTATTATATTTATGTGGCAAGATTACAGTTTTACTTTAACTTCTCTTTATTTTCCAATTTTGTATAGTTAGCATATATAGTTTTGTATTTTTTTAGTAGAAAAGATGCTGTTTACCAAATATCCATTTAACCCAAAAGTGCAAGTAATTTTTTGAAATAGAAACATTTGAGTGGAAAGATATATTATTTTTCAGACTATAGAAAATGCCTGCATTCAGAGATTTGATACTCTGGCTAGGAAAATACTGATCTGGTTCAACTATTTTCATTTTAAAGATGAGCAAAGAAGACCCCTTGCCCCCTTAAACTGAGTTGACTAGGCCAAAGCTATCTTTACCAAGCCAAGGAAAGAAAAAATTCAAAAACAGAAAATGTGATTATAGTTTTAAAATTACATTTGCATTATTTTGAAGTTAACCTGGATCCTCCATCTGTGTGCAGAAGGCTTTGTGCTTCTCCCCCAAACCTACAGAAAAATGGCCTTTGGAACAGGTGATTTTATCACGGAGTGGTCTTTATGAAGCTTAAATCTGGTCAATATAGATTTATAGTGATTATGTTGCACCTCAAAAGATTTTTAAAAAATTATTTCAGAGAGAGGAAGGGAGAGGGAGAGAGAGATAGACACATCAATGATGTAAAAGAATCATTGATCAGCTGCCTCCTGCATGCCCCCCTACTGGGGATGGAGCCTGCAACCCGGGCATATACCCTGATTGGGAATCAAACTGTGACCTATGGGTAGACATTCAACCACTGAGCAACACTGGTGGCAAGAGGTATCTTTTATACATTGTTGTAACTAGCAGACAATTCAGCATTTGAGAGAAATTTGGCCTAGGAACCTTCTCCAAGATGCGCTATGTAATTCCCAAGAAGACTGACACTATCAATCCTCGATCCTGATACAGCTAAGAAAAGTGCTTTGGCACAAGAGGGAGTACACGAGTGTTTACATCAGGCTTTTTAAACTCATTTTCAGCTGACTCAAAGCATAAAGCAAAAAGTGTTTTCTGGGCAACAGAGTATAATCAACCACAATTTAGGGCATAAAGAAGGGAAACACCCAGTGGAAAACAGAAAAGAAACCTCTCCAGGGAAATGATTTCAGTTGGCTTGTATTTTCAAATTTATTATATTAAACACTAGAGACCCAGTGCATGAAATTCATACACAGAGGATAGGGGGTGTTCTTTGGGGTTCTGTGTTCTTCCTGGACTTGTAAGTCTATTTCTTTTACCAGATGTGGAAAGTTTTAATATTTTATTTCAGTCTGCTCACTCTCCAATCTGGAACCCCTTGAGGGATGTCCGACTATCTGTTTAGGTCCGATTCAGGTAGGATCAGGCCTAAAGAGGCAGTCGGACATCCTTCTCACAATCCAGGACTGCTGGCTCCCAGCTGCTCACCTGTCTGCCTTCCTGATTGTCCCTGACTGCTTCTGCCTGCCAGCCTGATCACCCCTATCCAGTCTGATTGATGCCTAACTGCTCCCCTGCCAGTCTGTTTGCCCCTAACTGCCCTCCCCTGCAGGTCTGGTCACCCCTAACTGCCTTTCCCTGCAGGCTTGATCACCCCAAACTACCCTCCCTTGCAGGCCTGGTCCCTCCCAATTTCCCTCCCCTGCTGGCCTTATCACTTACAACTGCCCTCCCTTACAGGCCTAGACCCTGCCAACTGCCCTCCCCTGCTGGCCATCTTGTGGTGGCCATCTTGTGTCCACATGGGGGCAGGATCTTTTGACCACATGGGGGCAGTCATCTTGTGTGTTGGAGTGATGATCAATCTGCTTATTACTCTTATATTAGATAGGATAGAGGCCTGGTGCACTGGTGGGTCCAGCTGGTTTGCCCTGAAGGGTGTCCCAGATCAGGGTGGGGATCCCTTGGGACATGTGATGACCTAGGGGAGGGGCCTGTGATGGCCAGCTAAGCCCCCTGGTGACCCAAGCAGAGGCCCTGGTATCTGGGATTTATTTATCTTTTACAATTGAAACTTTGTAGCCTGGAGTGGAGCCAAGCCTTCTGCTTGCTCTGTGGCAGCAGCTATTGAAACTTTGTTGCCTTAAGCAGAGGCCTGGACTGCCAGGGTCTGAGGAAAGGTTGACTTCCTTCATCACCAGGGGCAACCCAAGCCTCCCTCCTGCTTCTCTGTGGCCATAACCATCTTGGTTGGGTTAATTTGCATACTTGCTCTGATTGGTTGTTGGGTGTGGCTAGTGGGCATAACTTGGGGTGTAGCAGAGGTAAGGTCAATTTGCATATTATTCTTTTATTAGATAGGATATTTGTTTCAAAAGGAATTGAACAAGAAAACTAGATAGATACCCAGACAGTGTGGTTCAGTGGTTGAGTGTTCACTCAGGAGATTCAATTCATGATAGGTCAGGGTTGTGGCTGGATCCCCCTTGGAGGCGGGATGAGGGATGTGCAGGAGTCAGCTGATGGATGCTCTCATGGATGTTTCTATCTCTCTTTTTTAAAACTTAATAAATTTTTATTGTTCATATTATTACAATTGTTCCTCTTTTTTCCCTGATAGCTCCCCTCCACCTGTTTCCCACCCCACCCTCTGCCCTTACTCCCCCCCCCACTGTCCTCATCCATAGGTGTATGATTTTTTCCAGTCTCTTTTCGCACCTTTTCCCCCTGAGAATTGTCAGTTCACTCCCTTTCTATGCCCCTAATTCTATTATATTCACAGTTTGTTCTGTTCATCAGATTTTTTATTCACTTGATTTTTAGATTCACTTGTTGATAGATATGTATTTGTTGTTCATAATTTTTATCTTTCCCTTTTTCTTCTTCTTCCTCTTCTTAAAGAGTACCTTTCAGCATTTCATATAATACTGGTTTAGCAGTGATGAACTCCTTTAGCTTTTTCTTATCTGTGAAGCTCTTGATCTGACCTTCAATTCTGAATGATAGCTTTGCTGGGTAGAGTAATCTTGGTTGTAGGTTCTTGCTATTCATTACTTGGAATATTTCTTGCCGCTCTCTGCATAGTTTCTGTTGAGAAATCAGCTGACAGTCATATGGGTGCTCCCTTGTAGGTAACTAACTTTTTCTCTTTGTCTCTTGCGCTTGGCATTTTAATTAGGATGTGTCTTGGTGTGGTCCTCTTTGGATTCCTTTTATTTGGGGTTCTGTGTTCTTCCTGGACTTGTAAGTCTATTTCTTTTACCAGATGTGGGAAGTTTTCAGTCATTATTTCTTCAAATAGGTTTTCAGTATCTTGCTCTCTCTTTTCTTCTAGTACCGCAATAATTCCGATGTTGGTATGCTTGAAGTTGTCCCAGAGGCTCCTTATACTATCTTCATATTTTTGGATTCTTTTTTTCTTTTTGTTTTTCCAGTTGGGTGTTTTTTGCTTCTTTGTATTTCAAATCTTTGACTTTATTCTTGCGTTCCTCTGGTCTGCTGTTAGGTGTCTATATAATATTTTTTATTTCAGTCAGTGTATGTTTAATTTCTAGTTGGTTGTTTTTTATATTCTCCAGAGTTTCATTAAATTTATCTGCCTTTTCTAGGAAATTCTTGACAAACCTTATAACTATGGTTTTGAACTCCATATCCAGTTATTTGCTTTCCTCCACTTCTTTCATTTGTGATCTTTTTTTTTTTTTTGTCTTTGCATTTTCACTGCTTCCCTGAATTGGAAGAGTAGCTTTGTGTGCTGGTTGTCCTATATGGCTCAGTGGCTCAGCCTCCCCAGTTATCTGAGGTGGACACTCTTGGTGCACTCCTTTGTGGACTGTGTGCACAGCCTTGTTGTAATTAAGTCTTGATTGTTGTTGGTATCTCTGGGGGGAATTGACTTCCAGGCCAATTGGCTGTGAAGATCAGCTGTGTCTATGGCATTAGAACTTCTATGCTGGAGACAGCCTTATGAGACAAGACTTATAAAATTGCAAAAGCCTCTGTGTTTGGCTTGGATGAGGTAGAATCTCAGGGCAGAACAGACAGCCTTGGCTTCCCATCAGATCTGGGTCTCAGTGTCCCTCAGTAATCACTGCAGACCTCTCTGCACACACTCATGCGTGTGTGCCTACAGACCTCTGCCTTTCATGGCTCTCCTGCATTTCTATGGGCTCCTTTATTTTTCCAACCGTCCAGACTTTCCCATATGAGTCTGGGACCCCAGGGTCTCACCGGGAACTGGGATTCAGTGCAGTCAGCAGTTTCCATCTCTTTCCCACTAGAGAAAGCCAGCCAGGCACTCAGATGCCCGTCCTCTTTGTGTGCGTGTCTCTGTACCTCAGCTTTTTGCAGCTCCTCTGAGTTTCCGTGAGCCCCTCTCTTTCCTTCTAGTTTTAGAATTTCTCTTAGCCAGCTTTCCTGTGGTTCTGGATTATGTTTGTTCTGTCTTTTAGCTGTAGTTTTGAAATTGTTGTGCAATGTAGCAGTTCACCTATGCTGCCATCTAGGTTTCTCCCCCTGTTTCTATCTCTCTCTTCCATTCTCTCTAAAAATCAATAAAAACATATTTTTTAAAAAAGAAAACTAGATAAAATAAAATGTGGTTAAAAACAGAGAAACTAGGAGACCTTTCACATCTGTGGATTCTGGCGTGGGATGATGAGCTCTGTAGCCAGACTGAGGAAAGTGAAAGGGTTCAGCACTAATTTTCCCTCTCCTACCCTAACTCTGAAACCAGTGAAAATTACAGACAGCTTTATTCTGCCCTAACTCTGGCTGGTTTTCTACCTTATGAGTTAAGTTCTGCTCTGATTTTCTTTGGATGTTAGCTGAACTGAGGATTCAAGGAAAAGTCAAAATAAAGATCTCACAGAAAGCAAACTAGTGGTTGCCAGGTGTTGGTGGAAGAGGTATAGGGGATGACTGCCTAATAGGTAGTGTCCTTTTGAGGTGATGAAAATGTTCTGAAACTAGAGTGTGGTAATGGTTGCATACATTGTGAATGTACTAAATGCCATGGAATTCCATGTTCTAAAGTGGTTAAAAGGTGGGTTTTGTGTTTTTTGAATTTACCATAATAAAAAAAATAAAGGCCTGCAATGTAATCCATGGGGATGAATGACATGAGGAAGAATGGGAGGTGCTGTCATCCTGGAAGCCAAAGGGAGATAGCGAGAGGATGAGGGGCTGTGGATACTGAGCTAGAATTAGTCCTTCTGATTCTGGTCTAAGTCCTGATTTCTTTTGGTTAATCCATATTTAATTATTTCTTAGCATTAATTTAGCTTCTAGTTCATTTTACCCAAGATTTATACAGAAGTCATAAGCTAGCTGTCTTAGAGTCTAATGTAGGTCGTAGATCCAACCCTCCCAACCCCTTAGCTGTATGGTTTATTTTATCATTTATGTTTATTGTATATTTTACTTTATGTTATTATGTATAAAGGCACTCAGACGGGGTATACTTATTCCAATGTTGTATGTCCTCTATGGATCCTGATTATTTTTAACTGTTCTGCTTAATTCATTCATAATACATGTCTAGCCCATGAAAGCATTTATGATGGCAGCCCCTGATTTTTAAGAAATTTACTCATGTAGAGCACAATGCTAGATATAGTTTACCCTAAAGGTGCTGTTGCTCACACAGTCTTTTTAGGATGAAGACACAATGTCAATATCTTATTACAACATGGGTAGATAAGTACCCAAATGGTAATACAAGTTAAGTGAATAGAGAATAAAGAGGAATGCAAAGATCATGTAATATCTCTGCTCTTTGTATTGAGATTTTATTGCAGTGAAAGCAGTTAAAGAAGATAAATGCTATTACTTAAGGATCTGGGAAGAAATACCATCTAATCTCTAACTAATAGTCATCAGAGCATAACACTTTATTGTAACACATTTTTTTTTCTTGGGCATGAGGGGTGTATTGCATCCTTAATGAAAACAATTTTGGCAAAATGAAATGTATATGAAAAACATGTACACTTGGATTCTTAGCAATTTAATAGCAATACTCTCAGGAAATAAAGCTGCTATTTATTGATTCCTTCTGTGTGCCTTTCAGAGGCTATTGCAGATAACAACAACAACCCTGTAAGTTAGGGTATCAGAGGACAACCTTAACATTAGTGTGGGGACTGCTTGAATATTTTGTAAGTCTTTAATTCCAAAGTGTGCACACAACTTTTGGCTTTTCTGAATCGCATTTCCTTTAAGAATTAGATATTAAACAAAATCAGATATTATTTGTGGACATTCTCATGTCTCATTAAAATGTTTTCCCAACTCTTAGAGCTTTAATTTTTATCTCTGTTTTGATAGTCAATGTAAAGACAAATAAACCAAAATCAGTGTAGAGAAAGACCCCATAGGAAATGAGTAGAGAACAGGAACTGGGCAGTCAGCTAAGATCACTCACTGTCTTAGGATTTGTTTGGCACATCCACCTCCTAGAACTGCCAGAGTCTGCTTATTCTTATATCCATGTTCTGCTGGAGCAAACAAGAATTTGCACAACTTTCTGGAAACCTTTTATTATTATACTAGTATGTCCAATTTTTTTTTAACTGTTTGAATCTTTGCACAGGACATTTACTATTGAGTAAAAGCTAGTGTATATTTGAGGATCAGATCTTTTCTTTCATATGAAGTGGACAACCAAGTGTGTTGTTCATTGCTTTGCCACTAGTAAGATTTCCTTTTACCTTTCTTCTTTGAGGCCACCCTACGTGGGGATGTAATGTAATAGTGCTCTATTTCTGGCTGGTGCTAATAAATTATACCAACCCAGTAATGAACCAAGACTGAGTTATTTCTTCACCATTGGTAGTTTGCAGGGAGCATTTGTGGCAGCTGCCTATGGACCACAGGGAGCAGGCACATGCAGTGTTGCTGCTCAAATCTATTACTCACCTGCAGTGTGTTCTGGCAATAGTGCCTGTGTATAGTTCAAGTGCATCTACCCTACAGGACCCACTTGGTGAGGGATGAGAAGACTGCACAGTGGTGATGATGACCTGGAAAGGAGGGGGCTAAGTTCTGGAGACAGGTGGGACTGAGTGGATGTTGGTGAGAGGCATGTAAACAAAATAGGTCATGAGTTTGATTTTGGAAATGAGGACTATTTAGTACTTGTGTGTCATCTGAATATAGAGGTTGTGGTGTTTCTAAAACATATTGCAATTTCTTTGCATTCATCTGTGGAGTCTTCATCTCTTCCCCTTGAATCTGGATGGGGTTTTGTGATGATCTTGACAAACAGAATGTGGCAGATATGGTGCTATGCACACGGCTCATTTAGAAAATGCTATACTAGTTTTTTGGAGACACTTGTTCTTGTATTTGTCGGTACCCTTCAGCAAAAACCCACCAGGAACACATTTGGAGTTAAACAACTTGTATTTATAATTTGCAGCAAGGGAGAATATACATCCTAGAGAACCATAGGGTATTTCAGTAAGAAGGTGTTAGGAAGAACCTATTATAGGATTTGGGCTTTGGTTGGTTGGTTTAGGCAAAAGTTTAAGAAAGCAGGGATTTGGTTTAGATTGGGTGCTCTCAGAAAGTGGGAGTAATTCTATGGTTGGATTATTTGTGGGCACCATAGTGACCTTAGATTTGTCTATGCTTAGACCAAATTATGAAGGGACCTTGTTTTATTTCATCTCATCATGGTCTCAGAGTAACTTTGTCTGAGGTTAGTATTTCATGATATTGTTTATGTCTAATAGGAAAATAATATGGCCTAGTTGTGAATGTTATGTCAATTCTGGACATAATAACATCAATTCTGAACTTGAGTTCTTTTTTAGAGAAGTCTGGCTACGTGGAGGTCACCATGTAGAGTGACCACATACATACTTATAGAGAAAGAGTTCAAGTCTCTAGCTCTTGACCTGGGTGATAGAAGAATTAAGAAGACTTTGAATTAAGAAGACTTTGAGATGACCTTATTTTCAGCCATTGTCTCACTACAACTGCATGAGAGCTGTGTATGCATTAAGAATCTGCCTAGCTCCAGATTCATACATAAAATAAATCTCATTGTTCAAGTCACTATTTTGGGGTGGTTTGTTGTGTAATAATAGGTAACTGATACAGTTGGCTCTATAGGTCTTGGGCTCAGGAAAGAGCTCTGAGTTGGAGGTATAAATTAGGAAGTTCTTTAGCGAGGAGAAAGTCATTGAAGTCATTTTAATGGATGAAATCACCAGAGAGATAATATACATCAAGAAAGGAAAAAAAGAACCTGTAGTGGCACCTTTAGTAATAATACTGAAGGGATCAAGAAGAATCATTTGCAAGGAGACTGAGGGGGAGGGGTGGTTGGACAAGGTGATCAGATGACAATTAAGAAAGATGATGTCAGGAAGTCAAGAATGAGAGCATGCAGAAAGAAGGATTGTTTTCCAGTCAAATGCTGTGGAGGAGACCAAGTAAGACAAAGACTGAAAAATGTCCCTTGGATTTAGCAATAATGTTTACATTGTTGGCAAAAGTAGTTTCAGGGAAATTGTGGGCTAGTCAATAATGGGGGCAGAAGCCACACTGCAGAGTTAAGGAGGGAAGAGAAGATGAGAAGGAGGGCACCAATGCCTGTGTTGTTTTAATACATCATATTGGGTATCTCCATACCATTTGTCTATATGTAATTATTTTTCTATAATTCAATAACCCATAACAATCATATCATGTCTTGAAACCTATAATTCCACAATAATATAAATAGATAGTACCCTGATGTAGACTTACTATTATACTTTAACCTGCAGTTTCCAGTTATAAATATATTACTGTGTGTATATTATTGTAGTTACTTTAAGTCTCTTATTGTTTCTCTTGCAATTAAAATACTTTACTATTTAAAATAGTACCTAGCGCTCAGTGTTCACTGGTGCCTTGTAATTATTTCAGAAAGCAATCTCAGTTGAAACATTATAAACTCTTGAGTCATCTCTGCAGGGGGAATATCTTACTTTTGCCAGAGCAGTCTGGGGAAAATTACCTTAGGCACAGCCTGCTAATTCATTGGCTTGCTTGTCAAGATTCCCATTCCAGTTCACTTCTTGGGAGGCTGGTGTGGGACTTTGCTTATACAAGTGGGGATCAAGGCCTCCTTGGTGCAATAAATGAATTGCCAGGGGTTGGTGGAGAGGAATTCTTCTTAGTTCTACCTGTAAGTAGATCTTGCTGTAATGACCTATAAAGACTTCTCTAAGCCTCTCTTTCCCACCTCTTTTCAGGGGAAAAAGTTTTTAAAAATACATTTTTATTGCATTTTAGACAGAGAGGAAGAGAAAAACATCAATGTGAGAATGAAACATGGATCGGCTGCCTTTTGCATTCCCCCTATTGGGAATTGAGCCCACAATTTGGGTATGTGCCCTGACCAGGTATCGAACTAGCAACCTTTCCGTGCACAGTGCAAGGATGACACCCAACCAACTGAGCCACACCGGCCAGGGCTTCAGGAGGAAATTTTACCCCACCTCCTTCATTATTTGCTTCTTCATAGATGCATGGAAGCAAACACTAAGATGAGCATGGGAGTAAGGCCTTCCTGTGAAGTATTTACATTTCAAAGGACTTGAACTTTATATTTCAAATGTCACTTCCAGATGAGGGTTTATGCACCAACAAAACACAACTAACTGATTTACAAGATAATGCGCAGCATTTACTTTAACCTCTGTTGTGACACTGGCTGCAGCATTTTTTTTTTTTTTTGCAAATTCTGTGGAGTCCTTGTAAATAAATATCACTATGGAGTGTATTGTACTTAGAAACATTCTTTTGTTAAATGTAAAAGTTTAAAATGTACCCTATTTTTGAAAATCTTTTTGGGGGCATTTCTTCCTGTTTTTAGATGCCAGAAACTTCTAATACATTGTATTAGGTATCTCCATACCATTTGTCTATATGTAATTATTTTTCTATAATTCAATAACCCATAACATGGAAAATTCTTGGGCATTTCTCAGTATCTGCAAAATCCTGTCTGGCGCAACAACTTTGACTCTCTGTGGAAGGAGCTGTGTGGTGTTGGAATGATCCAGAGTGCTCAGAGGGGCTTGGGAAAGGAAGAAACCAAATACTTCAGTATTGAGCACGTTTTTGTGCTCAGCACTGTACTTGAGGTTTCTCTTTGTACATTTAATTAGTTAGAATTCATGGAGTGAGCCCAAGAATACAAAGTCCTGGGGAAGATGGTCTAAGTTGTCATCAGAAGGGACTTAAAAACAGTTTAAAGTGGGGCTTAGGGTACAGGTAGAGGGAAAAAGATCTTGGCAGATTTATTCTGCACAAATACTTGTGTCATCCTTATTCATGTAATTTTTGTGACTTCTTGTCTAGGTTCATCTGGTTGGCAGATGCATGCAGCTGCCTTTTGGCCTCAAGAAAGGCATAGGGAAAACACTTGGGAGTGGTGGCCTTGTGATGATAAGGTGGAGAAGCCAAGCCTCAGAGGGCTGCAGCTTGGCAGTGGTCATGTCATAGGTGTGTTCGGGGGTGCTCGTGTCCATGCTGAAGGCATCACCGATTTAAACAGGATTTTCAACTGGGAAGATGTCACAGTCTTTTTAGTTTGGCCCAAGTGAGTATATTTTTAGAGATGAAAAGTAGAGCATGTTCCAAAAGTGCTTTTTAACTGCCATCAGGAATAGGAGGACTTTTATTTATAGTAATTTCAAGTCCATAAATACATTCAGCCATAGTACAGTGGGACAAACAACCAAAAAATTAAGCAGTAGATGATTAGATTGTATGTTATTTTACAGAGAACCTATTTCTCTTGCCTTTGGAAAATATAGGCCTTCTTCTTCTTCTTTTTTTTTTTTTTTTTAGCTATGATTAAAACAGATTCTTTTCTAAGGTTTACTTAAAATGAACATTTCACCTACGCAGCAAGAATATGGACAGTACAATTGATCTTGTTTCTTGGCCTTGATGATTCACAGGAAAATACACACACAAGAAACAAATCATTTGAATTTGTTAATATGTATTACTAGAGGCCCAATGCACGAAATTCATGCACTTGGGGGGTGTCCCTCAGCCCAGCTTGCACCTTCTCCAATGTGGTGATCCCTCAGGGGATGTCCAACAGCTGGTTTAGGTCTGATCCTGCAGGAGGGCAGTTAGGGGTGACCAGGCCCACAGAGATCAGGCCTAAACAGGCAGTCATACATCCCTCTCACAATCTGAGACTACTTGCCTGCCTGATTGCTCCTAACTGCTTCTGCCTGCCAGCCTGATTGATGACTGACTACTTCTCTGCTAGCCTGATCACCACCAACTGCCTTCCCCTGCTGGTCCAATCACACCCTAACTGCTCTCCCCTGCCCGCCATCTTGTGGCGGCCATCTAGTGTCCACATGGGGGGGCATCTTGTAACGAGGGCATGACAGTCAATTTGCATATTATCTCTTTGTTATATAAGATAATGTAAATATACATGGAATAGACATGTATACAGAATGGAATATTCAGGAATAACTAGAAAAATATCTACTACTTATTGAGCCACTACTATATGCCAGATTCTTTACTGATATTCATTATATCATTTAAATTAAAATTATCCTATAAAGTATGTTTTATATCACCATTTATCCCAATGGTGTTTCAAAGATATTAGGTAATTATTCCAAGGACACTGAGCTGGTTAGTAACAGAGGTAGAAATTTGAACCTAGGTTTGGCTGACTCTGAAGCTTATATTTTTTCCAAACAATCTGCTTTTCAAAGTCATAACAACTAGTGGGAATAGCACTGAGTTGTACTATACTGTCCACATTCAATGAACTATTTGCTGAGCTTCCAGGCACAATGATAAATGATGTGGAATCTAAAGATCAAAGTTGAGGTGTTCCTGCCCTTATGGAACCCATGGGCTAGTGGGGCAGTCTAAAAATAATATTAATGGATATGAACATGATGAGCATTGACATCCATCAAGGTCAAACTCTGCAAAACTGTATCAGTGAATTCTCCCTTTAAGATACAGTGATCAAACCAGTGCTGAGGTGAAATGCCAGCTGGAATCTCAGCAAATAGTGGTAACTCTCAAAACATAAATTGCTTGGGGGCACAAGGATATAGGAGAAACTATCCAAGAACTTCACCAAATAGGCATTGTATACCCTTCCCATAGTGCTTTCAATAGCCTGGCATGGCTGGTAGAAAAGCCATGTGGCTCATGGTAGATGACCATGACTATCAAGAATTAAATATCTATGCAGTATGCCCATCACTGCCACCATCTTGGATACCATGGTCACAGTCCTAGCAGTGTTCCATGCTATACTGGGCTTAGCATATGCCCCTGGGAGGGGCAACATGGAGCTTTCAAGTGCTTCCCCAAGGCCAGCTACACAACCCTGCAATGTTTGGAGATCTGTTTATGTTCTCCTTCCCCATGTCAGCAGAATGTACCCATTACATGATGATGTAACGTTGACATGTGGAGATGTGCCCCTGTTGCAGGACACTGTAGACAAGGTGCAAGCTCATCCAACTCCTAAGAATGTGAAAAGGGTGCAAATTTTTGTAGGGATTTGGGGTTTGGGGAGGACTTTTATTCCCCACTGGGCACAGCACCTCTATCTTTATGCCACATAGAAAAGAAAGGACATGTGTGGGTCTGGCGATCAGAACAATATCCACCTTTGAGAAGGCAAAAATAGCAGTGAAGCAGATTTCAGCTCCAGGCCTCTTCCAGGCAGTGCTACCATCTGAGTGGAATGTGCATGTGATTCTAGAAGATAAGGGTTACACACTCTGGCAGAAATCCCAGAAGAAGAGAGTCCCTTAGGACTTTGATCCCAATTCTGGAAGGACTAGAGACCCGATATAACCCCCTAGAGCAGTGGTTCTCAATCTTTCTAATGCTGAGACCCTTTAATACAGTTCCTCATGTTGTGGTGACCCCCAACCATAAACTTATTTTTGTTGCTATTTCATAACTATAATTTTGCTACTATTAATGAATCATAATGTAAATATCTGTGTTTTCTGGTGGTCTTAGGCTCTACAGCAGCAGTTCTCAACGTGTGGGTTGCGACCTGAACCACTAGCAAGGTTGCCTAAGACCATTGGAAAACACAGATATTTACATTATAATTCATAACAGCAGCAAAATTACAGTTATGAAGTAGCAATGAAAATAATTTTATGGTTGGGGTCACCACAACATGAGGAAGTTGTATTTAAGGGTTGTGGCATTAGAAAGGTTGAGAACCACTGCCCTAGAGCAACAGCTTCTACCAGAGGGCACAGCGGTCCTCCAGGTAGAACCTCTCATGGAGAAGCAGCATATCATGGTAAGAACTTTCCTTCCTACCACAGGGTGGGTTGAGAATATTTCCATCAACTCATCTCTGCCAAGGCTCAGGCTCCCACTTTGATGAAGTGGATCCCTATTTGCAGCAGAGCAGCCCCTGTCCACCAGTACTCATGCACTCCTATGTTGGGAACAAAAAACCACTGTAAACAGAACCAAGCCGAATGTGCCAGAGATATAGGATAGATATCATGGAACTGTGCTGTCAGTCTTTCGCATTAAAGGATAGAGACCAGTTTGGTACCGGCAGACTGGCTGGACTGCTGAGGTATTTATTGGGTAGTGCCAAATGGGACCTAATATTTGTGTGGCACAGATCTTTGGCCATGGCTTTCATTTAGGTTGTTGAGTTGCTGCACCCTGGGTTTTCCTCAGGTATAGGAGGGAACCTGCCCCCTATTAACAAAAGTTGCCCACCTCCCTCTTCTCAGGACTTGAGGGGCATGTTCTGTTTTCTACTAGTATGATTGATCATCTGCCACAGTCCATGGGGCTGGAGGACCTTGTAGCACACAAAGAAGCCCTTAGTGCATTCACCCAGCAAGACTTAAAATGAGAGCTAGTAATCCTGTCCTTGCTGAACACTGAAATGTCTCTAATGAGAAAAGTTGTCCTCCAAAATAGGATGACCTTGGAGGTTATTACTGCCTCACAAGGCGGCACTTGTGCCATTATCTAAGCAGAATGTTGTGTGTTTACACTTGACTCAGCTAATGTATTATCTTTATTAAAGTACATGTAGATACGAGTGAATACCTGAGTGATTCAACTCCCAGCCTTAGGAATTTAATAAATCAGTGGTACGAATGATGGGGCTTTGGTGGAAAAATTGTTACTTACTTTGGGAAGCATTCTCTTAATCTGTGTTTTCTCTTGCATGTGCCTACATTGTTGCTATGGTTTCTGCATGTAGTATAGCCAGATAGCTGCCAACGAGCCAGTTCCATGCTGGTGAAACCCCTTGCTCAGGGCACACTGTGGAAAGGGGTAGGGAGGGTGCATGTAAGATTGTTAAGAGCCAGTCATGAGGAGTCTTGGAGGAGGTCATCAAGAGGACATGATCCTTGAGCAGGGCCTGAGCAATCAAAGGCTCCTCACGCCCCTCCCCGGTCCTTGGAATGTATGTTCCACTTGCCTTCCCCATATCAGAAGCTGTCTCAAGGACAGTCTTGACAGTAAAGAGATTGTTGAGACCATCTGGATGATATACATAAACTGTTAATGCCTCTACATAGACTTTTAAAATTTTAGTGGGCAGGTGCAGAGATCTACTCTTATTGTGGCTGCCCAAGACAAAGCCTTGTAAGTTCCCTTGCTTATTAACACAGCCACCTGCCAATCTGGAGTCGCCTGCTTCTTTTTTCCCTGTCTCCTTGACCTCCCTGTATGGTACCAGTTTCATATTTCACCAGGGAATTCCCCAGGTTTTGAACTAATATACACATACTGCTTGTGTTTTTGATTTGAGCTTTTCTAGATGAGATTTGGTCTTTCTTTATATGTCTAGTTGCTTTGTGTTTCCATTATCTGCGAAATTACTATTCTTGTTTTTGTTCATTGTTTTCTTGGGTTATATGTCATTTTATATATTCTCTTTGACTTTTTTTCCTTTTGGGGTGCTCATCTTGTTGGTAGGTAGTAGAAATTCTTTATTTCTATACTTTTATGAAGTGCTATAAAATATCTTCTACTTTGAAACATCTTTGGATAAAGAGAAATTTCTTATTTTAATGTAGTTGAATTATGGTATAATATGCAGGTATTGTAATATAGAAATCCACACATGAAACCTATATGTTCATGTTGACCAATGTCAGCCCAATTAATTTATTGAACATTTAAAAAATAACATAGTTGAATTTATTCTTTTATGGTTTCTGTCTTTAATACTTTATTTATTATTGCTATTATAATTTTCTAGATACAAGGCTTCCAGAACATCATTTGTTATTTATCCATATGCTTATTATGTTGTTGTTTTTTTGGTCAGAAGAGTATTTAGAGTTACTTTATATATAAATTAATATAAATTAAATTATGTACTTTTCTCATTCCAGATTATAGCCCCAATGATTTGCAATAAAACTTCTTAATCTCTTTAAAAATTCCAAGTTAGAGATCCATTCTGGGCATTTATAAATATGAGTACTTGTATCAGTAATATCTTATTTTATCATTACAGTTAGTCGAGTGTCCAAATAGGAAAAATCTCTGTGAGCATCAGCCTTATAGAGTTTAAATTTGAGTCATAATTCCAACGATGCTACAAACTACTTGGGCTAAAATCTATGTAACTAACCTTTATATTCTAGAAGGGTCAGATCTGTGCACAAATCCATTGGTGAAGCCAAAAGCTGCTCTGGTGTAAATGTGCCACCAGGATCCATTTCAGAACACTGCTCCTTCTTGCCAAGGTCAGCGGCTATCACCAAAGTAACCAGAGAATGCCAGTGTACTCACTCTCAAAAAGACCTCCTGTTTTGCAACATTAAATTTCAGCCCTTTCTGTCCCTATTTTTCTTTTAATGATGAAAATCTATTTTGTTCATTATTATAAGAAAAGATGACTACCTTTTTATGAGAAGTTTTGATAGAAAAAAAAAGTCTTAAGATTTTGCCTACAAAATAACAATTTCCTCTTACAGCAAGTTTTATTTTCAAAGAAGTTGAGAAAAATAATATATCATCTCCAGGTTTTCCCACATTGGAGCTTACCCTGGAGCTTTGTGGCTTAAGCTCAAACTCCAGGTGTCAGAATCTCTTTTTTATTTACTCATTTAATTTACCTGGTATACTTAGCGGTCAGTATTTCTCATCTTTCTCAGAGTGCACTTACTTACACTGCACTCAGTATATGTAATTAGGATAAAACCCTAGAATGAAAGGCATTTGAAACAAGTCAGGCAAACATGTACAGAGTGAGATGAAGCCAGATTTGCTTTGAATAGGATCAGTTTAGTTTTATATCAAACATAAGTTCCAAATACAGCCCTTTTGACCTGCATACTCCATCCCTAAATGGCAAACTAAACATTCATGAAAAATTTAATGGCGAGGAAATTAGTACCTTCTTATGTTTCAGACTGTGAAATGGCACCACGGAGCACTTTTAGCGACAGGCAGACGTGTGTGGATGTGCTGGACCAAACCTGAAACATTTGTCTCTTCAACCTGTCATCCTTCTCCAGGTCAGCTGGTAGCTGAGGCATTCTGACAGGACACCCCCAGAATGCCGCCCAAGAAAGGTATTTCAAATAAAGACCTGGTTTTAGAATATCCTACCTTTTTTAGAGATTGGACACTGAAAAGACTTTTCACAATTTTTGTTCCCTGTTTGGGGCTTTTCTTTTTTGACGTGTGTGTGTGTGTGTGTGTAAGTGTGTGTGTGTGAGAGATTGTGTGTGAGTTTCTTAAGAAATTGGGAAGGGTTTAATATTTCTTCAACTTATTTTCTTTGATGGACATATGGTTTCACCAAAATACACTGAGATTCCAGTGCAGCAACTCAAATTTGGGGTTCAGCCCATAACAGTGACCTACCCTGAGATTGGTGTGTTGGCAGTTTGGTGAAGGAGACCTCTTTAGTTCATGGATTAAATGCAGCCTGATTTAAGTAAAGTTGAAAAGGAGAGGAAAGAGGATTAAGATAGAACAAGTGAAGAAAAGAGACATAAAAATCTATTGTTTGTTTCTTAGTCTCTTTTCTCACCTTCTTTTGATTAAGTATTTTTAAATGCCATCCTGTCTCCACTATTGGTATATTAGGATATATTTTTTGTTGTTGTTATTCCATTTTAATGGATTTATAATATACATCTTTAATTTATCTAACTCAACCTTCAAGTAATGATATACTACTTTACATATATTTTAAGAATGTTACAATAATATAATTTTATTTCTCTCTCCTGTACTTTGTGTTATTGCTTTTAGATATTTTAATTCCTTATATATTTTAATATCTACAATTTATTGTTATTATTTTTGCTTTAAAGATTCATATATCTTTAAAATAATTTTAAAATAAAGAAAAAAAAGGCTTTTTTATTTACCAATATATTACCTTTTCCAGTGTTTTTTTTCTTCATATTTTAGATCCAAATTTCTATCTGGTATCATTTTCCCTCTGCCTGAATAACTTCCTTTAATATTTCTAGTAGTACAGGTTTGCTGGCAATGAATTTATTCAAATTTTATATGTCTGAGAGAGTATTTACCTTAATTTTGAAAGATATTTTTTGATAGAAAAAAATATATATTTTCTTTTAGTGCTTTAGAGGTTTCTCTTTTTATAATTTATGATGAAAAGTCTGATCAATCTTTGTGTTACTTTGCTCTGGCTGCTTTTAAGGTATTCTCAGAATTACTGTTTGTTTGTTTTTTGTTTGTTTGTTTTTAGCAATTTGTCTATGTTGTGCCTTGACATAGTTTTATTCTTGTCTTTTCTATTTAGAATTTGTGGAGCTTTCTGGATCTTGACTTTATAGTTGCTATCAAAATGTAAAACAATTTTGGCCATCATTTTCTCATTTTTGTCTGATTTCTTCTCTGGGACTCCAATTTCATATATTTTAGACTGTTTAATATTATCCTGCAGGTCACAGATGTGTTTTCATTTTTTTAAAAAATCTTGTTTTCCTTCTATATTTTGTTTTGGACTATAACTGTGTCTTCGAGTTTGGTGCTCTTTTCTTCATCAATGTCTAATTTATTGTTCATCCCATCTGGTATATTTCTCATTTCAGACACTGTATTTTTTATCTCTAGAATTTGAATTATATTTTTAAAATATATATTTTCCTTATGATGTTCTTAAGCATATGGAATATATTTATAATAGCTGTTTATTGTTAATATCTGCTAATTCCATCATCTGTCATTTCTGTATTTGTGTCTATTGATTCATTGAATTGCTCTCATGGTTGTGAGGCATTATTTTTCCTACTTTTTTGCTTACTTGGTAAATATTTTTATTCATTATTGGTAATGTTGAATTTTACATTTTTGGGTTCTGGATTATTTTTGTCTTTTTAAATACATTGTTGGATTACTTTCTGGGATGCAGTTCAGTTACTTTGAATTAGCTGAATGCTTTTGAGTTGCTGTTAAGCTCTGTAAAGGTAAGTTCAACACAGGGTTAATTTGGTCTAAGTAGTAACCTTCTAAGTGCTCTAACCAATGCTCCATGGATTAGGAGGTCTCTCCTCTCTGACTAGTGGCAAACTTGAACTCCTGACTCTTGTGAGCTCCAGAAACTCTTCTGCCCTCTCCTCTCTCATGGTTCTTTCCATGGTTGTGTAGTCACTACATATGTATGCACATGTCAGTACTCAGCCAAAGGGTTTGTCTGCAGATCTCCAGAACTTTTTTCTTGGTAGCTCCTTTCTTTCTGGTTATTTCACCACACAAATTATGCATTGGATTTCCTAAAATCAGAATAGTGTCTCCTCACCTCAGCAAGACCTTAAACCTCCATTTGGTCTACGCTTCCCTGTATTGCAACCTAGAAACTCTCAGGAAAAAATGATCAGGCAGTGTCAGGGATAATTGCATTTGCTTTCCTTTCAGAGATCACTGGCCTGGGCTGTCTATTGCACAATGTCTGAAAAGAGACATTAAATGTATTTTATCTGACTTTCTAATTGCTTAAAGTAAAAGAGTTAATATAATCCAAGTTACTTCACTGTAGCTAGACGCTAAATTCCAATATTATGTTTATAGTATGCAAGGGCTTAGTAATTTGATTCCCTTTATTCATCATAGCTTTTAGGTAATGTAAGCAGGTCAATGAGAATATCTACAAACATGTTTTCCTATTTTGGAGTAGTTCTCACAGACCTGGCTTTTAGGCAGTGATATAGATTTTTAGTATCTGGGTTCTTCATGCCAATATTCATAAATATTGAGTATATCCCTATTGAATATTATAATGGGAAAAGAAAGATGGAATAGTATTCTTGTCTGATATCTTCATAGATCTTGGAGGGACTTGAAAGAGGGTCATAAAGTCCATAAATCTTTATTAAGTGAGATATCATTAAAAGGATTCAGACCAAAATTGTCTTAGAAGAAGCAGAATCTATACATTTTTCCTTCCCGTGACACATTCTATAACGATTGCTTCAATTCAGAAATTAATTTTAATATGAATTCAAATATATTACATAAGTATGAGAGAATTCTTCCTCCTCTTCTGGTTATTGTATGGGGAAAAATCAGTTTCCATTAATTTAGAGATTCATATTTACCAGTACTGTTATTAAATTATCCTCTTATCTCCCTGGATTTGAACATGCTATGTACTTTTAATGCATTTAACACAATACTTATTGAATACAACATAAAGTGTAACAAATACTCCTTGACTTGAAAAAACTCATAAGCTATTTGGAGAAATGAGACAAAATACATGGAAAATGTTAAAAAGTAGTATAAGACCATAATAGGAAGGATGGTTGAGTGCAGGATATGAAGTGTGAATTGAATTGTAGAGGCAATATATACTATGTACTTTTTTCATTTCCAACTAGTTAATCTTTTTCTATGGCTCTCTAGTGAACATTCTTCAATTTACCCAGATCATTCCTTAGATGCAGAGCTGAAACATTCCGTGTATATAAATCTGAACAGCTATGAGTATGTTTGGATGATTATTACATCAACTTTCTGACTGCTATACTTCTGTTTTTGCATCCAAAACCTGTTCTTGCTCTTATCACTACACCTTACCATTATCTCTTGACAGTGTGGGAAGTGGAACAAATGTTGGGAACATGCAGACCCAGGTTTTAATCCTTTCTTCACTTCTTGCAGGCATTAGATCTTGATTGGGTATGTTAAGGGCAATTTCATTAAAGACAATATATTCCAGTTTAGCTAGCCTAAGCTAAAATACAGCTAGAGGTAGCATACACTCATAGAACCCAAAAGCAAGAATGAAGGTGAATCTCAAGCTCAGTTAGACCTGGAGACTAAAGCCCTATAGCAAACCCAAAAAACTGTCTTTGTTTCTTACTTCTATAAATCTGCTTCATTCTTTCTGGCTCCCTATGCCTATGACTTTCTCTTTTTTATAGTAGTCATGATAGATTAAGGAGAAGCTAAGAGAGGCTAAAGCTTTCATTTCTCAGCCATTTGGATGAATAAACATGTGTGTGTGTGTATGTGTGTGTGTGTTAATCAGGGTACAGTTCATGGAAAATATAGAGAAGCTGGTAGAAAAGTTCCCATAAAAGCAGATTAATAGGGATAATAAAGTGATGGTTGTTTACTATAACTAATAATCTCATCTCTTTTAGACTTACTTATATGCACAAAATCCTTCACAAATATTAATTTTCTTCTCCCTTTCTTCCTTTCCAGTCAACTTTTACTCTCTATTATAGACAATGTTTTTGCTAAGTTATATTATATGCATTACCTGAAAATAGGAATATGTGTTGATTTGAAATATTATTGAATTATTTAAAACAGCTTATATTTCCATAACTTATCCATACATTCCTCCTGAGCCAAGTAGATGCAGTGGAAAGTAACAGGGATTAAGTGATTTTGGTAATTGTTCACCCAAGAAGGTTGTTTGCAGGGGTGAAGATTGTACAGCTATAGAAGCTGCCTGTGGGGTGAACTATTAGGGCAGTACTGCAGCGAGTTTAGCAAAAGACCCTCAGTGGGATGCATTAACCAAGTCAAAAACCCAAAGTGTGAGAGTTTTCTCACTGCAAAAGAGGTGGCTCTGAAGAATGAAAACTTTCCCATGCAATAGCCATGAGATGAACCACAATAAGGCATGGTGGTCACCCAAAAATGCTTAACTTTTTTGCCCTTCCAATACTCATTTTACTATTCTATTCCATGCAAGAACTGGGAGCCACATACTGAGTGGAGGAGGCATAAGTTAGGAGAAATGGTCAAAAAGATGCCTTCAGTTCCCTCTCCTACTTCAGTCTCCATGACTAGGTAGGTTCTTGGCATGCGTTAAAAGGAGATGTTTTGAATAGGATATGAGATTGAAGTCTAATTTATATTGAACTGGATATTTTAATACTTTAATACCAGAAAATGAATATGAATTATCAAGGTGATGTGGTTCTTATAACTGTAAATGACCAGAAAGCTACAGGATCTGCCTAAAATGGTATCTAAGACTGGGAAAGTGAAATCTGATGGAGCCCGATTGAAGATAGCATTTATTTACCCTTTCCACAAAGGATGACTTATTGAAGTGAACTGTAATTATAGTTAGTAGGGCATATAATATATTTTTATGTAAACATCCAGTTCTTCCTCTAAAGAGAACTAGTTAGAACCTTAAAGCAAATCAGCTAAGGAATTTCTTTCTTATGGGGTGGTATGACTCATCCACTGTCTGTGTGCTCCTGGTCTAATCTTAGCTGGAGTCTCTATTTGTGATTATGGGGCCTTAATTACCTATGGCAAATCTTTGCTTCTAACTCTGAGAATGACTTCATGATGCTACACAAGTTTTTTTCTACTCATGAGGTGTAATGGTCTCTTAATTCTCATGTCTGTTCTTTTCCCTTGAGAGGAGAGTTGTCTACAACCTTCCTGTCTAGTTTGAAGAGGTCTTTCTGCCCCCTTGATATTAATGTTAGTTTTTTTGCTTAAAGTCGAAACTGAAAATGGGTTCCCCATTTATGTAACATCATAACATTTCCTGGGTAATAAATAATTAAACAGCCTTCCCAACAATAGTAGTTGAGGTTTTTTTCTTTTTCTGATTTGCTTTTTTTCCCCCTACCCCACAGCCAATATTGTGTGCAAATTGAGCTTGCAACTAGCCCAAGCCTTTACATATGGTGATTTTGTGAAATGGAATTTTCTATTTCAAATATATTTCCTTTTCATTGAACTTACTGAATTTCATTCCAGTCTATTTTTCAGTTTTTAAACATCTGGTTTTTGAGAGGCAATAACCAATATATGGCATCTTCTCCCACCCTCTTACTCTGTCTGTCTTTGAAAACATGTTTTTGATTCAAGCAAGAAAAGGTTTCCTGCTTTTGTGCTTTTGCTCCAACTCTCCAAATACAAAAATAGTTTTAGAATTCTAGAGTTTCTCTGACTCCACACAAAATTCTTATAGATACACTAGAGGCTGGTGCATGAATTCGTGCATGGGTGGGGTCTTTGGGAGAGGGGGCTGTGGGTATTGGGCCCTACCTTGTACCTATACCCCCACAACCCTGCAGCCCCACCTGGCATTCCACCTTGCCCTGGCACCACCTCACATGCTCTACCATCTCACTACAGTCCTGCTCTTATCGGTACCCATCGAGGCTGGCAGCGCCTTCACTGCCACCCGCTGTCAGCACTGCATTGCTGACACCCACCATGTTCTTGCTGCCTCTGGTGGTTAGCACATGTTATAGCAACTGGTTGAGTTCCTGGTTGAACAATTTGTATATTAGGCTTTTATTATATAAGATATTGGTAATACTAAACTTCCACTGGACACTTAGAAAATAAATATATCCTAGTTTTTATATCTTCATGGTGAGGTTCTTCCTAAAAAATATCTCCTGGACCCTCCAGGAAATACTTGCAAGTTCCATTCAAAATTATAAAGTAGTTCAATTTGTACTCTCCTGGGGTTTCCCATTTATAGTAATAAAAGCATAATATGCTAATTAGACCAGACATCCTTCCAGACAACCTTCCGGGAAAAGCTGGGCTACGAGGGAAGCCCAGGTTATGGGTGCCTGCCAGTGGCCGGAGGGAAGCCCATGTTCTGGCAGCCGGGGGAAGGAAGCTGGTGCTGGCAGCGGGGAAAGGAAGGCCTACTCTTGCATGAATTCCATGCATCGGGCCTCTAGTATTATAATAATATATACCATCACGATCTAGGATCTGATAGTCTAAAGCTCTCTGTCTTCCAGTTTTCATTTTAGCCTACTTTCATGAGGTATCTGTGTGGAAAATATTATTATGTGATTTTTACACTGGAATGTAAATTATATGTAGTTGAAAGTCTGCTTTTCAGCCCAGCCTATGTGACTCAGTGGTTGAATATTGACTTATGAACCAGGAGGTCATGGTTCAATTTCTGGTCAGGGCACATGCCCAAGTTGTGGGCTCGATACCCAGTGTGGGATATACAGGAAGCCAATCAATGATTCTCTTTCGTCATTGATATTTCTTTCTCTCTCTCTCTCTCTCTCTCTCTCTCTCTCTCTCTCTCTCTCTCTTTCTCTCTCTCTCTCTGAAATCAATAAAAAGAAAGTGTGCTTTCCAGTTTTCTAGCCATGGTTCATTTTTTTTCTGATCTTGTCTAATTCCTAGAGTACCATTCCATTGTGTCTCTTCCTTCATCAGAAGGCTTAGATGGTTTGCATTGCTACCATGCAACATTTAGATTCCCCAAACTGATATGTCATGGCTTTCTGCCATTTGAATCGAGTCTTCCTTTGAACTCATATCTAATCTGTTTGATCTACTTCATTCCCTGCATGCTGAGCATATGCTCTAACCTCTACATTTTCTTTTATTGAAGTAATCATCTTAGTCTCTCTCAATCTTTGCTTATCATCACTCTGCCATCTTCAAGGCTCAGTTGATTGCCACCTCCTTTTTGATGCTTTCTGAATTTCCTCAGCAAGATTCAATTTCTTCCTCTTTATACTTTCTGTGGCATTAAGTCTGCAACATTTACATGCCACTCTTCAAGTGCTTTGGAGTGAAGATGTTATTTATGTCCCTAATATGGATAGTGACCAGTTTTTTTCCAGGCCAAATATGGAGACACTTGGCCAAATAATTTTCCCCTAATTTGCAAGTTTCTTTATATAGTTAAAAACTTTTATAATAAAACTAGAGGCCCGGTGCACAAAATTCGTGTGTGGAGGAGGGGGTCATCCCTCAGCTCAGCTCTCCAATCTGGGACCCTTTGAGGGATGTCTGACTGCCCATTTAGGCCCGATCCTAGGGCAGTCGGACATCCCTCTCACAATCCAGGACTGCTGGCTTCCAACTGCTCGCCTGCCTGCCTTCCTGATTGCCTCTATCTGCTTCTGCCTGCCAGCCTGATCACCCCCTAACCACTCCCCTGCCCGCCTTATTGATGCTTAACTGCTCCCCTGCCAGCCTGTTTGCCCCTAACTGCCCTCCCTTCAGGCTTGATTGCCCCCAACTGCCCTCCCTTGCAGACCTGGTCATCCCTAACTGCCCTACTCTGCAGGCCTGGTTGCCCCCAACTGCCCTCCCTTGCAGGCCTTGTCCCTCTCAACTGCTTTTCCCTGCTGGCCATCTTGTGCTGGCTATCTTGTGTTCACATGGGGGCAGGATCTTTGACCACATGCGGGCAGTCATCTTGTATGGTTGGAGTAATGATAAATCTGCATATTACTCTTTTATTAGATAGGATAGAGGCCTGGTGCATAGGTGGGAGCCAGCTGGTTTGCCCTGAAGGGTGTCACAGATAAGGGTGGGGGTTCCTGTAGGGAGTGGGGCTGCCTGGTAGTTTGGAGGCCAGCCACACCCCCTGGCAACCCAGGTGGAGGCCCTGGTATCTGGAGTTTATTTATCTTCTACAATTGAAACTTTGTAGCCTGGAGTGGAGCCAAGCCTTCTGCTCTCTCCATGGCAGCAGCCATTTCTGTTGGGATTTATTTATCTTCTATAATTGAAACTTTGTAGCCTGGAGTAGAGGCCTGGGTCAGCCAGAGTGTGTGGAAAGCTTGGCTTCCACCATTGCTGTGAGCAACCCTAGCCTCCCTCCTGCTCTCTCTGTGGCCACAGCCATCTTGTTTGGGTTAATATGCATACTTGCTCCTGATTGGCTGGTGGACGTGGCTTGTGGGCATGGTTTGTGGGTGTAATGGGCTGATGGTTAATTTGCATATTACTCTTTTATTAGATAGGATTTTGTTTTGTAACATTTTGTTTTCAAATTCACAGAAGTAGAGAAGTCTAAGGATTAGGTGAGCTTATTGTCATCAACTGGCTTCTTGCTATGCTCATGGATGATTTGTGTTTGCTGGCTAGTACATTTTTGCCCTAGAGAAAATCTACATGGGTAACCAGAATACAATGGAAATGTTGTTGGCAGACCCCATAATCAGAGCCGAAATAGGTTGATAGACTTGAAGGATGTTTCAACCAGGTCTGATGGAGCAGTCTAGATTTGCCAATAGGAAGAAAATATGGGAATGATCTGTCTTGTCCAAATCTGGATCTCATTAACTTGATGACATTTGTCTTGCCTCTTTTGGAAAACTTTGTACGTGTCAGAGCTCATCTTTGGTATTTTGATGCTTAATAGCACTCAAATGTTTTGTTTCAATGACATGAAAGAAAGTATATTCACTTAATAAGATATATATTCCACAATTGACTACTTTTTAAATCAGGAAACATAAAAAATTGTAATAATCATAGCTAGCAAAACATTTTTAATCAGAACTCTTCTAGATATTTCAGTTCATATCATTGTATCACTGATTAACTGGAAGATTTAGTAAAGCAGGGATGTGGCTAATTTTTAATACCAAATATCCCCACAAGAAAGATGGACTTGTGTTTCATAGGACACCTTCTGAGACCTGCTTTTTGGTGGATAAAAGACGAGGCAGTTCTAGTCTAGGGTTTGACTTCTTGTTCTTAATTCTGCTTCGGGAGATGTCAAACATGGATGTTGGCCTCTGGTATTGTTTTCCTTGGTAGGTTACATGGCATCAAAGGTAGAACTTCAGAAAGTATATTTTTAGACTTCATGACTTATTTAGATAGATTGCTATAGAAAGTGATACAAAGATATTTCAAGCATAGAATATCACATCCAGGGTGCTTTACACTGCATTCCAATAACCTGGAGCGAGATGGGTGGAAGCATCTGCAAACTGAAATAGACCACTACAAACTTCTCTTTTGGAATCCACAAGTCTGGCAAATGGTGGCTCAGGTAGTGGGTCAAGAGACCTGACTGGCATCATGATGCCACCTTGGTTTAGAGACTTGAGTAGTTTGCTTCCTTTACATCTGTTTAGCTTTTTGTTCTCCAATAAATATTTTTTTCTGGTCCATGTTTAGATGTAGGTGAGAGTGTTCAATACATGTGTGCTATCAGCACCAACTGGTAGGAGGGAAAATTATCCCACTCTGGAATGAATGATATTTACTTTCTCTATGAAGAACAATGATTTGCATAATGGGGTTCAGCTCCCTGCCTTGATTTATTTCTCTATCCCTTGCAGTCACATCTCCTCCAGATGGAGGAGGCTTGGGTTATGTGATGTGTAGAGGTGCCAGACTGCATGAATGCTCTAGTGAGAAGATGGCAAATTAAAATATCAGAAATTTCAAGAGGAAAGATTTACAATAGCTCCATTTAAAAGTGCCTTGATATTGAGAGGTATGAAAGATGCAGTTAAGGAAAATATAGAATCTTCTCTAACAAAATTAGGAAAGAGCCCTAAGGAAGCATCCTAATCCCTTTGGCCTTTGGTAAGTCTCTGTTCCCCCTGTGCCTCCTTCCTTGTGACTTTTGCTCATGATCTTTCTTCCTCTTGGAAAAGGTTTCTATAGTAAGCCTAAGGTCTCAAGCCTTGGGAAAATGAAGCAAGTATGAGCCTGGAAGGTATTGGTAATATTCCTATTGTTCATTCATTCATTCATTCACTCATTCATGCCACAAATATTTACCAAATTCTTACTATTTTTCAGGCACTAAAGATAGATTTGATGAAGAGCAACAAAGCTCTTTTCTTCCTGGAACTTACTTGCTTGTGGGAAAAATAAACAGTGGATCAATTAACAAATAACTAGTTAACCTGATGTCAGGTAGTGATGGTGCTATGAAGAAAATTAAAGCAGGGCAAGAAAACTAATGGTGATTGTTATCCCCCCTCCTCCAATCTGGCTGCTTTTGCATCCTCAGTGAGGTGGGAGTGATAAAAGGAATTTACGGTGTAGCTTTCAGGTTAGGGCAGTGTCTACCCCTAGTCCCCCCACCCCCACCCCCACCCCCGCCTTTACCTGGAAGGTATAACTCCTAGATTCTGAAGTGTAAATCAGATCATTCCTCTTCATTCCCACTATATTCACTATAAAAATGTACATGCACTACTACATTCCTTTGCTTAGATAAACCAGACACTTCTTTTTTTTTCTCTCATGTTTGCAGCCTTGTAGACAGTTCTCATTTGCTGATGTTCCCTCTTTGCAGATGTATACATTTTAAAATTCTTTTACTACCCTGTGTAGTTGAATCTTGGTAAGTACTGAAGACAAACAATATACAATTTACCATATTTAAACGTATTTATTCATTTAATAACACAGCCATCATTGTTTTCTTCTGTGGGGCCTGGGCATTTTTAATCCTTTGTAATTTTTAAATTGTTTATGAGTAACATGGTCGTGTAATAGCATCTATTGTTATAAATTCACCTCAACCCCCCACTTTCCCCAATGGAGTTGTTCTTCCTATCTACCAATTCTTCTCTCTTATTAGAGATGCATTTTAATTCTCAGAGTTGTTCAAAGGAGCCTCCTGTAATTTGTCAATTATAGTTGAGGTTTTTCTACCCAGCAACAGTTCACACAGAGGTTTTTGCTGTATCTTCCTGTCTCTCCCTCCTGTTTTGAGGGTTGCAGTTTGCCTTGTGACCTCAATTCTCTGACAGATCTAAGAAGAGCTGTTGATTTTCAATTTGTTCAGCTTTATTCTTGTTGTTAGGACAAAATTGATGACTTCCAAATCCTACATCGGGAGACTCAGTTGAAGTCTGTCTTTTTTATGCTGCTTATTCTGATCATTTTTGCTCTGGGATATCTCCTTTCAGCTCCTATGCTTGACATTAAATATTAGATAATCAAATATATTCCTCCTTATACCAAATGTTTTATGTGTGGACAGCTTGTCTTCTAGTGATACTGAAAACTCCTGGAATGAAAAGGAAGTATCTTATTTGCTTTATGGCTCCCCAGGTGTCATACATTAATAGAGATTTTAATGCCTCCTATATGTCAGAAACTATCACATATATTTTACTGGTTTAATTACCACAACATTCCTCTGAGATTATTTGTTTCCACGATTTATTGAAATGGGAGATGATGTTCAGAGAGGTTAAAAAGGTGCCTGTGGTCACATCTTTTGAATGGCAGAGCTAGGATTTGAACTCATATCTGATTGATTCTAAGAACAAGACAATGCTTCTTCAACTAAGCTGTACAGTCCTTTTTAGTGTGTTGTTTGTCTCTATAGACACTAATTATATTCTTATTAGAATCAATTAATGGATAAGTATCATTAACACCTTTTAATACTGATCTCTTCTTTATAAAGTGAGGATCATGGCAGTAGCTTGACCTAAGAATAAAATAATCAACTGAGGTTTCTTAATTTGGCAACTAAGACAAAGTAGAGTTAATTGACTAACACCCTCTCTCATCACTTCTCTTTAAACATCCAGAATGTTCCAGAAGCATTTTCCTGAGCTCTATTACAAGCTGGAACATTTTAGCCACTGCTAAAGAAAGCACTATTAACATTTTATGAGTTGGCTTCTTTCTTCCTACCACTGTGGGAATCAAATGTTTTTTGCTAAATACTGGCTGCTCTGTTCCAGTTTGTTGTTTTTTTTTAAAAACTTTTCTTTTTATCATGATGTTTTAGAATTCAGGCCTTCTTTGTAGAGACATGGGGTATGTTTTATAATGGCAAGGGTAAGCATAGAAGAATTTGCATGAGATCCCAAGACATAGCTAACTAGTAACTTCTGACTGTAGCTTTTCCTCAAAATTTTTCCTCACTCTTTGTCTTTCTAGATCTCATTTTTTTAAAAAACAAAACCAAAAACACAACTTTGTATTTTTAAAGATAATATACACTTACTATAATTATTTGGAAATGCAGAAAAAGTCTAAAGAAGAGGGAAATAACTTCTTACAATCTCATCATTTAGATATGACTTAAAATTTTGGCACAATTCATCTCAGTCTGTCATCCTCTTTATTTGCTTAAGGCATTTATTTTAGATATCTTATATCTAAAACACATAGTATATATAAAATCATTATAAGATCACTAGAGGCCCAGTGCACAAAATTCGTGCATGAGGCTGGGTCGGGGGGTGCGGGATATCCCTCAGCCCAGACTGTACCCTCGCCAATCTGGGACCCCCTCAAGAAATGTCTGACTGTCCTATCACAATACAGGACTGCTGGCTCCCAATTCTGCCTGCCAGCTTGATCACCCCCTAACCACTCCCCTGCCAGCCTGATCAATGCCTAACTGCTCCCCTGCTGGCCTGATTGCCCCTAACTGCCCTCCTGCTGGCCTGGTCATCCCTAACTGCCCTCCCTTGCCAGCTTGGTCACCCCTAACTGCCCTCCCCTGGTGGCCTAGTCACCCCTAACTGCCCTCCTGCTGGCCTGGTCACCCCTAACTGCCCTCTCTTGCCATCCTATTCACCTCTAACTGCTCTCCTCTGCTGGCCTGATTGCCTCCAATTGCCCTCCCCTGCAGGCCTGGTCTTCCCCTAACCACCCTTCCCTGCAGGCCTAGTCCATCCTAACTGCCCTCCCTGATTGCCTCCAATTGCCCTCCCATGCAGGCCTGGTCTTCCCCTAACCACCCTTCCTTGCAGGCCTGGTCCCCCATCTGTCCTCCCCTGAAGGCCTGGTCACCTCAACTCTCCTTCCCTACAGGCCTGGTCCCTCCCAACTACCCTCCTCTGCTGGCCTGATCGCCCACAATTGCCCTCCCCTGCTGGCCATCTTGTGGTGGCCATCTTTTATCCACATGGGGGCATCCATATTGTGTGTTGGGGTGATGGTCAATTTGCAGATTACCTCTTTATTACATAGGAATAGGATTGATTGACAAGCACCATTGAGCACCTGCTATGTTAAAGCTCTATGAGAAGTGCTGAGATGAATGGAGCTTAGGATAATAAATTAAGTGTGTCAAACTTGTGGTATCCATTCATTTTGTGTTTATCACATTTTGCCCATGTAGCAATTGCAGTTGATGGTGGAAACCTGGATTTGGATATACGTTTATGTCCTATGTCAGACACACTGTATTGCTAAGTTACAGTGATACCTTGAGATACGAGTGCCCTAACATACGAGATTTTTGAGATATGAGCCGTCGAGCAAGTGATTTTTGCTTTGAAATACGAACAACATTTGAGATAGGAGTAATTGCACGGATCGGCCGGCTGCGCATGACCCACCAGTTTACCGAGACTTGAGTATCTCATAGTTTCTCATGCCTCAAGGTTACGGAACAAATTAAACTTGTATCTCGAGGTACCACTGTATTTGCATTCATCATTGTTGGTTTTGTAGCAGAGACTTTTGCACCTTTCTGGTGAACTTTTATAGTGCTGGTGTGAAAACAGATAGAAATAGAAGACTAGGATTTAAATCTTGGTTTTGCCACTTATTGGCTGTGTGATCTTTGGCAAGTCATTTGAACAGCATATATCCAGAGTTTCTTTAATAGGTTGAAGGAATTGAACTAGAACATATTGATCTTTTTTTAAAAATATATTTTTATTGGTTTCAGAGAGGAGGGGAAAGGGAGAGAGAGATAGAAACATCAATAATGAGAAATAATCATTGATGAGCTGCCTCCTGCATGCCCCGTACTGGGGATCAAATCTGCAACCCAGGCATGTCCCCTTCACTGGAATCAAACCTGGGACCTTTCAGTCCATAGGCTCTGCTCTATCAACTGAGCCAAACCAGCTAGGGCAACATATTGATCTTAATAGTCAGTTCCATCAGGCACAGATACTAGTTGTACTGGTTAATAATGCAGATTTTTTTCAATAGATGCAGTTACACATATATTGGTATATATGTGATTTGATATGTATGCTATTTTGTTGTATTGACAACAAGCTTCAAAACTTCATGTCAAATTTGCTGAAGGTGTTAACATCATAGATATTTTTACACCTAAAAGTGTCAAATTTCATGCCAAAAAAAGAGCATTTGCCAGAAGTTTTAATTCATTACTTTATTTTGAATACAAGTGCTGTTGAATACTTCGGGAAGATTGTGGTGAACCTGCTCCATCTCAAGATACTCATGAATGCTGATTTAAATGCTTTAAAAGTGATGATTTTGATGTGAAAGACAAAGAACATCCAGGTCAACTGAAAAAGTTTAAAGACCAACAATTACAAGCATTATTGGATGAAGATACATGCCAAACGCAAAAACAACTTGCAGAAAGATTAAACATTGCTCAGTAAACAATTTCTGATCAACTACAAGCAATGGGAAAGATTTTAAAGGAAGGAAAATGGGTGCCACATCAACTGGATGAAAAACAAATGGAAAATCAGAAAGTCATCAGTAAAATGTTGCTTCAATGGCATGAAAGAAAATCTTTTTTTGCATTGAATTGTGACTGGTGGTGAAAAGTAGATTTATTTTGAGAATCCCAAATGCAAAAAATCATGGGTTGATCTAGGTTAACCATCAACATTGACTGCAAGGACAAATCGCTTCAGAAATAAGATAATGCTCTGTGCTTGGTGGGATCAGGAAGGTGCGGTGTATGATGAACTTCTAAAACCAGATGAAACCATCAATACTGATTGCTACCAACAACAAATAATCAATGTGAACTACGCTTAGATCATGAAACGACCAGAATATTCCAGAAGATACAGCAAAGTAATTTAGCTTCATGATGATGCACCATCACACACTTCAAAAACAATTAAAGATTGCATTAAAAGATCTTGCCTGGGAATTATTAACCCACCTGCTGTATTGACCAGACCTTGTTTCTTCAGATTACCACTTGTTCTGATCCATGGCACATGCACTTTCTGAGCAACATTTCAAAATGTACAGAGAAGTGGAAAATTGGGTCTCTGAATGGTTTGCCTCAAAACAAGAAAAGTTCTATTGGGACAGTGTTCAAAAATTACCTGAAAGATGGGGAAAATATGTAGCTAGCGATGGACATTACTTGAATAAAGCATTTTTGATGTTTCTCTTGAAATTATAGTGTTTTCTTTGATTTAAAAATCTGCATTATTAACTGGTAAATCTTGGATGTATATCCTGAATTAGCTTGTACATTTCCACATTGAAGACAAAGTTCCACTTTAGAAGAGTAATAAATTATATTGTTTAAGAACTGGAGTTTTGGAATTCATACTCATGCCTTGGCTTTGAATTGTGGTCTTGCTACTTTCTTACTGTAGAGACTTCTACAAGTCAGTTGATTTTTCTGAGCTTCAGATTCCTCACAAGTAAAATAATGCCAGTGATTACTATCTTATTGCACTGTTATGAGCAGGACATAAAGTGAGATTAGTTGGAAAGTGTTTTGCACAAGTAAAGGTCTTAAATAATTTTAGCTTTTTTTTTTAATAAAAAAGAACTTATGGTCTCAATTTTATTGTCATAGGTTATATGCTATTCTGTTTTTCATTGAAGTATCAATTTCACCCAGGAATTTGTTGACCCTTGAGAGAAATGTGGTTTAGCAGAATATCAGACTCAAAACGTGATCAGTTTTGGCTCTGATAATTCTGTAAAAAAGAAATATAATTATAAATCACTGGTTATAATCTTTTTATTTTTAGAAGTAAACATTTATTTATTTTTATATTTTTTTCAGTTTGCTTGGCTTTTTTTTTAAATTAAATCTTTATTATTCAGATTATTACATTTGTTTCTCTTTTTACCCTTCATAGCTTCCCTCTACCCGGCTCCCACCCCTTCCTTTACCCTTACCTCCCTCCCATTGACCTCATTCATAGATGTATGATTTTTGTCTGGTCTCTCCCTGCACACCCCTTACCCCTTTTCCCCCTGAGAATTATCAGTCCACTCCCTTTCTGTGCTCCTGATTCTATTATATTCACCAGTTTATTCTGTTGATCAAATTTTTAATTCACTTAATTTTTAGATTCACTTGTTGATAGATACGTATTTGTTGTTCATAATTGTTTATCTTTTACCTTTTTCTTCTTATTCTTGAAGAATATCTTTCAGCATTTCTTATAGTACTGGTTTGGTGGTGATGAATTCCTTTAGCTTTTTCTTACCTTTGAAGCTCTTTATCTGCCCTTCAATTCTGAATGTTAGCTTTGCTGGATAGAGTATTCTTAATTGTAGGTTCTTGCTATTCATCACGTTGAATATTTCTTGCCATTCCTTTCTGCATCGTTTCTGTTGAGAAATCAGCTGACAATCGTATGGGTGTTTCCTTGTAGGTAATGAACTGTTTCTCTCTTGCTGCTTTTAACATTCTCTCTTTGTCTTTTGCTCTTGATATTTTAATTATGATGTGTCTTGGTGTGGTCCTCTTTGGATTCCTTTTATTTGGGGTTCTGTGTGCTTCCTGGACTTGTAAGTCTATTTCTTTCACCAGATGTGGGAAGTTTTTAGTCATTATTTCTTCAAATAGGTTTTCAGTATCTTGCTCTCTCTCTTCTGGCACCCTCACAGTTTTGATATTGGTATGCTTGAAGCTGTCCCCAAAGCTCCTTACATTATCTTCACATTTTTGGATTCTTTTTTCTTCTTGCTTATCCTGTTGAGTGTTTTCTGATTCTTTATATTTCAAATTTTGACTTGATTCTTGCCTTCCTCCAGTCTGCTGTTAGGTCTCTGTATAATATTTTTTATTTCAGTCAGTTTATGTTTAATTTCTAGTTGGTCCTTTTTCATCTCCTCTTGAGTCTCGCTAAATTTATCCATCTTTTCTAGGATATCCTTCAAAAACCTTATAAGCGTGGTTTTGAACTCTATAATCAGTCATTTGTTCTCCATTTCTTTTGTTTTTGATCCCTTCCCTTGTCTTGGCATTTTCCCTATGCTGGGAGAACTTCTGTGTTGTCTTCAGCCTATGATACAAGAGTTGCAAAACTGCAAAAGCCTCTCTGTTGAGCTTGGTATGGGTGGAGTCTCAGGACTTAATGGACCGCCTTGCCTTCCAGTCAGCCCCACCCTCCATGGCCCCTGGGTTTCATGTGACTGGGTAATTGCTGGAGCAGTCCCTGTGTGTGGGTGCTCTAGCAGTGCCTCTAGACCGCTGCCTTTCTGGCTCCCCTGGACTCTGGGACCATATGAGTCTGGGTTCCCAGGGTTTCTCCTGAAACTGGGGGTTAGCGGAGTTAGAAGTGGTGCAGTTGGGAGGCTCTGTCTCCCGCCCACTCATAAAACCCAGCAGCACAATCAGCAGTCTGTCTTCTGCGCGCAGTGCTGTGAACTCCACCAGACTTCTGCCCTTTCATGACTCCCCTAAATTTTTATGCACTTCTCCCTTTTCACAGCCCAAACTCCCCCCGTATGAGTTTCGGCTGGACGTGGAGTTTAGTGCCATAGGATAAGGGGTTCAATGTAGTTGGGAGTTTCCGTTTCCCTCCCGCCAGAGAAAGCCAGCCAGATTCTCCTGCATCCACTCTCTCCAAGCGTGCTTTTTGCAGCTCCTCTCGGTCTCTGTGCGCCCCTCTCTTTCCTTGTAGTTGTAGAATTTTCACTCAGCCAGCTTTTCTGTGGTTCTGGATGATGTCCATTCTGTCTTTTATAGCTGTAGTTTTGACATTGTTGTGCGAGGCAGCAGTGTAGGTATTTACCTATGCCGCCATCTTGGATTCTCCTCTTTATTTTTTTCCCCAAGAAAAATGATTTTAAATATAAAAATATTACATGCAATAAACATTAACATTTCAAGAAAAACATCTTAAATATAATAATATTACATGCAATAAACATTAATATTTCAAGAAAAAATGACTGTGTATAATCTTTATGCAAAGTGTTTAATAATTGTGACCAAAATGATCCCAGGAATGGATCATAGAGTCACAGACATAAATTATTTTCTTCATTTTAATAATATTACTCTTAGCATTTATACTCATATCCTATGTGTTAGAACAAAAAAAAAATTGTTACATTGGTAACACTCCCAACTCTTATCCAACTCAAGAAAATCTATGTTTACCTAGTTTCCTGCCCCCTTTTTTTGGGTCATTTTTACATTTTTAATGCATTTTTCATTAGAGTGACATCTTATCTAATAATAGACAAACATGTAAATTGACCATACCTCTGCTATACTCATAGCCAGAGTGAGTATGCAAATTAGAAGGCCAAAGATGGCCACTGCTCAGCTGCTCCAGGCATGGAGTGGCCAGAAGGGGCAGATGTCTGTTATGAGAGGGAGAGCGAGGGTGAAGGGATCTATAGGAGTGAAGTGCTGCAGCAAAGAAAAGACTGCAGACTCCAGGAGTCGGCATCGAAGACGAAGATGGCAGACTCTGGGTGGAGCCTGCAGGAAAGATGAAGAAGGCAGACTCTGGCCAGAGTGAAGACCTCAGTTCCAGGTGCTGGAGGAAAATTGGTGCTGGAAGCCAAGGGAAGGAAGGCCTATTGAAAGAATCTCTTTGTGCAATGCACCTCTAGTCTTATCTAATAAAAGAGTAATTGCAAATTGACCATCATTCCAACACACAAGATTGCTGCCCCCATGTGGGCAAAGATGGATGCCCCCAAGTGGACACAAGATGGCCACCACAAGATGGCCAGCAGGAGAGGGCAGTTCACAGGACCAGGCCTGCAAGAGAGGGCAGTTGTAGGCAATCAGGCCAGCAGGGGAGGGCAGTTGGGAGGGACCAGGCTTCCAAGGGAAGGCAGTTGGGGATGATCAAGTCTGCAGGGAAGGGAAGTTAGGAGTGACCATGCCGACAGAGGAGGGAAGTTGGGGGCTACTGGGCCTGCAAGCAAGGGCAGTTGGGAAGGACCCAGGCCTGCAGGGGAGAGCAGTTGTGGGGGAAACTGGGCCTGTAGGGGAGGGCAGTTAGGGGTGACCAGGCCTGCAGGGGAAGGCATTTAGGGACAAACAGGCTGGCAGGGGAGCAGTTAGGCATTAGTCAGATTTGCAGGGGAGTGGTTAGGGGGTGATCACGGAGACAGGCAGGATTGGGAGCCAGCAGTCCTGGATTGTGAGAGGGATATCCAACTACCCATTTAGAGCTGATCCTACTTGATCCAGCAGTCCCAGATTGGAGAGGGTGCAGGCTGGGTTGACGGATACACCCACCCCATGCACAAATATCATGTACCAGGCTTTAGGATGTTAATAAAATTATATAGATTTCAGGTGTACTGAAACCAAAGCATTTGCTATTTGTGCAAAATGTAATATATAAGACTTCAGGGGAAAAATTTATTAATTCATGCTCTACAATGAATGGCAATTTTGGAGATTTTTGAGAAGCATAGTTCCTTGAGGATAAAAAAGTTTTGCTGTGGTTTTATTTTTTATGAAATCATCTAAGGAGGATAAAATGTATCCTATTGGCTGTTATTAAGAAGTAGTTAGGTACAGCCTTGAAAATTTGTTGTTTATGTATTGCCAACCACAACCTAAAAAGTAAATGTCAAATTACATCCATGATTGCATGCCATGGACTGCAGCATGGAAAATGGATTGAATGGGCAAGAGAGGCTAATTTAGTCTTCCTGGAAAGAGGCAATGATAGATTTTCTGTGATGTTGACAGTGGTGACTGCAAGCAACAGACAGATAGATGCAAGGATATAAAATCAACAAGGTTTGGTAATGGATTTGGGATGATTTCAAGCCCCACCTCAGCTCTGTAAATTACTAGCTGTGCTAACTGAGGCTGTTTATCCACTTCTTTCTAGTTCTCTGATTTTTTATCTGGAAAATGGGAATAACAATGCCCACTTCATATGAGTTTTGTCTGATAACAAAAATTTCCATTTAGCGCCAAAACAAAAGACTATTTCAGATTCCTGGGCCCATCATTCATTCCAAAAGTTGATTATTGAGTCTACTATATTCTCTGACCCTCCAAAAACCAGGACAGGATTCAGTCAATGTACCCAGCCAATCAACATACGTAATAATAATTTCACAAAGTTCACTTCTAATGAGCACTACTTCAATTAACAAACTATCTAGTATCAATCTGAGGTAGAGATGGCTCAAATGCTGTTGACTAGTTGTTCAGATGTTAACATTGTGGATTATTAGCTAGAATTAACCAGGTGCCCTGAGGATAGAAATTATCACATATGCCACATTCTATGCAAACTATTTTAATAACATTACAGACATATCCAAGTTATAGGTTTGACTACAATAAATTGAGTCTGTAGTGGGAAAAACTGAAATGGGTGGATTGGTGGTCACAATGATTACAAACTCATGAGGACACCTAGAATTCAAAATTCCTTTTCATAAACTGCTGATGATGTTAACTAATATTCCTAATTCAGTAGCAAATCCTACAAAGTGCAATTTCTCCCAAACAGCTAAAGAGTAGGAAAATAAAATGATTTATTTTTAGTTAATGACTGCTTTGTCTTCTTTCTTTCTTTTCTTTTTTTTTCTAGAAAATCAAATGAAGTAAATTATTTTATCCTTCTGGGTGCTTTATTATTTTGCCAGGAAGACAAGTCTCTCAAATTTCAGGAAACTAGAAATCCAAGTCCTAAACCACTCATGTTCTCCATCCTCTGTTGCTGCCTTTTTCTCACTGTTCAGCCTTCTTTCTGACTCTATGCTACCAGCACTGCCTTTTGTTCTTTATAAAACACTCATTAACATTTGCTAATGTATGCCAATGAGCAGTAATTAGCATCTTCTCTGGGACCAAAAGCAGTGTTAGGAAGGCCTATGAATACTGTAGAGAGTTCAGCCAGCCTTGCTTCCTGCTTCTTTATGCTCTAGGAACAATTGTCTGCTTTCAGTCATTTCATAATTCTTTAGTGTTTTTTTTTTTATTTGTTTCATTTTATTTGCTTACCCATAAATCCTGACAACCATTCTTTATGACTTCAAATATTGCAGAAGTGCTTGGGGGACAGAAACATTTCTTTTTGTTCTAAGTAATCCAAGGATAAAGCATAGCCGCCAAGGTTTTATAACGAATAATTTTCATTTGGGTGTTATTTTGGTATCCTATTGCTATAAAAGAGTCTAGCCACAAAAAACCACATAAGCGAATGTATTTTTATTTCAGCACACTTATTTACAGTGGTTGCCCTTTATGGTGGTAATTGCAATGTGAGAGCATGCACTCTGAATATATATTATGACAGCATGGTTAAATAAGAAATGTCCCACCCCCCCCAAAAAATAATCTAAATGCAAAGGAAAAGCAAGACTCACAACTACCTTTTTGTAACCACACAGAGCTGTAAATGACTTTGTAAATAGCTATTTATTTATTGAATATGTACAGTAAAAAAAAAAAACCAACCCTCCAAACCACATAGAATAAAAAAGCCATTTTAATTCTTTCTATAGACCAATGGTGTCATGAAATATCTAATTGCAGTTTCTCACAAATACTCCAATATACAACTTACTATTTGAAGAACTGCGCTTCAGTATTTCATAGTTACTCTTTCAACTCAAAGGTGATAGAATTTGAAAATATACCAGCTATTCACTTCACACAGCCTGTGTTTAATTTTAATTTAATGTACAATAAAAACAGAAGGAAAAGTGCAAAAAAAAAACACCTACTTTTTTTTAAATGCATGTAAAATATTTATTTTCATTGTAAAAGGATAGAAGTGGGGATTTTATTTTGAGTGGATCTCCCACCTCCTATCCCCGCCACACACACACACACCCACACCTCTTTCTCTGTTCTTTTCATGGTTAACCATTCTCTCTCTGGGACCTTATAGGGTAAAATGTGTTTCTCTAGAATTCATCCTGTTCTATTTGGCAACTACAATATTTTATATTGTGTTTTTAATGAAGCAGGTATCAGCAGCAATTTATTCACTACTTTTTAAAGGCCCCAGAGCCTAAAAAGATAAGTTAACCTGGAAAGTAAAACAGCAGTTGTATTTCTTGCCTGCTCGCCTTTTTGGGGTAGGTGAGTTTTTCCCAAAGCCAAATTCTTCTTCTTGTTGTAGTTTTATAACTACAGCCATTTAAAAGAGATATTTGGTATCTTCAGGATATTATAATATTTGAAAATATGACCAGCCTTTTGGCATTTATTATTCTGGGGTGTTTTTTTAATGTATGTGCCCCAATGTTTGTTTTCTCATTGGTCTTAAGAAAGATACTGGCACATCCAGAAAAGCTACCAACCTAGGTCTGTTCAATTAAATGTTTTCCCTTAGATACCTTGATGATGTTTAAGGGTAATGGTCTTAGTCTGTTTCCCACTCCTGAGGAGTTTGAAAATGTCCTGTAGTTTATAGGTTTGTTAAGGCAATTGGTTGATAGAGGAACTAAATAATTATTCCCTTTTGTCAATGGCATCCAAATATTATGCTTAATCCCTTCATGTGAAGGATTTGTTTATTATTATAAACAAATATCATGGACATCTTCTTGTCCTTAACTAAGTAGCTAAAAGAGACTAAAATCTTGCCATCCTGAGGATGTCTTTTAGGATACTGGTTTTAAGCTGTTTATGAAGAAACAGAAGACTCAGCAAGAACGTTTGAACCTCTCTTCTTTTATGCCCAAGGGATTAATTGAAAAACTTTCTTTGGGAAGGAAATTTCAGGTTGCTTCTAACTTGAATTAAATATGGTAAATAGGAGGGCTTCAGACAGGGGCCAATAAGCTAGCGACCCACTCTTCCCCATTGTTTCTGAGTTGCCTGGCAAGAATTTGCCTTCCATGTCTGTTCCTTCTGTCCTTTTTGAGTACCTGTAAATCATCCATTCTCAAATCTGAAATCTAAGACTCTTTTATCCTTTGTCCAAATTGTCATATATACCTAATCTTGTCTTTAGAATTTTCATGTTTATGTGAATTCCACAGTGCACATATTAAAATTTAATTTTCTCCTGTTAATCTGTCTTTGTTAATTTGATTATCAGCCCAGATAGAAGAATTTAGAAGGTGAGAGGAAAAGCATTATTATTTCTATCACCCACATAGCAAAAGTAAAGGAAGTTGTTGAGTTGAATTGAATCAAGTTTACTGTCTTGGGTAGATATTATCCTTGAGGAAGAAAAAACGACACTCTATCATTTTTATTCAGTTTTGCAACAGAAGCTTCTTTCCCTTCTTCACACCCACCAATAATAGTGTTACCATAAATGAATGAAAGCAGAATGCTGGGGTATTCTCTCTCGGGGGGATGACACCTAATTATGGTTTGGTGGTTATATCTGCCATCTAAGTGGTTCATTATTGGAAAATTCTTTGTGGCTAAGTTTACTCAGACCTTTTAGAATTTGGATTGGTTTACCTTCTTTTTGGTTTTAGAAAGCAGGATATCTAAATGTTGTTCTTGACTCTGGCTTATGCAATTTATAAATCAATGATATATATATATCATTAGAGATTCAGTGCACAGATTTGTGCAATGGTGAGGTCTCTCGCCCTGGTCTGTGCCCTCTCATAATCTGGGAATGTCAGACTGCCAGTTTCAGCCTGATCCCCACAGGCCAGGCCAAAGGACCCTACCATTGCATGAATCTGTGCACTGGGCCTCTGGTATGTATACAAGATCTTTGGTTAATCTCTTCCTGCCTTCCAACTTCCTTCTTCCCTCTGAGATCAGTCTGTTCTATGTTTCCATGCCTGAGCATTGAGTGTCTGCCTCCTGGTGGTCAGTGCACATCATAGCTACTGGTGCACTCATTCAACAGTCATTTAGGCTTTTATATATATAGCTACAATTTTTCCATATCATAATCTGCATCACCATCATCAGTATCATTGTTATAATAAAAACTATCAATCTGAGCAGCTACTGGTATCTATTCACAATGTCAATTCATAAGAATGCTATATTTAAAATAGATTTTTTAAAAAGTCATAGATTATTTAATTTAATTATTTAATTACTGTTTATGTATGTATGTATGTATGTATCTTATCTTTTTCTTTTCATTGAGGGGAGAGATTTAATGTTTTTGTTAAGGGTCTTATAACTCCCCTTCTTTAAAAAGCAAGGCAAGGAGAAACCAAGATGGCAGCATAGGTAATCACCTAAACTGCTGCCTCACACAACAATTTCAAAACTACAACTAAAAGACAAAACAAGCACCATCCAGAACCACAGGAAAGCTGGCTGAATGAAAATTCTACAACTAGAAGGAAAGAGAGGGTCTCACAGAGACTCAGAAGAGCGCAAAAAACTGAGGTACGGAGATGCTCACGTGGAGAGAGAGGGTGATGGTGTGCCTGGCTGGCTTCCTCTGGTGGGAGGGAGACAGAAACTCCCAACTGCACAGAACCCCTTATCCTACAGCATTGAATCCCAGCTCCGGGCAAGACTCATATGGGAGGAGTCTGGACTGTGAAAAGGGAAGAGTGCATGGAAAACTAGGGGAGCCACGAAAGCGCAGAAGTCTAGGGTGCACAAACCAATGTGCACAGAGAGGACGGACTATTGATTGTGCTGCGGGCTCTCTCTGATGGGCGGGAGACAGAGCCTCTCATCAGTGCCACTTCTAACTGCATTGAATCCCAGTTTCGGGCGAGACCCTGGGGACCCAAAGTCATACAGGCCCTGGAGCACAAGGGAACCAAAAAGGCAGAGGTCTGGAGACACCCACACATGTGCACAGAAGGGGCTGCAGCAATTACTGATTACCAAGAGACACTTGAGACCCAGGGGCGGCATAGGGCGGGGCTGACTGGAAACCAAGGCTGTCTCTGCTCAGCCCTGAGACTCCACCTCACCCAACCTGAACAGAGAGGCTTTTGCAGTTTTACAAGTCTTGCATCATAAGGCTAATTCCAGCACAGAAGTTCTCCTGGCATAGTGAACATGCAGAAACAAAGGAACAGACCACAAACAAAAGAAATGGAGGAAAACAAATGACTGGATATAGAGTTCAAAATCACACTTACAAGGTTTTTCAAGAATTTCCTAGAAAAGATGCATAAATTTAGTAAGACCCAGGAGGAGATGAAAAAGGACCAACTAGAGATGAAAAAGGACCAACTAGAAATTAAACATACACTGACTGAAATAAAAATATTATACAGAGACCTAACAGCAGACTAGAGGAAGGCAAGAATCAAGTCAAAGATTTGAAATACAAAGAAGCAGAAAACCCTCAACTGGAAAAGCAAAAAGAAAAAAGAATCCAAAAAATTGTGAAGATAGTGTAAGGAGCCTCTGGGATAACTTTGGGCATAACAACATCAGAATTGTGGGGGTGCCAGAAGAAGAGAGAGAGCAAGATACTGAAAACTTATTTGAAGAAATAATGACTGAAAACTTCCCACATCTGGTGAAAGAAATAGACTTAAAAGTCCAGGAAGCACACAGAACCCCAAATAAAAGGAATCCAAAGAGGACCACACCAAGACACATCATAATTAAAATACCAAGAGCAAAAGACAAAGAGAGAATATTGAAAGCAGCAAAAGAAAAACAGTTAATTACTTACAAGGGATCACCCATATGTTTGTCAGCTGATTTCTCAACAGAAATGATGCAGGCCAGAAGGGAGTGGCAAGAAATATTCAACATGATGATTCTACAATCAAGAATACTCTACCCAACAAAGCTATCATTCAGAATTGGAGGTCAGATAAAGAGCTTCACAGATAAGAAAAAGCTAGAGTTCATTACCACCAAACCAGTATTATATGAAATACTGAAAGGTACTCTTTAGGAAGAGGAAGAAGTAAAAAGTAAAGATAAAAATCATGAACAAAAAATACATATCTATCAACAAGTGAATCTAAAAAGTGAATTAAAAATCTGATGACTAGAATAAACTGGTGAATATAGTAGAATCGGGAAAGGGGTGAGGGGGGTACATGGAGAGAGTGGACAATAATCATACACCTATGGATGCGGACAATGTGAGGGGAGGTAGGGTAGAGGGAGGGATAAGAGTGGGTGGAGGGGAATTATGGGGGAAAAAAGAGAAACAAATGTAATAATCTGAACAATAAAGATTTATTAAATTTTAAAAAAAGCAAGGCAAATTTTACTTTGGGATACTATTTTAAGGAAAAAGCTACCTTTATTTTATTTGCATTTTCTAACTCAACACTAAATTGTTAAAGAAAAGCATTGCTAGGATGAGAAATTGCTGAAAATGGCCTAGTTTTCAACTAGGTATTTCTAAAATATGGAATATTATTTAGTATGTGAATTTATAATTTATAATATTTTATGTATATAACATTTATTTACATTAAAATAAATATACAAATAAATAATATGTAGCAAAGACAAAATGCAACTTTTGGCTATTTACCTTTATATTTATCTTTTTCTATCATTTACTTTAATTCTAACCCCATTTTTATTTGATTATCTCCCTTTCTTTGCTATATTCATTCCTTCTTCTTACTTTTCCCCATCCTCTATTTTTCTCTCTTTCCTTCTCCATTCTCCATCCATTATTTCCATACTTTTGAGTTGCTATATAGGGGACACTATATTTATGCAAACTGTATAGTATTAGTGAGTTGTACCATCTCTTAACAAAGTCTCAGTCAAAAACTTCAACGAAATCAAATAATTTATAATTTGTGTTGTTGAATAACATTATGAGGGGGTTCATTTCATAACCTATATCATCAATTTCTCATCCTCATTGGATCTTTCCCAATAGCATGTAGGAACATTCTAGCTAGTATACCTAGCAGTTTCCTATTCCTCATTGCCTTTTCTCTCTTAAAGAGATCAAATTCAGGTTTTTGTTTATACCACTTCACTAAATCTGTTCTTGACAAAGTCATCATTGATCCCCCACATTATAAAATCCAATAGTCAATTTTCATTTCTCCTAATACTTGACTAACAAGCCTCAGACATATCTCTTTGATACATATTACTTGCCTTCCACAATCTCCTATATTCCTCTTACTTCACTGATTGTTCATTTTTAGTTTCTGGTTTTTTTTCCGTTTTTTTTTCTTCCTATCCTCTCAACTGTGGAGTCTTCTTTTCCGTTTTGTTTGTTTGTTTTACATTCACTTTCCTGGAGATCTCATCTAGTCTTAAGGCTTTAAATATATCAAAATGCTAATAATTCCCAAATTTATATTTACAGCCAAAACTTTTCTTCTGAACTTTAGATACAAATACAGTACTCACTGATTAGTCACCTTAAGCTTGCATGTCTAATGGGCATCTTAAATCAAACATGTCAGGTTAAACTGATCTTCACCCTGATTTTCCCATTTATGCTAACCTCTCTATAGCTTTCCCCTATCCCTTTTTCTTTTTTCTTTCTTTTTAAAAAAATATGTTTTATTGATTTTTTACAGAGAGGAAGGGAGAGGGATAGAGTTAGAAATGTCAATGAGAGAGAAACATCAATCAGCTGCCTCCTGCATGCCCCCCACCGGGGATGTGCCCGCAACCAAGGTACACAGCCTTTTACCGCAATCGAACCTGGGACCTTTCAGCCCGAAGACCGACGCTCTATCCACTGAGCAAAACCAGTTTCAGCTCCCTTTTTGCAACTCTTACCTTTCTCATTGCTAAAATCCTTGGTGTTGTCTTTGATTTTTTCCTTCCTCTCACATCCCACATCACACCCCATACTGAATGGGAAATGTCTTTGTTACAGCATAGGTTAATATCTCTCTCAGGCAGTTTAATCTGAGGTGAAAGGTATCCCATTTATATGCAAGGGCTGGATGTTGACATTTTTTCTTACACAAAAAGGAATCTTGAAAAGAATTTCCTCCCAAAGTCTAAAAAACATAACTAATTACATTGCCACAAATAAGGTGGATAAGATACTCATAACTAATTGTAGATCTCACTTCTATAAAATACTAAGACTCCTTAAAGTCTTTTCTTTTAGGAGTCTGCAAACTCCCACCCCTGAGAATTTTGCTCTGTACTCTCTTGTGAGTGTGCTGTAAATGCTAATGGAATGAACGAATTTCTAGTTTCCAAAGTAATATCCTGGTGCTGCAAACATCCCGTGAAGAGTACAAATGTGGGTCAGAGGAACAGGAAATATCCTTAACTCTTCCAGTCACTTGGCCACTCTGATCTAGAAGTACCATAAACTACTTGCAGTGCTATAGATGAAAAAACGAAAGCTTGAAACAACATCCGCTTTGCTGAATGATTCCAGTGCTTCTGAAATGTGACATTTTACTGTTGTTTTCCTCTTACTGTTTTTAATTACTGGATCTATTTGCATGAAATGAGGATCTGGGTTGCCTAGGAGTTCATCTGTTCCTATTGCATATTCCTATCTTAAATAAGCTTAGTTCAATGTAGTTTAGCTTGCTGCCTCCAGCATTTTGACAGGACATCCCCTTCCTCTTATTCACTGTCCTCCAAGTCACTCTGCAGGAGCGAGTTTATTTTTAAAGTACATAATCAATAGGCACTGGGAAGCAGCCAACGCATGAAGGGGTCATGTGGTTGGAAATGAACTACTAGGATTGCTAAGAGGAGGGATGGCAAGAGGCCATGCCAAACATTGTCTGAGAAGGGAAAGACAGTCTGTAGCTCCAATTTAAGGGTTTCTGAGTTTCTTTTGCACAGGCTTTTTGTCTTGAAGGTCTTTTTTTAGCTTGGTTCTTTATATCACTTTGAGTTGCAAGAGATACAGACCAGCATTACAGTTGCTTTCCAAGCCAAAAAATATAGTCCATTAAAATCAAGTTTGGCCCTAGCTGGTTTGACTCAGTGAGTAGAGCATCAGCCTGTGGACTGAAGGGTCCGGGGTTCCCTTTTGGTCAAGGGCACATGCCCTGGTTGCAGGCTTGATCCCCAGTAGGGGGCATGCAGGAGGCAGCCGATCAATGATTCTCTCTTATAATTGTTGTTTCTCTTTTTCTCCCCCTCTCCCTTCCTCTCTGAAATCAATAAAAATGTATTTAAAAAAATCAAGTTTGGGCTTTGGCTCACAGTGGAGTCTTAAATATCCTGGTCATAGTACTGAAGTGTGTGTGTGTGTGTGTGTGTGTGTGTGTGTGTGTGTATGTGTATAACCTGGCCATAGTACAGTATAATTTCAGAGAGGAAGGGAGAGGGAGAGAGAGATAGAAACATCAATGATGAGAAAGAATCATTGATAGGCTGCCTCATGCCCGCCCCACACTGGGGATTGAGCCTGCAACCCAGTCATGTGCCCTGACTGGGAATCAAACCATGAGCTCCAGGTTTATAGATAAACACGCAACCACTGAGTCAAGCAAGCTGGACCATAGTGCCGCAGTTTAGTTCTCAATTCTGATGATGCCTTTGCTGATCCTTTGTTGTTGTTAATCCTTATCTGAGATATTTTTCCATTGATGTTTAGAGAGAGTGGAAGGGAGAGGGAGAAACATCAATGAAAGAGAGACACATAAATTGGTTGCCTCATACATATGGCCCAACCTGAGCCAGGGATTGACCCTTCAACCAAGTTACCTACCCTTTACTGGAATCAAACCTTCAGTGTGCAGGCTGATGTTCTATTCTCTGAGCCAAATCAGCTAGGCTGCCTTTGATGACCCTTTGCATCAAGAACAAACCAATTATGATCACAGTAACTGTTAAAAATGACTATTCATGGCCCCTGACTCAACTGACAGATAACAGAGTGGATTGAGTAAAGGAGGGCATTTAAGGAGAATGTGCAGATGATCATGCATTGACTAAGATATCTCTGTTAGAAAGTCACTCAGAGGAGGGAAGGGTCTATGTCTGCAGTACTCCCCATTCCATTGCTCAGAAACCATGGCTCTTTTTTAGTTCATTACTTACAGCCACCAGGATGTCTCCTCTAATGAATATTTAGGTTTCACTTAATGGTCGTCCATGACTATCCTTCTTGGACCTGAAAAGATGACCTATGTTCCAGCCCTGTTTTTTCTTTCTCCTGTTATCAGAGGAAATGGCTTTGTTGCTATTCTCTTTGGCTTGGGACATTTCATTCTGCTGCTTTTATTTAATATATGATCATTCCTAAAGATTTTCTTCCATTTTTGTTCATTTAGGTGTTCTTTTTTTCTATTTCATTTAATTAACAGTATTGAATCACGTCTAGTGGGTTGATTATCATAAATCAGCACAATATTTAGTGTGAATTTTTGCTTTAGCATGTTGTAGAATAGATTGTGTGGCAGCTTTTGCTATGTGTCCTTCGCTTTTTCTGTATTGTACACATTGACCAGACTGCTCCAAGGCTTATCTTATCTCATTACAATGCCTTCCTAGGGAATTCTCCTTTGACTGAAGAAGCTTGGAGGAGGTGGCATTAATTGCAAATAAAAGACCATGGCCTATTGTTGAATATAGAATACCTCCTTAGCCATGTCTGCCTTCACTGTTGCGAACTCTCAGTGGTGACTTAAAGGTCTTTGTGTAGATGCAGTTACAGCCAGTGACAGAAGGCATATGTCCACCCTGAACAAAAGAACACTTATTTCCACACTGCATGGCTGACGTGGAGTGGTAACATTTTTGCATATTCTAAAAATTTTTATGCAGATGCCTTTTAAAGGCAAAACGTGCTTTTAAAATAATCTTTGTGAATGGAATTTAGACTCTTGGCATGTGCTGTCTTTTTAATATGCCTGTTAAGTTCTGAATAATAAGCTTTGACAGTGTGTGAGCAGAAACAAAACGGGAGGTTATTTCCCATGCTCACAGCAACATTGTCATCTTTGATTTTTTTAACGTATGCTCATCCACCTTAAATAAAAATATGATAAAATATTTTATGAGCAAGTTACTAGACCAAGGTTTTAAGGAAATAGACTGCTATCACATTTATCATGCCAAGTCACAGACCTTTGCTTGTCTCTGGTTGACTAAACCTGAAATGAATGAGCAATAGTTAACAAGGAAAAAAAAATTTGCCAATTAATATATTGCTTTATATTAAAATTTTTATAAAATCTTCATATGCCTTTATACAAATGGAACAAAACTAAAAATAAGACACTGTTTCAGTATAGAGAGATAAACAGAATATTCTTTGTCTTAGAAAGAACTGTAATATCACTTATCTTCCCATTGTCAAGGTAAATAATATATTAGAAAATGTAGGCTGTCTCCATATAATACTTACAAAAGCTATTGAAATAGGAAATATTAGCCTTTAAGCATTTTTTTAAAGGCTCTTGACATTGGTTAGCTGGTTAGAATGAAATATTAACTGTCTTAATAAGCTAATTTGGTTACAATAACCAAATTGTACATGTGGATATAGCTTTAATAAAAATTTAATTTTCATAGAATAAAATAATTCAACAAACCCCAAGTCTAATAATTGCAATACAGAATTTATTTTGGTTGAAGCTATTTTAAATTGATCTGACAGGCTTATAATTGATGTTTTCCAAATTCTAGAAGGCAATGAAGCAGAAAAGTCTTTGTTAAACACTGTATAAGGAGTTGTAGCTGTGGATTTTTAATAAACAGTGTTCATTTGGTCAATTTTACTGAAAAATTTTTTATTAACTTTATTATGAAAATAGTAACAGTAAAAAACAGTGACTGACAATTGTACCATTAATTAAAGACTCACTATGTTTTTTCTTTCTTCAACAGTACAAATCCAAGTGGAGGAAAATGAAGAAGATACCGAGGAAAGTTCAAGTAAGTAGGGAGGGACACACTCAAGATAAGTTTCCTGTGGAAAAGCAGAAAGTTCAGGGCATTCACCCGCTTATCTTGTGGTTTTTGCTACCACATGTATGCATAGGAACACGTGTGGCTGACTTTTTTGATGGTCTCACAAAAGAGATCAAATCCAGCAAATAGAATTTCCACTCATTATTCCATGCACGTGTGCGTACACACACACACACACACACACACACACACACACACTCCACCTCGTTTATAAGTTACTCATGATCGAGTAAGTTGATAGCCCAGAAAACTTGCTTTTTTATTTCTCTCCTCTTTTCCCTGTTTGTCTTTGTCCTGAAATCTTTCCTCTAAGGCTGACCCTATTACAATGAAACAAATTGGCCATGTTGACTGAACTGAGCAGGTGGTTCAATTAAAATGAATCAGCAAGTTCTTTTGTAATTTGTCCAAATTGCTCCTTTGTTTTTACTTTGTGTAGGTTCAGCTCAAGAACCTGGATTAAAACCCCTTTCCAGGTATGCAGATCACTCTTGGGTTAGAACATTAGAAAAATCATTATGTGAGTAAAAGCTTCAAATTTACCAAAACTGAAAGGAAAAACTTCATCTCAGAATAGTTCAGTTAGATGATACACCAACACTATGAATTTAACAACCTGAGCTCAATATGGCCACCAGTGAATGTTCACAATGCCATTTGTTTTTAATAATTTGGCGCATTTGTATTAAAACAGCCTAGAATCTCATGCAGATCCTGGATACCATGGTTTGAATACTGTAGGGGTGGGGAAATACTTTTCCCTCTACCCTTTTGAATTTTTAGCTGAGACCCCTGTAATATAAGACAGTTTAACAAGAGGAAAAAACACAAACAAGTTTATTAACACTTACAACTCTCTCTCTCTCGATAGATAGATAGATAGATGATAGATAGATAGATAGATAGATAGATAGATAGATAGATGATAGATAGATGAGATATATATATGGTAGATACCTAGGAAAAAATAAGTAAACTTAAGAGAGAATAAATGATTTTTAGGAAAGATGAATGAATGGGTACTTGGAAGAATACATGGGAAGTATGATAGTTTGTGACAAAGTTTGCCAGGATTTGGTGTCTATTTCTAGTCTTCTGTCCTTGGATGTGTCAACCTTCCCTGGGGATGAAACTCCTGGGAAAGGATTTATGATAATTGAATTCCTGTTGGAGGCTGTGTCCTTAGGCAGATAAGGGAGTTCAGAGAAAGCCTCTTCCTGAATTTGCTGTTTAAAAAGTGTCTACTGCTCAAAGTAATCACTGTAAAAAGGTGGCATATTTTGGGGTAGTACATATTGAACTCCAACAGTCATATTTTGAAGTGGCATATTCTGCTACCCTTTAATACTGAATTGAGACCATTCCAAAAGGTAACATTATATGCAAATCTGAATTTAGTAGGCAACTGCAAACATTAATATTTTTAGAATTTAAATATTTGGAAATTAGTTAAAGCACTAAAGACTGCCTTTTGTTCTTAAGTGGTAAAAGATAAATCTAATGATATACTTTTCATCCATGGTAAAACTCTGCAAGTTTAATAGTTTACCTTTAATACACAATATATTAAAATATAGAGTGGCTGCTTGAATTCTTGAGTTATTTGTGAATGAAATTGTTTCTCAATCCCTATCAAACTTTGTCCTTTCTATAATCAGTGACTACTGTACCTAATAAAGGCTTGGTAAATTTTCAGAATGGCAGAATGCGCAGATAATCTATGGCATTTGCTATGATATTTAACCAGTGGAAAGTCACTTTTGGTTTTGATAACAAAGTAAACACATCGTGATTAATCAATCAACTCTATACATTGGATTGGTAACCTCTAAACTTGGTTTATAGGTCATAGTATGATATTAAACTCCCAGTCATCTTGTCACCCAAGTAAATGAATACTGGAATTCTAAAGACTTAAAAATTGTATCTTCACATTCACATATTTGAGTAGATGAACCAAAAATAAATGATCATTTAGGTAAATGTATGTATATGGCAGGCTGTGAACTACATATAGCATAGTACATCATATTGTGATGTGGAGAATTGCTGGATTGTGGTGTCAGATGTGTGACAGAGTAATTAAAAAATAAGAATACATTTGGTAGCAGGAAAGAACACTTTCTGATATTGCTCACTGAAGTATTAACTGGTATGTTTAGGTGAAGAGGAAGAGGAGGATGAAGATAAATTACCTCGAAGAGAGAGCATGAGACCTAAGAGAAAACGGACCAGAGATGTTATTAGAGAGGAAGACCTACCACCTGAGCCAGAGGATGAAGAAACAAAGAAGGCCAGAGAAAAAGAAAGGAAGAAGAAGTTGAGGAGGGGAGCGTAAGTTATTTCTGATCTTTAACTGAAATTGTTATTCATTCCAAAGTACCTGAAGCTGAAAGAAGACCATTCCCTTTAGGCACTCTCTGGCTTTAAAATTGGTAATTAAAACTACTTTTAGAAAGACAGGCTTAATCTTATACTGCCATTTTACTCCATTTAGTTAAATGTATTTTAATATTAAAATAGAATTTATAAATCAATGTATATTAAAAATGGCCTAAGAGGAATTCCTTTATGAGAGATCTAAAATGTCATAGCTATTAACATATAATTAATTCAAATGTTTTAAATAGATCCCATTAATTATATGCATTATTATTGTAGAAAAGTCCTAAGCAATGAGCCCCAATCATTTCATTTTATGGAGCAAGTATTGGAAAATTATGGCTAATTCTAGCCCAAGAGCTAACAATGGTTCTTATCATTTTAAAGGGTTATTAATAATTAAAAAAGACAAATATGGAACAGAGCTGCATATAACATTATAAACCTAAAATATTAATTATCTGTCCCTTTACAGTAAAAAAAAGTCTATGGCCCCCTGTTACAGAGGATTGGGGTGGTCATTTTCTTTTAATACACTGTTTATTTTTTAGTTCCACCAGGCCAACATTTTACTGAGTGCTGACTTTATGGTAGAATGATACATTAAATGCTTTTTAGGGAAAGTTCAAGAAAATAATTTTCTGGTCTTTACTTTCCAGAAATTTGTAGATGGAAGACAATTTGGAAAACTGCGTGTGTAAATAAATCTAATAATAGAAATCCCAGATCCCTTGGAAAGGGTTTAAGAGAATAGCTAACCTACTCTTGCCAATCCTAAGTGGTAGGACCACGGAATCACTACTAGGTGAGCAGATGTCCTCCAAAACACTCCTAGGACTAAATGATGAGGAACTTTCTAAGATGGCCTTTCAAGATGATACACTCTAGTGTTCAGTGATTAGCTATTATTTTCCTCCTATAAGTAATCACAATGAAAAACAACTGCATGAAAATTATGTCAGGTAGAGAAGTGTAGTATTAAAAGAGTGTGGTTCCTTTTAAAATAAAAGAATAACCTTTGTTTATTATATTTTTATTAATATATGTTTTTAAATTTCCCTCTTTTTTTTCTCCTCCTCTTCTTCCTTCTCTTTCTTTTCTTTCTCCTTCTTCCCAAACTCCTTCTCTTTCTTCTTTCTGTCATAACTCAGACATCACCTACTTTAAATTTTGACTCTGGCATTTAACAATATATATTTTTATTGATTTTTAGAGAGAGAGAGGAAGGGAGAGGGAAACAGAAACATCAATATGAGAGGGAAACATTGATTGGCTACCTCCTACACACCTCCTACCAGGGACTGAGTCCACACTGAAGCATGTGCCCTGACTGAGAATCGAACCAGCAACCTCTTGCTACCACCAGCCACACCAGCCAGGGTTGGCTGGCATTTTTTTGTGTTTTCTTTTAAAATATATTTATACTTTGTTCATTTTAAAAATAAAAAGGAACATACTTTACATTCCATGTCTTAATACTTATTTTTTAGTAATATTTTCTATTAGTAAAGCTTATACATCTGACAGTAGGATTTCACTGAGAAAACATCACCAGTACATATGCATGACACAGGTTGTATTCTAGAATTTGCCTTTCCTCTCTACTTATGAGAAGTCTTTTTAGAAAAGTGAGTTGGGTGGGAATTTCCCTGCTTTCTCAGTTTGCTTAGGGCACTCATGTCAACTTCTCAACCTCTAGGGTTAGGACCACAAGAATCAGCCAGGTCTTGGCCCCCATTGCTTGAGGGAATTTGTTCCTTTGACAGTGTCCATCCTTAGAGGGTTCTCAGAAACCCACCTCTGCCTCCCTACCTCCCCACTGCTCCACACAGGGCCATACTTGGCTAAAATGAACTTTGTCTTTATAGGATTTGCCAGTTATAATATTGTCAAAATTTGTGCAACTATTTTGAATAGTATCATAAGTTATTTGGAATGATTGGTAGTTCTGATATCTGTTTAAAGGTCCATTTTCTACTGTTCATTTTGAAGACAAGTATCATTTTAAAAAGAAAATCTGTTGGCAAATACATTTTGAGAAAGATTGATTAGTAGGCAAACCAGAGCACATTTATTTAGGTTAATTAATTCATGGTCTTTTAAAATTTAAATGTTCAAATGAAACACCTTAGGGAATTTCCTTGTTGCTGACCAAACATTTGAAACCAACTAAAACCAAGATTATAATGCTATATTTGGAGATGGTTAAAAAACACTGCCCTGTTAGACATTTTGGAATATTTCTAATAATATTACAGGTTATTTCTGACCCAGTTTTAAATGAATAAGTAATATGTTCATAGCAGTGAGAAATTCAGCATATTGTGCCTGATTTTTTCCTAACAACTGTTGTTTAACTAAATCAAACTTAAGATAGAAAGCTATGCTTGCATAAATTATCCCTAAATTTTAGAAGATGAAGCATGTTTGTGCTATATTCTTTTAATATGATTAGCACTTTTTTGAGTGATTCCTAGAAAAGCAGTCTGGTAATACTGGTGAATAATATTTTAATTACTGGTGAACAATATTTTAATAATATATGAAGGTAGCTCATCCAATAGTTAAACTTTGTAGCATAGCATGATTTACCTGTAGCCATCAACCATTAACAACAAAACCTTTAAAAATATACCAGTCTGGGATCAATTAATATAGGAATAAATGTCTTTCCATACCATACTGGAAGACATTATTATATTTCAGTAGACTTCAAGCACTGGGTTAATAATGATAACACATCATCCAAAAAAATTCTATATGTAAACACATTCAATAAATATCCAGCTCTACTTCTATGGAAGATAATTTGCTCATCTTTGGAAAAAATGGATATGAACATTCAATTGCCTGCCTTCTCCAGAAGTTTATACTATAGATAAGGGAGAGACCACGTAGACACCAAGTATTATGGAACAAGACAGTATAAATGTGCCACAGAAGAAGTACAAAGAGGTTAGGAGTATTAGAGAAAAACTATTCTCATAGGGATAATCAGAAAAGGGGTCATTGAAAATATTTATTATGATTTTCGAAGGATAGGTTACACATATAAAGTATGCACTTGGCTTAAAATATCAGTAAAGTATATAATTAGTGTCATTAGATTTCTATTAAGTGGTTTCTAAAAATTTATATTAAAGAAATAAGCTTTAGTTGCATGGTAAATCTATATATTGAATAGATCATTCTTTCATTTTTTGATGATGCTGGATTAAATTAGGTACTGTTTTTATATGATTCTTAATGGACACTCAGTAATGGTAAGCTCTAAAGTACTTAAGTGTAAATATTATGAATTATTTTGGGAGGGTAGACAAGGTAAAGACTTAAAATATCAAACAATTGAATTATTAATCTTAAATCCTTTTTGGTTTTCTAATTGAATCAATTTTTGATAGTTTTCATAAAGATTTCAGTAAAACAATTATCTATATAGTTTAAGTTTAGTCTATGTCTACATGGAAATAATATTTCGAGTAATTTTTACTAAAACAATAACTTTTACTAAAATGTATTTTTTCTCCCAGACAAACCAACTCACATATTATTCTAATTTGGCAAATAAAAAGGCAAACTGTGGCTGTAGATATACTAAAAAAATCCTCATGTCACCTTATGTCACCATAAGATTTTTGTATAATAAATATCGAGTAATTACAACAGAAACAACTTAATGGCAATCAGAGTTGCATTTAAGTCGAGTGTTATTTTATAGTTCTCTTGAGTCAGGATAACTATTTTAAGCAAAAATATCTAAATTGGCCAAAATCCTAACTGTCAACAGCAAGTGCTATTTGGGAAGGTTAATATGAAATTTTGTTTTAGTAATCATGATATGATTAAACCTATGAGTTAATGAAAAGAGAGGAGATTATAAAGTCATTTTATAGGTTGACTCATAAAACTACTAGAGGCCTGGTGCACAAGATTCATGCACTGGAGTGGGGGGCCCTCAGCCCAGCCTGCACCCTCTCACAGTCTGGAATCCCTTGGGGTATGTCCGACTGGGGAGTGTCTTGCAGTCCAGGATCCTCAGAGTATTTCCGAATCCGGGAAGTGGGCCTAAGCTGGCAGTTGGCCATTTCCCAAAGGGTCCTTAGCAGAGAAGCTCCTGCCACTGCTGCTGTGCTCACCAGCCATGAGCTGCCTTCTGGCTGAGTGTTGCTCCCCCCGTGAAAGCATACTGACCACGACGGGGCAGCTCCTCCATTGAGCATCTGCCCACTGGTGGTCAGTGTTCATCATAGCAACTAGTTTTTCTAGTTTTTCTAGGTGCATATTAGGGTTTTATTATATAGGATAGCTGTGTCCTCATGTTTCTCAGTTAGAAATTTCAAAAACAGCTTTTGCCAGATTCCTACTGTGTTTAGTCGTAAAGCTTAGTGAGCAGCAAAATATATTTCTGACTAACTCTGAGTCAGATACCAATGTCTTTGTGAGGGTCTAGTTAGTAGAAAAAACTTTCAATTTAATTGAACCAAGAGCACTTAACAGAGGGACTGCTTAATAAATAATAAATAATTGTTAACTAGGTTACTGGAAAAGTGAAAAGAGAGCACTAACATATCATGATGATAGCAACTTTAGGAAATAGCTACCACCCAAGGGCAAAGCTAGAGGAACAATGAAAAGAGATTGAAATGAAAACTGAGAAGCATGGAGAAGGGACCTACAGAGCTATCAACCACTGCAGATGGGACATGCTCAAGTGATAAAGCTCATTCTGCTAATGTTGGAAACACTGGCCAACTAGAGTTCCGTGTAGCTGTGGGAGGCCCAAAGCTCCTTGAGGGAAGAAGCTTTGATAAGGAGGAAGCATCACCCTGAGGAGCAAACAGAAAACTATAGGAAAGACCAAGTTCTTTCTTAGTATCAACCTATTGGCAACCTAGTACTGAGCCAGCTGACAAAGCAGAAATGTGCCCTAGAATCCCAGGCCCAGCATTGCAATATTAAGTACAAAAAGATGTATTTGAAAAAACAATATTACCAAAAAAATTGATCCCTACATATGGTATTACATTACTCCATTTAAAATTATGTTGCTCATGTTTTCATTTCATTTTCTTCAAGTTCTGGACCCTGTAATATTTTAGCAACACAAGGAACACAGAAGAGAAAAGAAATACCTCATTTGCTCAGTAAGAAACTAAATCCTCTTGAAAGCCTCTTCAAAGGGCTCACTTCCACAAAATATAATTCAATTTGAATTTTATCAATTGAAGTCTTGAGCTTAATTACAAGATTAAGTGACCTTTGAGAAAGGAATTTTTTATTTTTCTCAATTTTCTATTTCAACTTTCCTCCCTTTCTCTCGAGTCAAAGCTAATGTAAAAAATTTAAGGGCACTTCAAAGACATCTTCATCTCTAATTTACTATCCTTACTGAGAAATAAAGTTTAAAAATGAAATGTGGAATTGGTAGGGACAGTGCATAAGGAACAAAGATGAGAGAAAATAATCTGAATGATAGATCTGTAACTATTCTGAGAGTTTGAGTCTGTGGACTATTTATATCAGAACAGCTTAGTTTCAGGCCATCAGAATGTAAATGCTATGCTGTTCTTTAAAATTATGGAAATTCCAGAAATCCTGAATCTGTGTTCAGGGGCAAATCCCAATGCGTATGGATATCAGCAGCTACTATGTACAGCCAAGTTGATAAATGACTGAGTTTCTGATATCATTTTTCTTTAAGTTTGGAAGTCAAGTAAGACATAAATTTATTAAGTTTTTTTTTAAAGGGATGAAGATGATGAAATTGATGAAGAGGAATTGGAAAGATTGAAGGCAGAGTTAGATGAGCAAAGACAAATGATTGCTAATGTCAAATGCAAGCCTTGGAAAATGGAGAAGAAAATTGAAGTTCTCAAGTAGGATGCCACTTTTCATAATTAGAAATGTTTTCTTTGATATTGGTCTCCTAAATCCTCTGTGTATTACCTATATTTAACATATAATGCTATCTATGATGTGTCACATATATACTTATAATATTCATATAATACTCATTGTATGTAGTAATCATGGTCATACATACATGTTTAATATGTCATATCACTAGAGAGGCTGGGCTAATAACTATAAACTTAAAACTATAAGCAAATTTATTGTTTGGAGTCTTATCCTTGTGGTCACCTTTGATGGTTTATTCCTTGAGCTAAAGAGTTTCCTTAGTTTAATATATTCATTACTATCCCTCTGAAAAAGATATATTTGAATTTTACAAGTTTGTGTTGATTGCACACTCTTATTTCTCTACAGAGTACCAGCCTCAAGTGATATTTTAGGTGATAGCTTTTTTAAAAATATAGGGAGGATGCTAAGCCAACAGCAGAGGAAATAAGATTCTCCTTAAGGACTATGTTAATGACTAGTCCCTGGTTACCTGACAGTGACCCGATTTTACTCTTATGTTGAGTACTGTCGAGGGGAAAATGTACTCAGAGACACACAGATTTATAAACTTCTGATATTAAAAGTCAAATGCTTATCCTTTTCTGGAGGATGGAAGTGGATCCACCCCTGAGGATCACACTATGCTCCCTGTCATGGTGGTTGTGAGAGGTGGGTGTTAAAAAGGGAATATGTCTGTGATAACAGTCATATTTGCATACAAGTTCCTTCTACAGATTGCATTTTTTCACACAACCATTTAAAAAAATAGTGGTGCATTTCCAAAGCTATCCCTTCATAAGCCTATTAAACTTACAATGTTAAATGTTATTTTATACCAGAGGCCTGGTGCATGAAATTCATGCACTGGGCAGGTAGGGGTGGGCGTTGTCCCTCAGCCCTGTGGGATCAGGCTTAAACTAGCAGTTGGACATCACTCTCATAATCTGGGACTGCTGGCTCCCAACTGCTCACCTGCCTACCAGCCCGATCACTCCCTAACTATCACTCCCTGCCTACTAGCCTGATCAATGCCTAACTGCTCCCTTGCTGGCCTGATTCCCCTCAACTGCCTTCCCCTGCCAGCCTGATTGCCCCAACTGCTCTCCCCTGCTAGCCCAGTAACCCCCAACTGCCCTCCTCTGCTGGCCTGGCTGCCCCTAACTACCCTCCCCTACTGGCCTGATTGCCCACAACTACCCTCTCCTGCCAGTCACCTTGTGGCAGCCATCTTTGACCACATGGGGGCGACAATCTTGTGTGAGGATGTGAGAGTCAATTTGCCTATTACCTCTTTATTATATAGGATATCTAGTGAAAGTGATAGTATTATTGTTCCTGGTGATGAAAAGAGAACGAAGTAGCTACCAAGATAACTCACTTCTAGTCTTGATATAAGAAAGCTTGTGTGTTATTTAAGGAAATTGCTTAACCTTCTGGGGCCTCATCTCAAATTCAAAATAAGATAGTCTAGATTTACCCTGTGAGGAGGGAACCTAGTCATCATTTATAATGGTATTGTTTTGTGTTGTGGAGTAAGGTTTTCCAAGTTTCAAACAATGGTTTTCCCAGCACACTTTGCATCACACGATTGTTCCTGGGAACTCCTGTGTGTGCGCATGTACACACCAGCCACGAGAGAAGGCAAAGGCAAGTGGCTTTTGTAGTTCTACGGAGCTACAAATGTGTGTGCATGTGCGCTTGTGTGTGTTAAAAGTTTTCATTCACTGAAGAGGCAATGATGCTAAGTAATAAGTTTAAAATATCTTTACTTGGCAAAATAGAAGGTTGGCAGCCTTATGTTGACTCCCAAAATATATTTTGAAATATTATTGACCTTGAAAACCCCAAACCTGAAAACCATAGGTGACTATAAATAGAAAGTCACACAATTGGAAAGTGATAATATTGTGACCCTTCAAAGCATGGTATGCAATTGTGTAAGAATGCCAAGAAGCATCTCTTCCCTTTCCACCTGTTGGAGGTGTAGAAATCCATCTCCCACACCCCTGCTTGTTTGTCCCAAGTGCAGCAGTAGAGCATTCATGGGCTTCAGATTTAAGCTTGAATTTCAGATCTTCCACTTAATAGCTGTGCAATTTTAAATGAATTATGTAGTTCTTATGAAATTACACAAATTTTGAGGATTATGTGAATCATTAAGTGAGATAATTCATGTAACACACTTAGCACGGTGCCCGGACAAAACATGTACTAGTAGCTGGGAAACACCCTAACCCTAACCCTCTTGTCGCAGTTGGCAGTCTAACCACTGAGCAAAACCAGCCAAGGCAGCAGAAGCCACTTAAAACAATACTTATTTGGATAACAAAAATGTTTCTTTACTTATTTATTTTTAAATATATTTTTTATTAATTTCAGAGAGGAAGTGAGAAAGAAAGAAAGATAAAAACATTAATGATGAGAGAGAATTATTGATTGGCTGCCTCCTGCATGCCCCACATTGGGGATCGAGCCCACAAACTGGGCATGTGCCCTTGGCCAGAATTCAACCTGGGAACCTTCACTCCACAGGCCAATTCTCTATCCACTAAGTCAAACTGGCCAGGGCCAAAAATGTTAAGTTAGCCATGATACTGACTGCTTTAATTTTCGAACCAGTATTTCTGGAAGCTGCCCATTGGCTGACTAAGCCTGGTGAATTGTTAATGAAACACCCAGTGAAGCCAAGAAAGTTACTTTTAGGATTTCATTTCCATTCAAACCAATGCTTGAAACTGTCAGCTAGTCATTAATATAATATGCTTCCTTACTCGACCTCCCTGCATCCTCCCTTTCTTACATTTTTAAAATTTATCCTCTCTGAGCTTTGTTTTCTTTATATGAAAGACTAATACCTTGAAGGATAACAAGTGATAAATGAAATTATGATAGTTAATGAATGAGGCTAACATTTATCAAATCATTAGTACATTTTACCATTCTCAGTGCTTTAGGTCTATGAACTGATTTAGTCCTTTCTATAACTCTGAGAAGTACTGCTACTATTATCTCAACTATATGTCAGGAAAACTCAAGGATCCCAAGATTCAGAAACTTGCCCAAGATCACAGCATAAGGCTTGACAAACAGTAGATAAATGGATACCCATGTTTTATTTTGATCTAAAAAATTCAATACACTGATTGCCTTAGACTCTTCATTCTTATGGGTTTAAATCAGATGTTTGATGACTAGATCTGTCCTGCCTGTAAGAGGTGGCCACACTAGGTAGCAGCCACCACAGGTGAAATGCAATACCTGGGTGGAAAATAACAGCTCTATTTATTACTCATCTTGAAACCTAAAACCTCTCACTATATTAAAACATTCTAGGTTGTAGATTAAAAACCCTCATGACTAAACCTAAATAAGTAACCACTTTATTTTGTTTTAGTAGAATAGAATAGGGTTTGGCTTGAAAATTAAAGAGACATGGACTTTGATCTAAGCTCTATCTCTAATGAGCCTGGGCTTATTTATTTATAAAATGAAGGGGTGGGACTATGGCTTAAGGTTTTCAAACAGCTGTCCTCAGAGTTCCAGTGGCTTCAACCCAAGGGAGACAGAGGGAAGAGGGCTGCTCGATCACAATGCCAACTTCAAGCAGGAGACGTATGGTTCCTCTCTTCTACACAATGTACTTCCATATAAAGCATTCATTTAAAATAAAAATGCTGCGGTACCTAGTCACATAGAAAATAGTTTTTTAAAAAGCAACACTTAACAAGATATTTAAAAAAGCTTATCTGGGGGAGGGAGCAGTTCTCACACTTTATGAGTCTACATGTTAGGGTACACTCCAAGTATAATGTTGCATGGACTGGTAGTTGCATAGAAGCCATTTTATTTTATTTTTTATTTTTTTAATTCTCACCCCCAGGGCACCTTGTCCATTGCTTTTCAGGGTGAAAGGGAAGAAGAGGAGGACGGGGAGGAGAGAGAGAAAAACATGGATGTGAGAGAGATATATCAATTGGTTGCCCCTCCTTCAAGTGCCTACCCTAACCCTAACCCTACCAAGAATTCCCTCCTTTATTTATGTCATGATTAAATTAATATTGCTTAATTATACTGCAACATTTTACCATAGTTACCTGGAAATGTTCTGTTCTTCACCTTGAATTGGTAGCCTTTTCAGGTGGCCCACAGGGCTCATCTCTTTGGAAGAGTTGTTAAGGGATTTATGATGCTTGCACCAACCTCAAAATCTCAAGCACACAGCCTCATTAAATCAGCCTGACATTCTGCCCAGATAGTTGGTATAATGGTACTGGGAAAATTGATCTAAAAATGCTAATATGGAAAGAAACTTTCCAAGAATCTTGGCAATCAATCTTATTCACTACTTTCTACAAACATCTACTCATCCAGAATTCAAATACCCCAAATTAGAATAAACAGGGATTATTTACAGCAGCATACTGTAAGATAACAATAATCATAATTAAGAAAATATTAGACAAAGGAAAGTTCTAAAGTTTTTTTTCCAGATAAATAAAGTGTGGTTACTATTATCTTAATTTTATTTAATTGTACTTTATTTCCTAGAGTCTTATCATTTAGTGTGTTATATATGGTTACACACACTGCATAAGATTTTTGTAGCTTGCTAGGGAACTCTACGCTCCAATTTTTTATAGTAATTTACCTAACTTGCACTCTTTAGAATTTCAGCTGTCTATAAATATATTATTCTTGAAGGGTGATTAAATGGAGAAATTCATTAATTATCACTTAAAGTTATTTAGGAACAAATCCTTTCAAATATATTTGACATAATAAAATAACAATAAAAGAATAGCAAATGTGTACTGTACTCGATAAGTACAAAATAAGATTCAGTTGAGAAATGTTCCCTGTTTGTTTTGGGAGAATGTTATCTAGTTCTCAGGGTACTAATTGTGAAGATAACCATTTACTTGATTAGCTTCATTTTAAGAGAATAATCAAGGCATTTTTAAGGATCTCTTTCTGTATATGACCAAGGAATGGCAAGTGGAATACTATTTTGGGGAACTTAAGCTTGCTACTATGGAATAAAAGTGGTTAAGTCTCATTAAAATGCATATATTGAAAGTAAGTATTTGGAAAACCTTATATGAAAGAGAAAATAATTTATATATCAAATATAATTTGTCTAAGTTTCCCTTTTGCAGTTTTGAAAATTTAATAAACACTTCTTTTTAAATATCATGTTAATTACGCTTTTATGATATATATGCATGAGTTTTCATATACACATGTATACAAATGTGTGTATGTATATACTATTGCACAGACAACTACACATACACACAGATATCTAGATAAAGATATGTGACCTCTTGGATGATTAATTTTTATATTTATGTATACACTGCTATAGTTCTTTTTGACCAGTGATTGTTTACAGGGATCAGAAAAAGTTAGAAGGGAATCTATGGGAAGAAACTGGAATATTAAGGCTGCAAGTCAACACAGCATAGGAGCAGGGTGTGCCCTGTGGGTGTTGTGTTGCCAAGTGCTGAGGACAGACCTTCAGATATAAGTTTGTCCTGGGGCAGCAATCACACTTACCAGGTAGTCAGTTATTTGCAGAGCTCACTGAACTGCCATCATTTTAAATTGCTTGCCCACTCATGGATCAAAAGGCAGGACACCCAGTTTTAACAGAAAACGAAGGCTTTTTAGCACTCTTAAATATTACCATACAACATGTGAAAAAATACTTCCAAATGCTTAGACATGCTTATCAAAGTATACATATGAACACGTAAGCTTTGTACAGGAATATTTTACCCAGACTTTTAAAGCAGAATGGCTCCTCTCACTCTGAGGCAGCACCCTATGCATCCTCCTGTTTCACAGTATTCAGATGTTTGTGATTAGATGTATTTGATTAAAATGCACATGAACCACCAGAATTAGCACAGTCTGTCTATCAAGCCCTGTAAATGGCCTTGTGAAGAGCTGAATGCCAGTGTATCTAAGAATATAAGATTGTATATATGATTCATGGTGGAAATATCTCCTTTGTTAGGGAAATTCCGGCAAACCCATGCCTAGAATGCCTTTCCCTGCCTCCTCAAATTCTATCAGCCCTTTAATGTCTAGCTTAATTCTTATCTCATCTACAATATCCTCAATGAGTTCTCAGCCTCCCCTATCTATTCCCTTTTCACCTCAAGGCTGCACAGTACTGTTATATAATAATTTTATGGACTTATAACTCATTCTTCTTAATAGAGTTTAAGCTTTATGAAAGAATCCACATGTTTCTTTTATTTCTTTCAAAGCACTGCACACATTCCTAAGAACATAAAACATATTGAATAAATACTTAAGAGAAAAAAATGGCCAGCTAAAAGGAGGAATGAAAGTATGATAAAAATGAAACAAATTTGCTTATTGACCAGAATTTTGGATGGGTTCAACTTACAGCTATGTACAGCAATTTATATTTTCAGTGCTATTTTTATCTATTTCTGATAATAGTTTTCCTACAGTCTAGGAGAGTGGGGGCCCAAGGGCAGGGAGAACGCTGCCATTTTACAAGTATTCAGTGGTGAGAGTAGTTGAGATAAGTTTTAGATTTATCTTATTCCTCTTGGACTCCTGATTTTAAGATTCATTTGTGACTTTATGGTCACATTCTTCCCAAGTCTCATTTCTCCTAAAAAACAAAACAGAACAAATAGTAATGTAGGCTGGAATATACCTAGATGTCTTAGGGACATGGCCTAGGTGTTCACAGCACACATAATACCACCCCTGCTTTCAGGTATTAGTGTTGCTAATTACATGCTGGATTCATTAAAACAAAGACAAAAATAAAGCAAAATTAAGTAAAATTCTTACTATAGGGATTAATAAAACTATCTGGAGAGATATTTGTAAAGTTACTATCATTCTTTCCCCTGAGAAAGAATTCATTATGTAACTTTGTTGTATATTATCTCTGCTGACAATCTTAGAATTTTTTTTGTGTTCTTCTGTGGCAGAAAACAAATTAATGTTGTGACAAATATCTCAAAGTCACCAAAAGCTTTAGCTCCTGGGGAAATCCTATGGTCCTCTCTCCCCACACCATTGCTATTATCCTACAAAAGAATATATTTTAAACCATATATTGAATCTTAAAGTAACCATGTACAGAGCAGAATTAGAATAAAACAATTAGTGAGTCGAAGAGGTTCTAGTGTGCTTTCTATTTTTTTATTAAACCACTCAAGTCCAACTATGTCATTTAACCTTTGATTCATCTAAAATTACTATGAGATGCTTGACTGATCTCTAGTGTATAACCAAAATTGTGTTCGAATCTTTATTTGACATTTAAGGCGGCCATAAAAATGAGCATTGTTTCATAGCGCCAAGGAGCAAAGAAGCTCTCCTAGGTCTGAAGAATTTCCATGGTTAGTAACTTTGAATTTAATATAAATTTGACCTATACAAGCATTACTTAATTACTCACCAACATTAACATCTAGCTTTCACACATTTCCATGAGTATCATCAAAAGCTAGTAAAAAAATTGCCTGAAGAACTCTGTGTACAGATCATTCTAAAGTTTATTGCTAATAAAAACTGTAGAGGTCTTGGTTCTCTCTCTGTCTCTGTCTCTTCTCTCTTTGTATATGATATATATGATATGTGATATGTGCTGTGTGATATGTGATATGTAATATGTAATAACATATACTATATATATATATATATATATATATATATATATATATATATATATATATAATCTGTGAAGTGGTGCTATAAAAGGAAGCACACCAAAATAAGCTAGACATATAGACTATTCATAGAGGTAATACAAATGAAGAGGCAAATTTTTGCTTGTTCTTTGTTTATTTGTTATTTGTTTTCAGATTGTTTCTGATGTTTTTATTCCTCAGAGCAATTTATCAAGTTTACAAGTGTATAGAGTACTATTTATAGTGCCCTTACTGTTTTCCATGAACATACTACATACATTATATTCATTCTTACATGCATGCATTATTTTCTATAAAGTATGTGAAAACCCAGTAGAATAGCTGTTATTATCTCTATTTGATAGAGAAAGCAACTGAGCATCTTAACCATTACAACTTCTGCCACTATCATCCCCTTTATAAAAATACAAAAGGCCCAGTGCATGAAAATTAATACACTGGAGGGGAGGCATCCCTCAGCCCAGCCTGCCCCCTCTCACAGTCCTAGAGCCCTCAGTGGTGGGATGCAACCTGTTGATCAGGGGAAGGCGACACCCCATCACAACTCTGTTGCTGCCACTGCCAGAAGTGCAAGTGGAAGCCTTGGTCGGCCCTGGTTACCTGAGCCTTGGGCAGCCCTGGGCGGCTGGGGGGCTGAGGGGACTAGGAGACTCTGGAGGCATGTGCACAGAGTGGTGGCCCTGTTGTGTGCCTGCCATCCCAGCGGGCCTGAGGTGGCTGGGTGCCACCATCTTGTGGCTGTGGGCACTGCCATCTTTGAGAGTGGGGCAGTCAATTAGCATATTCCCTCCTTATTGGTGTGGGTACTGCCATCTTTTCAACAGTGTGAGGGTCAATTAGCACATTTCTTCTTTATTAGATAGGATGTTTTGAACAATCACTTTGTGTTTAGAAGGACTTTGAATAATTCTACTAGTCTAACTATGGAGTTTATTGCTAATCTTATAATTGTTATTTTAATTTCTGCATATTAGACTAGTTTTTACCTCTGCAATTTTCTTTCAATTACCCAAATTTCTTTGATATTTTAGGGATATCAAAGTTCTAATTTTTAATTAATTTAAGTGGTCAAATTTTTCAACTGTGCTTACTTTTTATTTTTTGTTAATTTATTTTTGTGGTTAGACAATCATATATTTTACAGAATGGTTCCCCTGATATTTCAAGTACCTCCACTGGCCCACACATAGATATTACAATATTATTATTTTTTCTTGCATTGACCTCTCCCCAGTCACTTCTACCCACCAGCACATGCCCTTACCCCCCACTAGTGTCTGTGTTCATTGTAATGTTTATATGCATGCATACAAGTCCTTTGGTTGCTCTCTTATGCTTTCACCCTTCCCTGCTTTACTTCTGAGGTTTGGATGTTTCTCTGTCCTTGGATCTATTTTTGTTCATCAGTTTATATTGTTCACCATATTCCACAATGAATGAGATCATGTGGTGTTTATCTTTCTCCTATGGGCTTATTTTGCTTAGCATAATGCTCTCCAGGTCCAACCATGCTGTTGTAGATGGTAAGAGTTCCTTCCCTTTTACTGCAGCATAGTATTACATTGTGTAGATGTACCACTCATCTACTGATGGGCACTTAGGCTATTTCCAAATCTTAGCTATTGTAAATTGTGCTGCTGTGAATATAGGGATGCATATATCCTTTCTGACTGGTGTTTCTGATTTCTTGGAATATATCCCTAGAAGTAGGATCCCTGGGTCAAATGGGAGTTCCATTTTTAATTTTTTAAGGAAATTTCATACTATTTTTCATAGTGGCTGCACCAGTCTGCGTTCCAACCAGCAGTGCACGAGGGTTCCTTTTTGGGTCATTTATCTTCCTTTTGTTAAGTTGTCATTATTTGCAGATGACATGATATTGTACATAGAAAACCCTAAAGACTCCATCAAAAAAACTATTAGAGTTAATAAATGAATTCAGCAATGTAGCAGGATACAAAATTAAGCCAGAAATCTATGGCTTTTTTATATACCAATAATGAACTTACAAAAAGAAATTTTAAAAAAATCCCATTTAACATTGCAACAAACAAATCAAGATACCTATGAATAAACTTAACTAAGGAAGTAAAAGACCTATATTTGGAAAATGACAGGACATTAAAAAAAGAAATAGAGGAATACATAAACAAATGGAAGAATATATCATGTTCATGGATTGGTAAAATCAACATCATTAAAATGTCCATACTACCCAAAACAATCTATAGATTCAATGCAATCCCCATTAAAATAGCAATGGTATATTTCATAAACCTAGAACAAACTCTCCCAAAATCATATGGAATAAAAAAAGACCCAAAATAGCCACAGCAATCTTGAGAAAGAAGAACAAAGATGAAGAACAATGGAGTCAAGACAGTCTCTTTAATAAACGGTATTGGGAAAATTGGACAGATACATGCAAAAAAATGAAAGTTGACCACTAACTTACACCATACACAAAAAATAAACTCAAAATGGATAAAGGACTTAAACATAGATGGGAAACAATAAAAACCTTAAAGGAAACCACAGGCAGCAAAATATCAGACATATGTCATAACAATATCTTTATAGATACAGCTCCTAGGGCAATGGAAGTTAAGGAGAAAATAAACAAATGGGACTACATAAAAATAAATATCTTCTGCACAGCAAAAGAAACCATCAACAAAACAATAAGAAAATCCATTTCATGGGAGAACATATATGCCAATGTTATCTCCTAAGGGTTTAATCTCCAACATTTACAGGAACTCATACAACTTAACAAATGTGCTTATTAAGAAAAGACTTCTCTTCTTATCCCTCTGCTGGGAAGTGTACAAGATTATAGTTTCTTTAAAGACAAGTTTTGAAATGTCTTTCATTTAATCAGCAATAAATTGGTTGCTCAATCATACTATTAAAATGAAAACAAGAGGAAAGAAAAGTCAACTTAATGGAACCCAAACAGGGAACATGTTTCCTGGGTTGAAAATGTATCAAAGGCAATTTAGCAAGCCCTAATTCCCCTGGGCAGTCAGGGTTGTATCATGTGTTATGGGTAAATTATCTATTTTGTAAGTTAGGCCAAAGTGTGCTCCTGCACCTAACTGTGAAAGCATTCTTGAAAGCCCATGAAACCTTATTTTTCTAATTACCAACAGAAGTGGCTAATAAATGAATTATGAGGCCAGGTATCATTGTCATTAAATAGACCTCACTCAATTATTTATCCCTGGGTCTGGGGTTACAGCTCAGAAACCTGTGCATATTATACCAGTGCTTGCTTGAGCTCTGAGACCTGGAGACCAACTTATAGTCTTGGCAGGTGGCTTTTGTTGAATGCAGTTCAAGGGGATGACACATATTTTTTAGTCAGAAATTTGAATGGTGTGAGGCCAACAGGTATTCAAAGTTTATCCATAAAAGTCAATTTTAGCCATGTGGAAAAATCATTTCAAGTTTTCTAGATAAATACAAAATGGTAGGAAAATGGATTAACTATAAGAAAAATATGAAGAAATGTTCTTGCTTTTTAATTTTTAAAGACACTGCTCTCTTTTCTTGCTTTCTGACATGTGTCATGGGCACTTCAGCATGATAAATATCAGTCAGTGTTTATCTCCGTTTTAGATAGTTTCTTTTTGCATTTTGCTAATAGCACAATAAAAGATGTCTTCTGGTGAAGAAATCTGTTATCTAGGAGGAGGGATTGGATGATACTGGTTTTCTTCATCCTGACATGCCAGCTCACTGCGAAGGTCAGCCATGGAAACAGTGTAAGACATGTTCTCTCCTTGAGTCACTGACCTCATACAGTTCAGTGTTCTTTCTTTTAGGCCTTCAAAGAGCAAGAGTGCTTCCTTACATCCCAAGAGCACCAAATTAGGGGAATCAAGAATCTGTTCTCACTAAACACTTACTCTCTACCCACCATGGCTGTTGACTTTGTTTTAAAGTCATTACCTGATTCCTGATGAATTGAGACTAGTAGTTATGTTGGACAGGATGAGCAGTGGGGAGCAGGGGGAGGTAGAAGGGCTGTTCAGGGATCCCTTTTGAATTAAATTTGGGGGCAAATCTCTTAGAGAATGGAGGAGGAGTTAGAACATCAAGGAAAAGAAGAAATTCATACCTGAGATTATATGGAATAAAGCCCAGACTTTTATATTGAGGGCAGTGTGGGGTAGTCATTAGGAAATATGAAACTATGCCTAACATCAGGACAACGTGGCAATTGGAGATAGTCAATAAAATCTCATTTAGATTGTTAAAAGGAAAATTATCCTATCTAATAAAAGAGCAATATGCAAATTGACCACACCTGTGCTACACCCACCAGCCATGCCCACCAGCCAATCAGAACGAGTACAGTGTTACCTCGAGATATGAGTGCCCTAACAGATTTTTGAGATATAAGCTGTTGAGCGAGCTATTTTTGCTTTGAAACATGAGCAACATTTGAGATAGGAGTAATCCCACGGATCGGCTGGCTGCACACGACCCACCAGTTTACCACGACTCGAGCATATCATAGTTTCCCACGCCTCAAAGTTACAGAACGATTTAAACTCGTATCTTGAGGTACCACTGTATGCAAATTAACCCAACCAAGATGGCTATGGCCACAGAGAGAGCAGGAGGGAGGCTTGGGTTGCCCCTAACAATGGAGGAAGCCAAGCTTTCCACACACCTTGGCCAGTCCAGGCCTCCACTTAAAGCAACAAAGTTTCAATGGCTATGTGAGCAGAAGGCTTGGCTCTGCTCCAGGCTGCAAACTTTCAGTTGTAGAAGATAAATAAATCCCAGATACCAGGGCCTCCACTTGGATTGTGGGGGGGCATGGCTGGCCTGCAAACCACCACATGCCCCTCACCCAGGCTACCCCACACCCCAAGGGAACACCCACCCTTATCCAGGACACCCTTCAGAGCAAACCAGCTGGCTCTCACCCATGCACCAGGCCTCTACCTTATCCAATAAAAGAGTAATATGCAGATTGATCATCACTTCAGCACACAAGATGACTGCCCCTATGTAGTCAAAAGATCCTGTCCTCATGTGGACACAAGATGGCTACCACAAAATAGCTGGCAAGGGAGGGAAGTTGGGAGGAACCAGGCCAGCAGAGGAGAAAAGTTGGGGGTGACTGGGCCTGAAGGGAAAGGCAGTTGGGGGGACCCAGGGATTCAGGGGAGGGCAGTTAGAGGTGACCAGGCCTGCAGGGGAGGATAGTTAGAGGCAAACAGGCTGGTAGGGGAGCAGTTGGGAGCCAGCAGTCCTGGATTGTAAGAAGGATGTCTGACTGCCCATTTAGGCCTGATCCTACCAGATCGAAGAGGGAGCAGGCTGGGCTGAAGAACAACCACCCTCCCCCCATGCATGAATTTCATGCACTGGGCCTCTAGTGTTCATAATAAATGACAAAAAACTATAACTACTGTGTAAATAAGTTTCTATATTGTTAAATGAATTTGTAAATAATTTTCTGGTGATTTTAATTTGGTTATAACCCTGACCTTCCTCTTTCTCTCTTAAATTATGACAGTTGTTTCTGTATCATAATCATCAGCTCACAATTAAAAATCTTATCAGAAATATAGACTAGAATAGCTATTTCTATATAGTTTTGACTATGTAGAGAAGTCTAGTTTTCTAACCAGCCACTCATCTAGTAATAGAATTCTAATAGGCCAAACTGAGTACCTTTTTAATTATCTGCTAACTATCTAGAGTAGTGAATACACCCATAAAATAAGGACTTGATATTTGAAAGCAAACTTTACTAAGAAAAATTTTTGATTTGTTACTTATGTGTTTATTATAATAGAGAATGATATAATTCCCATGTATAACTGGTTTTATGAATTTAAAAATTCTTGATGCCAAGTAATTGAATTATAGTCAATTCTGCTATGTAACATGGTGCATGGATTCCTAAAAATCATTACAATATGTAAAATCAGGCAATGTAAACCATAGCATTTATAGGAAAAATGGGAAGAGGGCACAATACTTAGAAATGTTTTCAGTCGGACACACAGAAAGATAAATGTAAATATGACAGCAACATTTTACACATGCTAAATGGTTAAGAAATACATAAATGCTATAGTAAAGGTGGCAGCTTATTTTGAAAAAGACCTGCAGTTTGCTGTGGAAGTGCTTTAGCAAGGTTGCAATTTGTGTTACTGTAAAGTGTGGAAAGAGGGTCATTGTAGCACCAGCAGTGAATAGATGTGGTTTTGCTAAATTAGATGGTACAATCAGGGAGCTGGTAGATGAGGTGTATGCATTTTGTTTATTCTTACACTGCTAGGTTTAGCTGGATACAATTTTCGGCATTCTCTTCATGGTATTTTTTTTTTATAGATAAAATCACATATAAACAAACAAAATTTTGTGTTACGCTCAAAATGTTCCATAATCTATCTGTCATACCAGAACAAATTTGGAGTTTCAAATCAAACATTACTGTAAGATTGACTGTGTAATAAACCCTTCAAAACATTCACATTTGTGATCTTACCTATTCTTGCCACCATCCTGGCAAACAGGGAGGGAAACAGTTGCCTGATTTTTATCTGTTTGTTGGGGAATTCTGACCTGTTGAAGGCCACACAGTAACTACAGTGATGGAATCTGTGACAGAACTTGCTCAGGTCTCTGTGAGTCTTGGACAAGTGTACTTTCTTGTGAGAAGCAGGACTGATGAATGTGTATACTGAGAGCATGAAAAATGTGGCCAAGGTCACAGAGGCAAAACCTCAGAGGCTGAGTTAGAATCCTTACCTGATTTTGAGTTCAGATCAGTTCAACATTTTATAAATGTCTGCTAGGTACCTCACTCCTGTCTTACCATCTCTATGATAGATAGGTAATTCTTAAATGTGATGTGTTTTCTTGATTGCCTAAATCTAAAGCCCAGCCATGACAACTCAGTTTATTCTTTTTGATATGGCTCTAATGAATGTTCTAGAATGTGTAGAGTGTTTTAGAAACCATTTTCAATGAATCTTCACATCCCAGAGGTCATGTCCAATGTCAAGATGTTTGACAACAAGGCCAGCCTAGTAATTTTTCTCCATTTCCAGGAGGCTTTCCTATGAAGTTTTTGAGAAGATTAATGAGAAAAAATTTAATCCCTAAGTCTAGAATGACTTTGTCTTCAAGCATTAATTGATATTGGAAATTATGATTATTACACACTCCCCTATCTATCTATCTATCTATCTATCTATCTATCTATCTATCTTCTGAGTTATGTTATTCAGCTCTACTTGCAGGAGGTTTAGGTCTATTGAGCACCTCCTATAGTCAAAGTGGTGGTCAACACTATGGGAGCTACAGAAGAAGATACTGTCCATGCCTTCAAGGAATTGATCTGGGGCTAGGGTGGGAGAGATGGCTGCAGAGAATCTTCTCAGTGTGCTTGTATGTGGGTGGTACAAAAGCATTCGAGCAGCAGTAAGGCACCACTGTCTAGTTAACAACTGTGTCAGTGGCTGTGTGTTTTGTTTTGATCTCTGGGTATCATAAAATCAGGAGTTCAGTGCTAACAATACCTTACAAATAATCCTTCACTGACTTTTCCTATTTTTCAAGATTTATTTTGTTTGTTAATAAGTTTATTTATAGTCATGAGTTGAATGGTCTTATCTATAAAATTGTATATTCCAGGGGCCAACCAGCTGACAATAGTATTGCACCTGTATAATCACAGTCCAGGTCTAGTTATCTCTTAGGTTCTCCAAGCCCCTGTGACATCAACATAAGCCTGGATCACCTCTACTTTATAAAGATTTTCATATATCAAATAAACAACAATAACAAAATTGACCAAAGTTACAAATAGGGTACATTTTCAATCCTATATAATAAAAGCCTACTATGCTAAGTGTCCAACTGTTCATTCAACTGTTTGGCCAGTTGCTATTATGTGCACTGACCACTAGGGGGCAGACACTTCAACCAGTAGATTAGCTTGCTATTGGGGTCTGGCTGACCAGGACTGGGCAAGAAGGGCCCATCGTCCTTCCCTGGCCCCAATCATGCATTGGTGGGATCCTTCAGTCTGACCTGTACTCTCTCACAATAAGGGGCCCATTGGGGGTTGTTGGAGAGCCATTTTCAGCCCAGTCCCCACAGGCAGGCCGAGGGACCCCCACCAGTGCACAAATCCATGCACTAAGCCATTAGTATGTTTATATTAACCATTTTGATAAATGGTTTTAGCATATACACAAAGACACTAATATAATTACTATAAATGTATAAATATTTGGAAATGATGGTAAAGTATGAATGTGAAGCCCTTTCTAAATGCATGGCTAAAGAGAATTCCTTCCCATTTTCCTCTTCCCTCAATCACATTGCTTTACATAATGTGAGTTTTCTGTTTTAAGTTGTAACTGCTTTTACAAGATTAAATACCAGGTCAATAAGTATGTTACAGGTCAGTTTGTCCTAAACTCTCTGCCCTATTTTTTTTTTAAATAATAATCCTTTAAAAAGAAGAAAAGAAAGTATTTTAAAATAAACATTCTGATTGCCAAAATCTGAAATAAAGTTCAGATTCAATTTTATATGTGGTAGAAATGAGAAGAGCTTGGGTTCTTTATTTTGACATTTAGTATAAATTCCTTGCTTTTCAATGACTTCAGCTGATAAATAAGCCAGACCAAGATATCTTATTCTTATTGGCCAAAATTTAAAAATCTTAAATATCCACTGCAAATCCCTAGGTTATGAAATACAGCTTAGATTCACTTGTTAAGGGTTTGGGAGAAATAAGATAGAAAAATTAATAAAATTAAATGTTCACTACCTCTATATTCTATTAATCTCCATCCACCCGCACCTACCCCCCCTTTTTTTTTTTATTTTCTTAGGGAAGCAAAAAAATTTGTGAATGAGAATGAAGGAGCTCTTGGGAAAGGAAAAGGAAAGCGGTGGTTTGCATTTAAGATGATGATGGCCAAGGTAAGTATTTTCATAACTCAGTTTGATTGATGCCATATATTCTCTATGGGGACCATATTGACTTGTAAAGGGGAGAAAATTGATTATGTTTTGAGAAAGACAGAAAAAAGTATACTTTATATGGTTAAAGCACATATACATACACAATACATATACACTATATCTGTGATATTAGAACTTGGATTGGAAGGGTGATTCAGAAAGAAAAAAAATCCTAAAAGTACCCTTAGAGGAGTTAAATTGAAAAACACGTTCAGAATCATTGACTCATGGCAAAAGATTTACTTGTGTAATTTTATCACTCCCAAAGTGAAAGACAGCACCTTTGATTTTCATTACCTGGTAGTTAAGGGTTTCAGGGGCAAAATTTCTTTCTCAAAATATCTACAAGTAACAGAACCATATATATAGCTCTTCTCTACCATGAGCATAAACTGGGAATTGGATAATAAATAAAAAAATACAAATGATATACCAATGAAATATGGATTTTTGAAAAATATAGAAAAGGAGCTAATATTTAGTATTTACTATATGCTAAGCACTGAATTAAATCCTTCTGTAAAGTTATATTTAAATTTAATTATCACAGCAAGTTTGGTACATGGTACTATTATCCCCTCTTTACAAATAAGCTAAATATCTTTTCATAAAGATGTTTTGTGAATAAAGTTCATATATCTTGAATATAATATATATTATATTTTTATTATATATATATCTCATAGGTTAGTTTTGTTGTTTTTAAGTTTAAGTAAATGAAATCATATAATATTTATGCTTTTGTTTCTTTTTTTTGATGCAATGTTATGTTCATGAGATACATCCATGTTGTGGGACTTATAGTTCATTTTTATTGACATGTTATTTTCCATTGTATGAAGAGACCACAATTTATTTATCCATTCTATTGTAGATGGACATTTGGGATGTTTCTCATTTAGGTAATCTTTGAACGTCAGACTTGCCTCATATTGGTATGTGGGTTTTATATGCCTGTGCAACTCACACATTATGCAGCATAATGTACACACATGCAAAGTTATCTGCCCCCGATCTTCCAAGCGATCCCCTGGATGGCCCAACATCATGGAGTAAAGTAGAAGGAAGTTCTTTTATAAAAACAAATTCATGGCTTTTTTTCTTCTTCCCTTTCCTATGACACCATAGCTTTCCATTTATCAGGCTGCTCTATCTTTACCAAAGTGAAGTGTCCCATGTCACAGTATTTATCATCCTATGTTGAGCTTTCCTTTTTATACAGTATATTCTAATAGACCCAGAAGACCTTCAAGACAGGATCTATGTCTTACTCATGTTTCATTAATTTCTTTTTTTTTAAATACTTTTTTTAAATTTTTTATATATATATCTCCCCATTGCCCCCCCCTCCCTCCCAGGCATACCCCAACCCTCCAGTGTCTATGTTCATTGGTTATGCTTATATGCATGCATACAAGTCCTTTGATTGATCTCTTATCTACCCCACCTCTCCTTAAACTTCCTGCTGTAATTTCACAGTCTGTTTGAAGCTTTACTGTTCTGTATCTATCCTTTTGTTCATCAGTTTATAATGTTCTTTATTATCCACGGATGAGTGCGATCATGTGATGCTTCTCCTTCATTGACTGGCTTATTTCACTAAGCATAAGGCTCTCCAGTTCCAACCAGGTTGCTGCAAATGGTAAGAATTCCTTCTTTTTAATGGCAGCATAGAATTCCATTGTGTAGATGTACCACAGTTTTCTGATCCACTCATCTGCTGACGGGCACCTAGGCTGTTTCCAAATTGTGGCTATTGTAAATTGTGCTGCTATGAACATAGGGGTGCATAAATCCTTTCTGATTGGTGTTTGTAATTTCTTAGGATAAATTCCTAAGAGTGGGATTACAGGGTCAAATGGGAGATCTATTTTTAGTTTTTTGAGGAAACTCCATACTGTTCTCCACAGTGGCTGCACCAGTCTGCATTCCCACCAACAGTGCACAAGGGTTCCTTTTTCTCCGCATCCTCGCCAACACTTGTCGTTTGTTGATTTGTTGATGATTGCCATTCTGACAGGTATAAGATGGTATCGCATTGTCGTTTTGATTTGCATCTCTCGGATGATTAATAACTTTGAACATGTTTTCATGTGTCTCTTGGCCTTCCTTCTGTCGTCTTTTGAAAAGGTTCTATTTAGGTCTGTTGCCCATTTTTTTATTGGATCCTTCATCTTCCTTTTATTAAGTTGTATAAGTTGGCTGTAGATTTTGGAGATTAAACCTTTATCAGTGATAGCATTTGCAAATATATTCTCCCATGCATTGATCTTTCTTGTTGTTTTGTTGATGGTTTCTTTTGCTGTGCTATTAATTTCTTCATGTGATGAATATTTATTTTATTAGCTAATACCATTTGCAGATCACCTTATTAGATGCAAAATCAGTCCCTGCTCTCTTATGTCTGGCAGAATAAACAGGTATTTTTAAGCATATATTCTGTAAAAGAAGGATCTGTGAACATTTTTGAACTAAATTGGCCTGGAGGAGAGTGGAGAACGGGAAGGAAAGTACTGTTTGCCCTTTTTTTTTTTTTTTCACAAACAGCAACATATTGTGCCAGAGAGCTCTTTCCAAGCTCAGTGTTTTGTGAGATTTGGGGATGTGGTTGGAGATGAACATCTTAATAAACAAGAGGTTAAGCTTTCTTGATGTTTTTTGCTTCCTTTTCAGAAATGGGTCAAATTTCTTCGTGATTTTGAGAACTTCAAAGCTGCTTGTGTCCCATGGGAAAATAAAATAAAAGCAATTGAAAGTAAGTGCTCAACAGATCTCAGATGGGAAGGTTGTCCTAGATAAATGTTTCATAAGCTTATCAGCTGCCTTTCTTAGTGGGAAATATTAAAAACAAGAAAAACAAATAAACCTATATTTTATATATTTTTTGCTCACTGTGAAGACTTACTAGTACTTACCCATCACAACACTGGAGATGCCACTCTCCCTTCCTACCAAAATATTCCCCTTCTGACCTCATTCTTTCTCCTACACAAGAAAGTCATTATTGTGCACAATGACATCAAGTCATATCACGAGAAGGCAGAGATTTTACTCGGGCAATGAACATGACATTGAAAAATATATATACAACCATGTTAGATGATAATCAAAATGAATGTCTCAAATGAAGAAATCTTAGAGCCTCATTTTCAAACCTCTAAAGTAGAATAAGCAATAATCATCCAGGAACTTGCTATCTAAATATCATATTATGCCTTCATTTTTATACAATATTCATAGTGTACAGGAAGGCAGGAGAACTTATACACACACACACACACACACACACACACACACACACACACACATATATATATATATATATATATATATATATATATATATATAGAGAGAGAGAGAGAGAGAGAGAGATATGCTAATTAACTCAGACACCGTAAAGGGTTGACCAGATAGAGGAGGTTGCTGATAGGAGGAGGTTGCACACGCAGAATTGGGCAGGGAGGCAGGGGCTCTGAGTGCAGGGTTGGGCCAGCGGCAGGTGAGGCTGTTGCTGTGGCCCAGGGAAAGAGGCATGGACGCATAGGCAACTTGAGGGTGGGTGGCTCAGCACAATTTCAAATTGTGCGCTGGGCTCCTAGTACTTAAATAAAAACCTATTTAGAATAATGCTCTAAGCTTATAATAAGGCAACTAAAAATTTTGAAATATTGTAAATAAAATGATAAATTATTTTTAAAAATAAAGAATATTAAAAAAAGGGATACCATTTTTCCAAAATATATTTTTATTGATTTCAGAGAAGAAGGGAGAGGGAGAGAGAGATAGAAACATTAATGGGAGAGAATCATTGATTGGCTGCCTCCTGCAGTGGCCTCCCCTACTGGGGATGGAACCCACAACCCAGGCATGTGCCCTTGACTGGAATTGAACCCAGGATCCCTCAGTTCCCAGGCCAACACTCTATCTACAGAGCCAAACCAGCTACAGCAGGAATACCATTTTTAAAACCAGTTTTGAGCACTATCTTGCCATATTCTGGTTTCTAAAGGTTTTGACTAGGACCCGATTTTCCCATGCCTTGGTTTTCCTGCTGGGTAAATGTGGCATTGAATTATTAAAACGGGGCCTCCACAAGGAGATAGCACAGTTGCTGGATGCTTCCTGACACAATTGTGCACACTTTCGGAGTTAACTATTTCCCGCCCTCAATCTCTCGCTATCAAATGGCAATGAATTAAAATGTATCAGCTCAATAATTGCACTTCCTCCAACAAATTTCAGTACCATCCCTTTCTTGCTTTATTTTCTTCAACATTTACAATGATCTAAAATACTGTCTTTTGATTGAATGTTTCATATAATTTTGTTTTATTTTACTTATGTTCATTTCTTCTGCAAGACAGGAAAGCAGAGATTTTGTTTTATTCACCCCTGGATCACCAAGCCTACAACATGTTTGGCCTTAATAAATATGTGTTGAGTAAAAGTATATATAAACAAATTCTCCAAATATCTATTATTCTATGAAATTGAAGGAATTAAGACACATCAAAAAAAATTGAGACATCATGGATTCATTAGGTTTTAACTGTGTAGCTAAAATATGGTACCTTAAGATCCTAATACAATTTTGTTCTTGCTTTGCCATAGATTAGCTGTTGGCTCTGACTGAGCCAGTCATTTAATCCCTCTGGGCCACAGTCTACTCATTTCTGAAAATGATAGGGTTGAATCTTGATAAGTTATGAGATGTATCCCAAGGTATTTATAATTAATGATAGAGCAGGTTCCAACCCATCTAAATAAGAATGTCATGCTCACTAGTGTTGCAGTAGCCTGCCTTGAGTGTGATAGAAACAGATGGAATTATTTTTATTGCCAGAAGTTGCATGGAAAAATGAGTTATACCTATGACCACCATCTATCATATATATTATAGTGGAAAAATCAAATTGAGAGCTACCCTATACTACTTTCAGTTATCTTTCCTTTTCCTCTCTTCCCCCAGAAAATTTGGAACAGTCAAACTGGACAGTTTGAGCAAATGTGGATTATTTTCCCTTCAATATATAATTTATTATTTTATTAGGTGGTCCTATTTTCTTCATCTTTAATGGTGCTTTGCCTTCCTGTGGAGAACTGACCTTAATTTTCTGTTTTATCATAATAACAACCATCAATTTATTGAGTGCCATCATGAGTCAGTCATCCTACAAACATTATTTCATTTAATCTTTAATGTGCCTGCAATGTGCACATAAGCCTTCCTGTTTTAGAGTTGTGGCTCAGTTATCTCAGAATTTGTTAGTAGAGGAGCTGAGATATAAGATGAAGTCTGTCTGGGTCCAAAGCTTGTGCTTTTCCCAGTGGGTTATGCCAATTTTTACTTTGAGGAAGACATAAATTTCTTCTTTTGCACCAGGTCCTAGGGAGCATTCTACCAGTTCTAAAGTAAGATGAGTAGTTGTAGATTTCTTTAATAGTTATTCTATTTGGGGCACTATTTTCCATAATAAGTATTATCAAGTATTTATTTTTTAAGTCAGTTATTTACTTATAAATTTCACATTTTATAAGATTCCTATAATACTATGATTTTAATGATAGTTGAAAAGTCTGAAACCTTTCTAGGAGTATATTGGCAGACTCATTGGGTTGGACTCACCATTTCACAGAAAATAGCCTACCAAAGGCAGGGAAAGCATGTGTCTGTGATGGTGTTTGAAGCTGACCTATATGGAGGAAGTGGTACATGGAACTGTTTTTCTAAAGGTTGAAGTCTTTTGCCTCTCTGTTGTTTGGGTAATCTTATCTAAGAAAAGAATAATGTGCAAATTGAACACACCTCCACTATACCCACAAGCCAAATCCACCAGCCAATCAGGAGCAAGTGTGCAAATTAACCCAACCAAGATGGCTACAGCCACAGAGAGAGCACGAGGAAGGCTTGGGTTACCCCCCCCCCCCCCCCCACCCCCCCTCCCCCCCCCCCTGCGATGGAGAAAGCCAAGCTTTCTGTATACCCTGGCTGGTTCAGGCCTCCACTTAAGGCAACAAAGTTTCAATGGCTGCCACCACTGAGTGAGCAGAAGGCTTGGCTCCACTCCAGGCTACAAAGTTTCAATTGTAGAAAATAAATAAATCCCAAATACCAGGGCCTCCACTTCGGTCACCTGGGGGCATGGCCAGCCTGCAAACCACCAAAGGCCCCTTGCCCAGGCCACCCCATACCCCAAGGGAACCCCAACCCTGATCTAGGACACCCTTTGAGGCAAACCAGCTGGCCCTCACCCATGCACCAGGTCTCTAGCCTATCTAATAAAAGAATAATATGCAGATTGATCATCACTTCAACACACAAGATGACTGTTCCCATGTGGTCAGAGATCCTGCCCTCATGTGGACATAAGATGGCCACCACAAGATGGCCAGCAGGGGAGGGCAGTTGGGAGGGACCAGGCCTACAAGGGAGTGCAGTTGGGAGCGATCAGGCCAGCAGTAGAGGGCATTTGGCAGGGACCAAGCCTGCAGGGGAGGACAGTTAGGGGCAAACAGGCTGACAGTGGAGCAGTTAGGCATCAATCAGGCTGGCAGGGGAATGGTTAGGGGCAATCAGGAAGGCAGGCAGGTGAGCAGTTGGGAGCCAGCAGTCCTGGATCCTATTAGGTGGTCATTTGGATCAGGCCTAAACAGGCAGTTGGACATCCCTCAAGGGGTCCCAGATTGAAGAGGGAGCAGGCTGGGCTGTAGGACACTACCCCCACCCCCATGCATTAATTTCATGCACCAGATCTCTAGTCCTTTTATATTTCTGGTTCTCTGTTCCCCTATTGGGAGTTTTCACAAAATTCAGAGATTAACTAGTTACTACTCAAGGCCATGTTCAACTCAATTTTCTATAATTTTATAAATTACTATCAGCTTTAGATATATATGTAAGCACATGCCATTCTTTACTTTATACTTTTGAATGTAAATGATTGAATTGTTAAATGGAAAACAGATTTATACTGAGAGACTTAACTTTCTCGGTGAGTTCTTTTCAGAAAAATGGAGGTTATACAAGTATCCTATTTTTAAATTATATATTTTATGTTATAAAACTAATACAAATTAATTTCCTCTAAGGAAATGACTGTTTACATTTACAAAAGGATCAGAACTATATTACTTTCCTTTGAAGTCAGCATTATCTAACATATAATACCTCATTTAATCTCCAGAATAAGCTTCACCTGACTGATAAGTTAATTGAGCAAATACTCACTTAGCACCTCCCATTATCTATCAGGCATGTTTCTAGGCACTAGCGATGCTGTGCTGACCAACACAGGTAAAGACTCTGCTTTAATTGACTTCACATTCAAATGATTTAGTGTGTGCGTGTGAAGAGGGGAACTCAAATTAAGTCTAAAATGTATGCTGCTTCCTTCTTGACTCCAGTAAGACCTGGATCCTATTTACCAGTGTGGACCAGGTATGCACCTGATGGCTACCAACTTTTTAAATATAAAAAATAGATTTGATAACTCCTATCGCAAAGGAGTGCTGTGAAATTCTACATCACATGGGGATGCTATGGAGTTTTACTGTCCTGCAGACCTTGTAAAGAGGTAATTCATGTCATTAGCTACATTGTATTGCTCATTTTACTGAAGAAGCTGTATATTTGTACTCCTGGGAAATATAATCTATATCCATTGTGACACTATCATTACTATTCAAGTCATGAATTAAGTTGTTGAATGTCTTTTAAGCTGGAGATTATATGTCAGAATCAAAATCTACTTCTTTCTAATAGAATTCAGCATCAAAATTAAGGTATAATTGGCCTGTTTTTCATACTGGAAAGGTCTTCAGATGGGCAACCCTAAGCACAGATTTTAAATGCTCATTCAAGTTTCTTTGTTAGCTTAAGGACTCCACATTTAACTCCCCAATCCCTAGACCAGTTGGAAAGAAACTACTTTGTATCCTGGCCAAAGGAGATGGCATTTATATTGTACTCATGCAGCAGGTGATTTAATTGGTATTTTCCAATTTTGAAATGCTCACATTTATCTGCTTGTCTTGTTACCCATCTGTTCAAGAGGAAATTATACATGATGACAGACTACAAATTACTTTGCCTTAGTAATAAATAACCAGAGGGAGTCTGAAACTTTAACCTTAATTTAAAAGAAATACAAGAAAAATCAGGAACAAGAGTATGCATAAGCCTAAGGCTTTACATTAATACATACCAAAGACTATGTTTTACTACATTAATAATGCATTGTAGAAATAGCATTTATTAGTTATAGTAAATAGAAAAAGAATTGGTCATTTATGGGTACCATCCAAATAGTGAATTTGACTGGCCTTAGCGGATCGATGGATATTATCTATATCCTTTCAGACACAAATTTATTGCATATTTATTCTATATAGCATAGTTTTTTAAATTGAACTATGATTCTACTTGAGGAGTAATATATTACTGTGGCTAAGAGAGATCTAGATTTGGAGTCAAACACATAGAAATCAACACTACTTGGCTTCATCACTTACTACCTGTGTAACCCTAGCTCCATCATTTACTAGCTGTGTAGCCTATGATCCCAAGTCTTTGTAAAATGAGAGTACAATATTTTTCTTCTTACAGGGAGTTGATGATGGTTAAATGAATTAACACGCAAAGGTTTCAAAGCTCTTTGAAACAAAGATTCATTAAATGGTAGCTATTATTATTACTAATGAAGTCTTGGTTCAGTTTAATGCCTGTGTTTTTTTCCTAGGTTTAAATCTTTAAAGCCTTACATATGTCCCCTCCTCCAACCTCACCCCCTCCCCGTTGCCTCCATTGTGTGTTTGTTTTTAATTCCCCATCCTCATAGCAGAACTAATAATACTCAACCTCACCAAGTTCTAGAGGCAGTAAAACGAGTTGATGCTGATCAAGTTCTTAGTACACAATATTGATGGTAGGGCAAAAGTAGGTTTACAGTTGTTTGTATGGAAAATAATGCAATAATGAATAAATTATAATTAAACAATAAATTATGTATTTCATGTACTCTCACAACTGTAAACTTACCTTTGCCCTACCCTGCATGTTAGTGGTTACTACTACTACTACTACTACTACTACTACTACTATTACTACTACTACTACTATTACTCATTCTTATTCTTTACAAGAATAAGTAAGTTTTATCTGAGAGACTACTAAGTGCATGGAAATGGCTGTTCTTTTTCATCATGCTCTTTTAGCCATACTATATTAAGGTTTCTGTTTTTAGTGAATGCAAATTTTTGTCAACAACCTCTGGTAGGTAAGAACTGCTAGGATAAATGGACATAAAGGGAAATTTTCTTTTTCATTTTTATGTTGAGATAGGGAAAGTTCCTATAGAAACTTAATGTCAGCCAGTTGGTTTGTTTTCTCTCCTTTAAGCTCTTTTTTTTCTTTTTGGTTATTCTTGCCCCTCTGCCATTGGTAAAGTGTCATGTGGAAGGAACGTTGTTTTCTTCATTCTGTGGTCTTTTTGACCTGTGTCTGGATTTTTCCTTCAGTCACTCTGGTTTTAATGAAATTGATTTCCCTGAAATTTATTTTCTCTACACTTTGGATTCAGTAAAGAAAATAGATAGATATGGCTTCTCTATTCCCAAATAAAATCATTATGAAGCCACTTTCAAGTCTGAGAACTGGAATTTGGAAGCTTTGGAGTTTAAAGTATATTTTATCTATAATAGGTATGGGTTATAGGCAGAGGGGACATTTTCTGAAACATTTAATATGCTCCCCCTTTTTTTAACCTTTAGATATATTTATACTCATTTGCCAGGAGTTATGTGATAGGGGCTGGGTGAGAGTGTGGTATTAATTAGAATACCAAAATTACAAAAGGAAGGAAGAAAGAAGAAAAGGAAGAAAGGAAAGAAGGAAGGAAGGAAGGAAGGAAGGAAGGAAGGAAGGAAGGAAGGCCCCTATCTTGTGCTTGGAACTCTATACGAGAGGATGTCAAGTGTGATTCCAAGAGAGAGCTTACCTCAGATACCTAGTTCTTCTCCAGTTAATGAGTCACTGTAACGATCAATAAGCTGGAAGTCTACTGCTTTCAATAAAACATGACAGGTGAACCTGGCTAAGGCAGTCCTCTGGTATAGTTACCAGAGAAGATAGATAAGAGCCATGAAACGGTATGAAATCACTGGGAGCCAGGTGATGATCCGGTGTCCTGAGAGGGGCGGATCTGCTTCAGCCTTTCTGCACTTGGGCCAGTGCATCCAGTTGCAGAGATGGGGTGGGGGTGGGGGTGGGGGAGAGGTGGAGCAAGCTTGTGTTATGTAAATAACACACTTTTGGAACTCTACACCCCTCTCCAAAGTGAAGTGAATCCAAATATTCAGACTTCAAATGAATTGATGTCTTTTAAAATATCTACACAGATATTACCTTCCTTTTAAATGTTAAATTTACCACAGCCTCTGGGTTGTGGTAAAAAGTTCCAAAAATAGAGATATGACTCTTCTGTGAGCCAGATCTCATCTCAGTCAGCAGAGGCTGCAGTTTGCTCCACAGGAACCTTCCTCCTCCTGTCATGATTCAGAGACAGAGGGCCCAAGGGAAGCATTGGTCCCTGGAGGTGTTTTGCTGAAGGAGACAGGGCAAAGGGGTTGATGCAGCAGGTGACTGAAGCTGTTCATTGTTTTTTGGGGGCAACAGAAAATGAATATTGGGAAGATCTGGAAAACTAGCTCTTGATGCTGAACCTTAAGTGATAATCAAATAATCTTTGGTTTTTGTAACTACAAACTCTCAGCCTGAGACTTCAAGTTCCTGTTTTCTCTTCCTTTCTTATTCTCTAATTTAAAAGAATGCTTTTATTCCCTTCCCCGCCCCCTCATTCAAAAGCATCGAACAGATAACTTCACTTTATGCTATTTGTGGCAGGTGCATTTTGACAAAACATTCTTGCCTATCCCTCCAATTTATTTTCCAGAGCTGAAGTGATTTCTTAAATGTTGTAACTGCCCCCTTCCTCCTTTGCTTAATACCTGTCAGTGACTTCTTATCTCATTTGACATAAATATTCACTTTCTCTCTTGCCTTAGGAGGCCCTTCACAATGTGGTCTGGATTCTTGTTCATAGTGCTCCCATAATGGGCTTTATGTTTGTTCCTCAGTTGTCTGAGCTCTTGCCTCCCTCATGATATTGTTTTCACTCGTTCCTCTGCTTAAGGAACTATTGTCCCCCAGCTGAGTGTGGGGTTCTGCCTCTTCCTCCAGCTTCAGATCTCTGCTCAAATGTTACCTTCTCTGATTTACCTTCCTGATCAGCTATCTAAAGCAACCTCTCTCAATACTTCATCCTCCTCTCTCTAGTGTAGAACCTATCTGGCTATAATTTTTACAGTAAGATAATTATGTCATATTATATATAATATATAGGCTACATCCATATATATCATCCATTATCATACACATATATAAAATGTGTAATATATATAATACATATACATATATAGTAGAATATAATATATGGTGGTACCTCGAGATACGAGTGCCCTAACATACAAGATTTTTGAGATACGAGCCTTCGAGCGAGCGATTTTTGCTTTGAAATACGAGCAACAGTTGAGATACGAGTAATCGCGCGGATCGGCCGGCTGCACACGACCCACCAGTTTACTGAGACTTGAGCATCTCATAGTTTCCCATGTCTCAAGGTTACGGAACGAATTAAACTCATATCTCGAGGTACCACTGTATATATATGTTATGTTAAATATATTTCTTTATCTTTTTAATTTTTAAATTCCCACATATTTGTTGTTTTCATACCTCACTAAAATATAAGTTGTATTAAGAAGTAACCCCATCTGTGACATTGTGCTTCACATCTAAGATAATTCCTGATGGAAAATGTGTGAAGTGGATGACCTTCAGCTTCTGTACTGTACTTGTAAAATGCCACTATTATGGGAAAACAGCTCAAGATGGCCTGTAGGACAACCATTTATAAGGGATGTGGTAAACTTTTTGAGAAGAGTTATCGTTTGCCTGGGAAAAAGGAAGATGAAGTGCAGTGAATATGTATAATTTTAATGATAGCTAACTACTGGCCAGGCACTGTAGTAACCACTTTACATATACTATTTACTCACTTAACTGTATTAACTCAAGGAATAAAATAAGCTCTTCAGATGGCAATCCTAACTGCAAAACAAAAGCAGCTTTTCCTTGAATGGCGTATAAGGTAAAGGTCATGGTCATTTTAGACAACTACAGCTACATAATAGAGAGCACTTGCCATCATTAACATCTTCTCTTTCAAATAGAAAAAGAATGCTGGAGACTGTACATGTGAATGGAACCAGTATATTGCAATGAGCAGATTGATTTTGGAAGGTTATCAAGACTTAGCTTTTATTATGTCCTTTCAACTTTTTAAGTTTTCCCTCTCTATTTTTTTTCTTAAAAACACACACACAACACCATACTTGCCTCAGGTGTACACCCAATGAACAGACATGATATAATTTACTCAGTGATCATCTCAACAAATCCTGCAGCCATCCGAAATCATGCAGCCATTAGATCATACTCCCTGTGCTGCACTCACATCCCCAGGCCCATTCCAGCTCTTGCCCTGCTTCCTTTCAAGCTGCTGCCCCAGTGCTGGAGCTCAGAGGGAGAGGGAGTGAGTCTGAGTAAGTCCATGTGTGGCCCTTTTAAGAGACACTACCTGGGACTCCAGAAGCCTTAATCTCACTCAAAATCCTCTCTGGTTTTTAAGAGAAGTTATGGGGACTTCTCTTCCCAGCACTGGAACCCTGGGCTTGGAAGCCTGGTAGGGGCCAGGACACTTTGCTCCTCCTCAGGGGGGACCACTGCAGCTGATATAGCACTCCTGACTTATATCCACCACGTGAGGATGTGGGACTAGTTTGTTCTGTGCTTTTGCCCCTCCTACCAATCTCAATGTATCTTCTCTTTAAATCCTTAGTTGTAGGACTTTCATTCAGCTAAATTTCAGATGGTTCTGCATGATAGTTGTTCTCTAGTTTAGTTGTAAATTTGATGTGGTTGTGGGAGGATTTGAGTACCGCATTTACTTATACACCACCTTACCCAGAAGTTAATAACTTTTAATTTTATTTTTAATAGGTCAGTTTGGCTCATCCGTGGCTTCATACTTCCTCTTCATGAGATGGATGTATGGAGTAAATATGGTTCTCTTCATTCTGACATTTAGCCTCATCATGTTGCCAGAGGTAAGACTCTGATTCCAGTTAAGCATCCAAAGAGGTCTGGTTAATCCACCCTTAGAGTCATAGTATTTGTTGCAAAGTTAATCTTCAAAATGGTACCCATGGGCCAAAAGTCCTAATCCTTGCTCTAAAGGGTGTCTGAGCCTCCTGAAATCATTTGTAAAATGCCACATGTATGTTTGCATGTACATTTTTATGGTAAAAGGTTTCATGGGCTTCATCAGATTCCAAGGTGGTCCCTGGATCCAAAAGGAAGAAAGAGGAAGGCTTTGTTGCCAAGTTTGTGTGGAAAGAAATGCTTCTTAATGCAATTTAAGGCATCCAGCTTTGCTATATTAAAGAAACACAAATGAGTAAATTTCTTCCAAAGTAAGATAACCCAGACACACACACACACACACACACACACACACACACACACACGGGGTTCCTTTGGACCAAGGTCAGAGAGGAGAATAAAATAGATTGAAGAAGAAGGAAAAGCCCTGAGCTGATGTGGGGAGAATTAGCTAAGGCCAAGAAGCAAGAGTGAGGTTGGGGTCTCACCCATGTGAAATTAAATGACTCAAAGATCTCTTTGGATGTTTACTATACATAAATTGAGTTGAGCTTTATTTAATCTGCAAAGGGTCTTTGTAGGTATCAGTATTTCAAAACCAATTTATTCAGTACAGCATTGAAAACAGTCAAAACTTGGTGTTGAAAATTTTTATCCCAGTGGTTTCAAATCAGGGCTCATTTCTGTATCCAGCCTCCATTAGCATAATCATACTCATAGTGCCTTACATTCATTTAGTTCTTTGCTTTTTATAAGTGTAAAACACTTTCATTTCTTATACTTAATGAGCCTTACAACAAATTTATGAGGTAGACTATAAAAGAATTTTTGTTCCCCTATTTAAAAAATGTGAAAATTGATTCCACAGTGCTTATTGGATTTAGCTAGCTCCCCAGTGTCACAACCTTTTACAGCTGAAGAAGGGGTTGATGCACAAATGAAAATGCTATACAAGAAATATGAATTTAGAAGGCACCGGGGCCCAGGGATATCTCTTTCATGAAGAGCACACCTAAACTGGGTCCCATCTGCTTTTATTCACTTAGATACACATTTTCCCTTTAGTAATGCATACAGGCATATCAAAGGTAAAATTTGGTAAACAGTAAAAGGATTATCAGGTTAGAGAACTGCCTTCAACCATTGAGCCCACAGCAGGTTAATATGTTGATTTTCAGCCCTGCTGAAAGTCCATTAGCCTTCCAATGGGGCTTTTTGCATTAATATGCTAACTACTGTTGGTTTTAGCCTCCAGCATCCCAGAATGATTTTTTTTTTCAAATTTTGCACCCTAATCTATTAGTTGTATAATCCTTGAGGTAATTCTGGGGGTTCTATAGCTATTTGGGTTGTAGAAGACAGTGGACATAGATCAGAATTCCTGTATAGTTCATCTCCAAGGAGGAAACTTTCAAGGAATGCAGCAAAATGTGTTTGTATTTTATCTATTTCAAATTAACCTCAAGTTTATTTTTGCTCATCTCTCTAAGGAAACTTGAAACTTTAATGCTGGCTACTATGATTTAGTGTCAGACTCAGGTTATATATATCTATGAAGAGTTTTTAGCAGAATTTACTATTTCTCCCACCTCATGCTGCCTCCATGTGGAGGAAATGAAAGATTATAGCTAATTTGTTCCAACTATATGAAATTGCAGAATCCCTAGTAGTATGCAGTGGAGCAAGCTAATATGTGTTCGATTGGGTGTAGTCCTAGAACTGGGAAGCATATTGGCTTTGAATGCTTTTTATTAAAAAATTAATTTTAGAGAGACAGAAAGGGAGAGGGATAGAGAGAGAAAATTGTCAATAAGAGAAACATCAGTCAGCTGCCTCCTACCCACCACCTCTGGGGATCAAGCCCACAATCCTGACCAGAAATCTTCTTGGTGCATAGGATGATGCTCAACCAACTGAGCTACTCTGGCCAGGGCAAGCTTGGGATGCTTTTTACAGGTTGTCTTAGATGCTGAGGGGCATCCTGTTTTTTTGCGGGGGGTGGGGGGGTGAGGGGGGGTTAATGATTACTGACTCCAGCGAAAGAACAAAAGAGGATGGGTATCCTTCATGCCACCTTTACAGAATCACAGAGGCCAGGGCTGGTCACCTACTGGTAATAAGGCTCCATTTCTTAGATGCCTCCATCCAACAGCCCCACTCAGTACTCCTCTGATGCATATGCCCCTTTGCCCAAAGTTCCTGTGTCTTTGGGCAAACCCTAATTTCATTGATCCTCTGTGGCCCCAACTTTGGGGTGAGAGAAAACAGTCCTGGGAAGTCAGGGTTGCCATGGGAACAAATCAGCTTGTGTGGAAAAAGGGAGTAGGGGCTGATTTCCAGCTCTTACCCAGTCACCCAGATTTCCATCTATATTCAAACTCTACCTCCAGCCTTAGGGAAGGGAAGCTTTCATCTCATAGAAGAAGCAGCATCTGCTTGACAAGCCATATGGTACCCTGGGGCTTTTCCCAGTTCTCACCAAAGCTCCTGATAGGATACTACTCTTACTCCCTGACTGGCTGTCTCTGTCCCTAATAACCTGTTCTACTCTGATAGCACACATCAGGGCAGTAATCCTGAATTAGTGATGAGGCAGGTTCATAACCAGTCTTCCCTCTTATCACCCTCAAATTCTGAGTGCTACTTTTGAGAACCCTCTTCCTTGGCATGTGGGAGAGATTCTTCTCCCATCCTCACCCGCATGAAGATGTGGGTAGTCTGGTTTTCTAGAACACTAAACTCCTCAAATAACACTGTCCTTTTCAGACCTCCCAAATGAGGCAGACTAGTTTGAAGGTGGTGTGGGTAGCCTTCTGGGCACTGTGGTTGGCCCAACTGTTGGTGGTCCACTGAACTCAAAGCACAGGGCCCTTAGCACTCCCATTGTTTGGAATTAATAGGAGATTCCCAGAAGAGGGGACCCCACATGGAGATCCACAGTCCTCATGAAAAGGCTTCAGAAGTGCTTTTAAACAAAAACGATTTGTGATCACATGTGTGGTTCAGACTTTGTTTCCAGTTGTTAACTGCTTTCTTTGCTTTTCCATTTAGTACCTCTGGGGTTTGCCATATGGCAGTTTACCTAGAAAGACAGTTCCCAGAGCTGAAGAGGCATCAGCAGCGAACTTTGGTGTGTTGTACGACTTCAATGTAAGTGTCTCCACATAGCTGTGTTGGTAGATGAAGTTCTCCTTGATCTAAAACCCTATGGCCTCCACTGGTGGGGCTGGGTGAAAGTCTTAAACATTCTTCCTGTTTAGAGAAAAAGAGAAAGAGGGGAGGAGGGAAAGAGGAAAGGAGAAAGGGAGGGAAGGAGGAAGGAAGGAAGGAAGGAAAAAAAGGAGGAAGGAAAAGTAAAAAGGGTTTGGGAAGATGATAATATGATTAAATGGAAACAGATTACTGAATGAAGGTGAGCTTAGAGTTCAAAGACTGCAAGCAATGTTCTTATCTCTGGCTTTGGAGAACAACAAAGGATGAGTTTGCAAAACTCCCTTTTGAGTTCTTAGGAGATAAGAGCTTTTACATTATATATTAACCCTTCACTTCCTAAACAAGTCTATTTAGTATTACTGAATAGTCAATACCAAATAAAGCTAAATATTAAATACCAAGCAATACTAAATTCTAACTACTAAATAATACCCAAATGAGGATTACCCCACTGTGGCACTAAAATGAGTATTCCTCTTTCAGGTCTCCTGCATAGGGTTTATGGCTATGGAGGAGAGTCCTCCCTGCCCACTGAAAAATCATTTTGGAGTGTGATTCAAGTCTGTGACACATGTCCTCCTTAAAATGGTGACCAGATTGGAGATGTTTGAAAGTGTAGAGGACAGAAAAGTAGCAAGGTGGAGATTGGAGAACTGATGATTCAAGGAATTTTTGAAAAATAGCAAATGAGAATAAATTTTTATATAGATCGGGGAATGAAATAAGGAGCGAAAACAATAAGCAGCCTTCATATGTAGTATTAAAATTTCATAGATGTTTTGAATTTGATCCTTAAGCTCTTAAATTGTGAGCTTCCTAAAGAGACTACACATGTGCTGCATCTTCTTTGGCCCTCTGTTATTCTCAACCAATAGAGGATTTAATGAATTCTGTTTACTGGCAATATGAGTAATAGGGAGGGGGGCAGGCATTTGTAGAGCCTTGAGATAAGAACCATAGAAATTAATGTATGTGAGCAGTACCAGAAAACATAAACCTCATGGAAGTTCCTAGTCTGTGAATAAACAGGCAAAATATAGAATAAAGCCCTCACTTTGTAGCATTTGGAATCTAAAATCACCTCTTTCAATTGGCATTTTTGTTTCAATTCAGTGTTTATTTATGGAATATAATATATACTGGTTTTACAAAGATGAATGGACATGATTCTCTTGATCTCCAGGTACTCATGACAAATTAAGAAAAATACATAGGCAACCGGTATACAATATGTTATGTACTAAGTTAGAAAAATGAAGAAAAAAGATAGTGGGAGCCTTGAGGAAGCAGTTAATATTTTGCTTGGAAAGGTTTAGGTTTCATAGAGTAGATGGCCTCTAAGTTAGCTTTTATTTCTTCACTTTTATGTTCCCTATTACTTCTTATTTCCTCCATTCTTCTTTTTCCCCAACGCTCTCCCTTACTTAAATTAAAAAAGTATATTACTATATCCCCCTGAAATAAAGTTGATTTCTATTTCTCATCCTCTAACTAGCAAGTTAATAAACTTCAAGTTCAATTAATAAAAATTGGAACTAGTAATCTCATTGACATTTTCAGATGTTTGGTCATATCAGAGAAAGGAATAACTAAAAATATGAACAAAAGTCTTTTTAATTTTTAAACATATTTCTGAAGTTTAAGCATATACACGTTTATCAAAAAACTGAAATTGAAAGTCTTGGAGAATGTCCATGTGATATTTGAGAGATATTAGTCAGTTGGAAAAGATGAAGAAGAAGGTGGCTTTGACGATATTCCTTTATAACTCCAAGCCTTCTTGGAAATGATTCTGAGGCAATGAAAGAATGTCAAAAAGTCAAGAAAAAATAAAGCTGATATTATTCATTTATAGACTTTCTTAAAATTTCTATACTCTGTAACTATTCAATCATTTGACATGTATCACAAAATAAGAGCTTTCTAGAGACAGAAGTGTCCTTAGAGATCTTTCATCTCATATCCCCCATAATAAAGTTAGGGAAACTGAGTCACGGAAGCACATTCAAGACCTTATGGTTAATGAGTGGCTCCTAATCTAGTGCTCCTTCTGTGCCTGTTCCTATCATTAATTTTCCTGCAGTGATTTCCAACAGCCTTCTCACTGCGTATTCCTGGAACACAGACTGACTTCATTCATTGCTATATCTTCCTCACCAAGAAAGAGGTAAAGCATTTGGGTCCCATTTTCACCTGTTAGAGTAAGCATGCAATTCCCAAATTAGTTTCTCAAACAAAATGACAGGTTCAATATTTTCTCTTGCCTGTGTTCTCATCCTTGATCATCAGAACAATTACCTCATAAAGGAGCCTGCTCTGTATTATGAGATGATGTAAGTGGACAGCCCAAGATTCCATCTGTTATGACACCATGCAGGAAACCTTTGACCAAATGTCCTTGAGATCCTTGAAAACTCAGAATTCTGCACTTCCAGAGAAGCCAGGGGGAAAGGCATGTCTCAGGCCCAGGAAAGAGATGACTGGTGCCTCAACAGTCTAATTGGGCCATGGATTGGTTTGTTGCATCTTAGAAGATTAATGTGCCCACTTACCTAAACAATGCCATAGAGATGCAGGAAAAGAGAAGCAGAAAGTATTTATAGACCATGGTTGATAGATGCAGGCATGATCTCTTGTGGCAGAGGAAGCTATAAAATGGGGAGGGTCAGAAAAACCTTTAGGATGGAGGTGGGACAGGTTGTAGGGAGCTGCTTCTCTGTTGAACTTCATGCTGGAAGCCTGAAAGTTCCCCTTAAACTCTCTTCACAGACAGAAAAACTCCTTGAAAGCTCAGATTTCTGTGACTTATAAGCATGTATCACAACTCATCCAAATTCCCTTTAATTGAGAGTAGACAAGTACCATTTGATATATGCTAAGTCAGTCATTCTTATGGCTTCTCAAAGCACCATATTTTTAATCCTTTTATTGAGCATCTAGTGACTGATCTTACTGATGAGGGGGAAATACATTTTACTAAAGTAGTAAGAAATAGGGAGATTATCTAATTGTTATGCTATGAATCAAATGAGCAGAAATGGCTTTATTTGAAGCTGTAGAATTAGGAGAAGGAGTTTAAGTCAGTAAGAAGATGCATGTGTTGGCAAGATACTTGAAGACACAAGGATGATATAGGAATGATAAAGAGGAAGAGACTGGATAGTTTAGATATGGAGAGTGAGGAACTGAGGTAGAATTTGGAAAAACTTGAGCTGACATCAGATGGTGAGATATTATGGGTAAAGATTGGAGCTGTGATAAAGGGGAATGCACTTAGCTTTCCAGCTTGAGAGCATCTTGTACATTGCATATGAATAAATGGTACATCAACTTTTCCTTCTCTGCTCTGCTGGTCTTCACAGATGCAGGAAGTGGGAAAAGCTCTGTTGTGCAGGAGGGAAAAATAACACCTATTTATTATGTTTTAATCAGACCCAGATCTCACATTTTATAACAACCCTTCAAGATGAAGCTCAATAATCATTGTATAGTTGAGGGGATTAAGACTCAGAGAAGTTAGTTTGCCAAAGACAGCACTTACAATTACACTGATATTCAAGTGAAAATGTAGCTGACTTTAATGTCAAATTCAAAGCCTATTCCTCTGCCCTGCCCACTTTTGCCATATCTCTTCTTTAGGTCTGTCCTTGAGGGAGACTGTCACAGACTTTCTGAATGTTAACAAATAGCAATTTAGTTCCTTCTTTTACCAGCATCAATCGCTTTTTTAAGCAATGATATTCAAAGTGAGAACATTTCCTCTCAGACATATTTCAGTTGTCTTAAGTTCTTTCTTCTCTTATTGTACTGACCACATTTAGGAGAGATATTTTTATGATTCATACATGGAGTAACACATTTTTGCCTTTAGGAATATTGCAGGCATTTAAATGCATCTTTATTTTCAGGGGGTCTTTTGAAGGGATAAATCATTTCAGGTTTTCTGAGAAAGAGATGCCAAAAAGAATATAAGTTGCAGGATAAACAGGGCAGGGGGTTGACTGTAGGTGAGAAAGGGGAAAATGAGCCTAATGGGGTTGGGGCAGGGGTGGGGGAGAGTCTTCAGATGGCAAAGCAGGTCTGACAACTAGGGAAGGAGAGAGGGAAGGAAGATTAGGTAGGAAGAGTCTTAGATTGCAGGGCCATTCTGAAAAATGTCTTGACTGGGCTAATGATTAGTTTCCATTAACAAGAAGTGACCATTGGAGTACTTCCACCCACGTCACTGAAGAATAAATAACCTGGCTCTAGTATTCCTCACTATGCTCAGTCATTGGCTGGAGACATCCTGGTGTGTGTGTGTATATGAGTGTGTGTGTACACATGCACACGTGGGGGGGGGGTGCTCAGGCTGAACATATTAGGATTTATTTGGGTCAATCCAAAGTGGTGGCAGCTGGAGACTGTCTTCTGAAGGGGATCTGAGCAGCACACCCATAGGGCTGCTACAGGGTCTCTAGGCTCTGAACATCAGAACTATTGCTGTTGTTGGTCTTTAGTTTCAACAAGCTTCAAACACACGAACATAACCTCCTTGCCACAGCCATTATTTGAATCTAGCCAAGTGCTGGCTCAATGGGGACTAAACCCCTAGATCATAAATTATCCATTGGTGAGGACAACAGAATGACCCCAAGCCATACTGTTAGGCCTCTTGGGGAAAAATATGGGCTTGTAGATTCCCAAGTAAACTCTGAGATATACTTGTCCCTGGCCTAGAGATCATAGATTGGAAGGGGTGAGGATCCTCTAATCTGTACCTATAGTAAGACTCTTTTGAAGGCCTCACTGAGCAGAGGGGGGCCCTGCTCAAGCACATGGACTGGGATTGGCAGGATCAGAGGGCGGTCCATCTTGGCTCCTGTATTTGCTTTACTTTCTCAATGTCTAGTGCAGGTCCCTCTGGTTCAAAGGCTCATGAGGTTTGATGAAAAGGAGAGATATTTTATTTTCTGTTCTAGGTCCTAGGTTCTTTCCCTTGTTTCATAGCTTTCTTAACCTGCTGCTCCTGAACTTCTGTATGACATGTCTATAATGTGATGGGAGAGATTGCTGGGTCTTATTTTAGCTTTCTTGGTATCCTTCTGGTCTCTTAAACTTGGAGAACTGATTCCTTTGAGTCTGTAGTCAGGGGCAGATGGCAGTGGAGAGACAGAAGATTATCAAACCATGCGAGGCTGTCTACAATCTAGGCCATGATAATATTTTTTCCCTTGAGCAATTAAAAAATAATTTAAGTAGGTGATGGGTGGATTTTGGCATTATCAGACTTGGATTTTGAAAAACTCAACAGATTGGATGAAGAAAAGATGAATGTGAGACCAAAAGATAATCTATCATTATGACCAAATGAGAGATTAAGATTGTTTGGAAGAGCTCAATTTACCTGGTAGGAATTTGCTGATATCTAAATACTTTGGATAAACCAAGATGGTGGCGTAGGTAATCACCTAAACTGCTGCCTCGCACAACAATTTCAAAACTACAACTAAAAGACAGAATGGGCATCATCCAGAACCACAAGAAAGTTGGCTGAGTGAAAATTCTACAACTAGAAGGAAAGAAAGGGGCTCACAGAGACTCGGAGAAGCTACAAAACACTGAGGTATGGAGATGTGTGCGTGGAGAGAGCGGGCGGCAGTGTACCTGGCTGGCTTTCTCTGGTGGGAGGGAGACGGAAACTCCCAACTGCACAGAACCTCTTATTCTACGGCATTGAATCCCAGCTCCGGGCAAGACTCATATGGGAGGAGTCTGGACTGTGAAAAGGGAAGAGTGCACGGAAATTTAGGGGAGTCGTGAAAGAGCAGAAGTCTAGGGTGCACAAACCAATGTGCACAGAGAGGATGGACTACTGATTGTGCCCCTGGCGCTCTCTGGTGGGCGGGAGACAGAGCCTCTCATCAGTGCCACTTCTAACTGCATTGAACCCCAGTTTCGGGCGAGACCATGGGGACCCAGACTCATACGGGTCCTGGAGCGCAAGGGAACCAAAAAGGGAGAGGTCTGGAGGCACCTGCACGTGTGCACAGAAAGGGCCACAGCAATTACCGATTACCAAGAGACACTTAAGATCTAAGGGCCATGTAGGGCAGGGCTGACTAGAAGCCAAGGCTGTCTCTGCTCAGTCCTGAGACTCTACCCCACCCAACCTGAACAGAGAGGCTTTTGCAGTTTTGCAAGTCTTGCATCATAAGGCTGATTCTAGCACAAAAGTTCTCCCAGCATAGTGAAAATGCAGAAACAAAAGAACAGACCACAAACAAAAGAAATGGAGGAAAACAAATGACTGGATATAGAGTTCAAAACCATGCTTATAAAGTTTTTCAAGAATTTCCTAGAAAAGATGGATAAATTTAGCGAGACCCAAGAGAAGATGAAAAAGGACCAACTAGAGATGAAAAAGGACCAACTAGAAATTAAACATACACTGACTGAAATAAAAAATATTATACAGAGACCTAACAGCAGACTAGAGGAATGCAAGAATCAAGTCAAAGATTTGAAATACAAAGAATCAGAAAACACACCACTGGAAAAGAAAAAAGAAAAAAGAATCCAAAAATGTGAAGATAGTGTAAGGAGCCTCTGGGACAACTTCAGGCATACCAACATCAGAATTGTGGGGGTGCCAGAAGAAAAGAGAGAGCAAGATACTGAAAATCTATTTGAAGAAATAATGACTGAAAACTTCCCACATCTGGTGAAAGAAATAAACTTAAAAGTCCAGGAAGCACATAGAAACCCAAATAAAAAGAATCCAAAGAAGACCACACAAAGACACATCGTAATTAAAATACCAAGAGCAAAAGACAAAGAGAATATTAAAGGCAGCAAGAGAAAAACAGGTAATTACCTATGATTGTCAGCTGATTTCTCAACAGAAACTATGCAGGCCAGACGGGAATGGCAAGAACTATTCAATGCGATGAATAGCAAGAAACTACAGCCAAGATTACTCTACCCAGCAAAGCTATCATTCAGAATTGAAGGGCAGATAAAGAGCTTCTCAGATAAGAACAAAACTAAAGGAGTTCATTACCACAAACCCAGTATTATATGAAATACTGAAAGGTACTCTTTAGGAAGAGGAAGAAGTAAAAAGTAAAGATAAAAATCATGAACAACAAATATATATCTATGAACAAGTGAATCTAAAAAGTGAATTAAAAATCTGATGAACAGAATAAACTGGTGAATATAATAGAATCATGAAAGAGGTGAGGGGGTATAGGGAGAGACTGGACAATAATCATACACCTATGGATAAAGACAATGTGGGTGGTTGTAAGATAGAGGGAGGGGAGGGAGCGGGTGGAGGGGAGCTATGGGGGGAAAAGGAGAAACAAATGTAATAATCTGAACAATAAAGATTTATCAAATTAAAAAATAAATAAATACTGGCTGTCCACCTAATAGATTAAAGGCTGAGCCATTAAGTTAGATTAGAACCTTGTAAACTATTAAATTATATTGCATAATACAAATAACACCAAAATCATGAATCCAGTAAATCCACCATAATAAATAAATTATTTAAATTTATAAACATTTGAAAGCAAGTCAGTAAAAACTTTATCCTAAGTTCTAGCATAATATCTCTCCAATAGATATTATTTGCTTATAAACTGTACTTGAAATTATGTTTGCTAATCTTGAATATTTGAAAAAAAATGTGGGCTACTTATATGGGTTTGAAAATTTCTGAATTCATTCAATTTTTTAAAGTAGTCTACAATATTTTATCTATGAGCTGTGACCCGATGACCACACCTACCACTTTTCGTATATGAATTCACAATACTTCATTTTACATGACTTCAGAGAACTAATGGGTAGATTTACAAGACCAGAAATCAAAGAACAACAGACACCTATAATATAATGCTTTCAATGTCTACCTTGTGAAATAAAAGAACACTAGTTTTCCTGTGTGGGAAGAAATCATACATAGCAGCTCATTTTATAGCCCTAAGATGTCTCCTTCTGTAAGAGTTTTAGCCAATTAGACAGTAGAAAAAATAAAAGCATTTTGCCAGCTTTCGTGTCCCTCAGACTTTTTTTTAGTGTTTTGATTTATTACAGTGCAACATGATATTATTATTGTCAGTCATGCTACTGTCTAGAATGATTTACTCTATTTTATTAAAATGGGTAATAGCAGAAAATTAGAAAAGAGTGGTTTAGTTGAAAATTTAAAGGAACTTAATCTAACTGAGAATTGCTAATGACCACCAGAAGCAATTTCTTTTTTTCATTCAGTCATTCTGCAAGCATAAATTGAATGTCAGATGCTGGGAATAAAAAGACAACTAATATATAATCCCTGCCCACAGGGACTTTATGGTCTAATTGGATGTGCCATCCAATGTGACAGTCCCAAACTAACAGGTATGTGTGTGTACATATATATTCAGAGTACATGAAGGCACATGGAAGAAGGATTCAGTGTTGAAGTTTAATGGAGTCCTGAGAAGATCCAGTAAATTAACTCTATTTCCCATGCAAAAATGGTTTGTATGAGGAAAGGCAGAGAGAAGGAGCCCTGATTGTGAGAACAAGGCATCCATAAACGAGCAGGGGAAAGGAGACAGCAGCAATGCCACCTGTCTGGGAAGGAGGAAAAGTTTACGGGCATCAACACATAGCTGGGCACCAGAAGAGACTGTCTACTTCACAGTTTTTTGAGGGCCCAGAGTTCACTGTCTGTAATATTGTTGAGGTTTATTCCTTTTACAGAAAACTAGATCTGCTAAGGCTCTGTCTCTTTGTAATCAACATACTCCCTCATGCAGAGCCACATGGCATTTGTTTTATAATTCTGGATCTGGGTTGTAGCAAAAGGAAAGTAAGCTCAGAGGCGAGCAGGGCATTAGGTGGAAGCTTGCTGAGTCTGATTGGAGAGAAGGAGGGTGGCCCTGGGCTAGATATCAGCATCTAGCCCCTAAGTGCCAGGCTGGCTACTGTTCTTGTGAAGTTGGTTAAGCTTTGTTTGGGGTGTTAGCATTTCACATCTTGCTTCTCTCCTGTGTCCTGCTCTAGCAGATACTGTGACATCAGCTCTTTCTCATCCATGCTTGAAACTTTTAACACTAAGGTATAAATTAACTGTTAACAACTCAGAGAAACAGAACTATACCCCGACTTGTGTGGTACTTTCTCATATCTTGGCACACATGGAAGTAACATCTTCCTTTCTTAACAGTTTTGACTTCATGATTTTTTTTTCTTCAAAATAATGGTCTGATAATAGCTAAAACTTAAACAGAATTGCTAAGGATATTGAAACTTATTTACCATCCTGGGGATGGAATGTTTCTTTCACTCTATTTGCAGTCATGAGAAATACCACAGGGATGGAGTTCTAATATAATTTCAGGTGATAAGTACTTACAAAGAAAATATTTTGTGTGCAGAACTCTTTTGAGGGCCTCTATAATCCAGCCTCTACTTCACCTATGCATAGCATTTGGCAAATAAAAGTTACTTAGATCAATAATTATATGAGTTGTTTCTTAGCAACTATATCATCAAAGCATTCTCTTTCTTATCAAAAGGTGTCAGCGGTTATAGACTAGACCAGCTGCAGCATTGAAACAAAAATTAGAGTCTTAATAGATGATGCAGATGCATGGAGTTGGACAGGACTTCTCTGTGCTCATTTGAAACTTGGCTCTGATTGTGGTTTCTCTGTCACAGATTTTGGGGTGGGAGAGAGCTCCCACACTGAAAGCCATGCATGTTGACATGGAAACCGAGTCAAACTTTGGCTGGATTAGGAGTCACTGCTATTTTAGTCACTTCCAGATGTCTGCTCTTGGAGTTTTAAGGAAAGGAGAAAAATGCAAGGAGTGTGGTAGGCCCGCTGGGTGGAAAGGGAGGGGTGTTCCTCTCTTAAGTCTTTCAACTCCTGTTTAAAGCCACCCTTGAAGATGGATTGGATAAAGCTTTTAAAAATTATGCTCATCAATAATATCTCTTTCATTTATACTTGACTGCATATGAAATAACAGGCAAACAGACGAAGACGCCTTTGTCAAATAATAAGGATTCCAAAAAAAGCAGGGCCCTTGCAACTTTATATGTGATTTAACAATTATGAAGTGCCAGTCACTGAACATATGTTGACGGTGCCTACACCACACAGGCCAGCTGCCCCAGTGGCTATTGTGCTAACCTAACAAGTTCACCAGATGCTTGTTGGATAGCTCCTTTCTCCTTTCATGTTATTTTGGAGGTGTCATTATGAATTAGAAAAAGATGTCGGGTTGTAATGTTTATGAACAAAGAGATGAGGTCCATTGAAATCTTTTCAAAAGGAGCATGGAAGTCTTTTCCAAGAGATCCTGGTACCACCAGGGACCAATCCAGGGATATCAGTCAAAAGTTCCTGCTGAGTTGGTAGGGTTTCCTTGTATTTTTGTTTAACCGGGAATGTAGGGCACTGACATGATCCAAGGCCTGGTAGGCAAAGAAAGCACAGGAGAAGAGGTATAGCACAGTGGCTAAGTATATGGGATTTGTATTTGACAGATCCAGTTCAAATTCACATTCTGTTACTTACTAGCTATGGGAACTTGGACAAGTTACTGAGTTGGGCAGGGAGGAGGTGTGTGTGTGTGTGTGTGTGTGTGTGTGTGTGTGTGTGTGTGTGTGGTGTTATAAATAACATTCCTCCCTGTCCAACCAGGTTGTGTGCTAACCAGAAATAAGCTAAAGGTGGACGTCAACATGCCATTTTTATTCTTGTCAAAGCAGGTATTAAAGAACATGGCATCTTTTTATGGACAAGTGGGCATCCCAGCCAGGCATTTCTACCTATACCCTTAATACCTCAGGACAGGCCTCCCTCTACAGATGCGGAGCACAGCCTGTGCTTTCGCAGGAGGAGGGGAGCAGTGGTCCACATCATGCCCACTTGCTTATCCAGGCCCTGCTCTCAGATGGTTTCTCCTCCCTGGGGCTAGCATGAGGCAATGGAGAGAGGCTGGGAGCATTACATTTCTGAGTTTCTGCACATGGAAGAACAGATCAAGAGTTGAGGAAAACTATTTCCCCTGACAGTAGTGACTTCACTGGGTTCTTGTGAGGATTCTGTGAGATGAAGTCAGGTTTTAAGCACATGCAAAGTGCTCAACAAAATGTATTGATTGATATTATTACTGCAACCATTATTACCAAGTGTCAGGACTGTAGCATGGAAATGAGGTAAGGTTCAGTTACAGGAAATAATTATAAAATGAATGCCTTATAGTTATGGAAAAAATGAAATAGTTCAGGGTATCTTTAAACTATATAAGGGGCCAAATGCCAATACTTACCAGGGTCTCTTATTGTACCCTGGAGACAAGAGTGCCAGTTTGAAGGTTCTGGACAGGACATTGGATTTAAAATAGCTGAGAGGAAGCAGAGACCTTACATAGATGAATGTGAAAAAAGATATCATGGCCCAGCCAGTGTGGCTCATTGGTTGATGTTGACAGGAGGTCATGGTTCAATTTCTGGTCAGGACATATGCCCAGGTTGCAGGCTTGATCCTCAGTGAGGGAGGAGGGGTGCAGGAGGCAGCTGGTTGATGATTCTCTCACATTATTGATGTTTCTATCTCTCCCTCTCCCTTTCTTTCACTGAAATCAATAAAAACACACATCTATCTATCTATCTATCTATCTATCTATCTATCTATCTATCTGAGAATATATATATGTGCATATATATATATATATACACACACACACACATATATATACACATATGTGTGTGTGTGTATGTATACATACATACTAGAGGCTCAGTGCATGAAATTCTTGCATGCAGGGGGTCCCTCAGCCTAGCCTGAACCCTCTCACAGTCTAGGATCCCTCTGGGGATGTCCGACCGATGTCTTAGGCCCACTCCCAAGCCAACAGTCAGACATCCTTAGCACTGTTGTGGAGCTGTTGCACTTGCCAGCCATGAACCTGGCTCAGGGTTTCTGACTGAGTGGTGCTTCCCCTGTGGGAGCACATTGACCACCTAAGGGCAGCTCCTTCATTGAGTGTCTGTCCCCTGGTGGTCAGTGTACATCATAGTGGCCGATCATTCTGCCATTTAGTTGATTTGCATATTAGCCTTTTAATATATACATAATATATAAAATATATTATGTTTAATATATACACAATATATATAAAAGATGGCATGGAACCAAATGCAGGGAAGTCTTCCAATGATTATTTTCCTGAGATTTTTGGGTCTTGGGCAGATGGCCAGTTCAGGTCTATTTGGTATCCTTTCTTATCTTAGACATGAGATTATATATATATACACACACAGACACACATATATATATACACATATGCTTTCTCTACTTGAGTTTTTACCAGTTGTTTAGCCTCAAATTTTCTTTGGGGTTTGGAGTTATCTTTTCTTGAGCTGAAAAATGCAGATACAGGCAGATATGATGCAGAGAACCACTTTGGTTTTGAGCATACCCATACAGTCCCATCCTGATTCTACTTAAGCGTAGGAGCTCTTCTGAGATTTTCCTAGAAATTTTTCCCCCTGCTAATTCTCACAGAGTATTACAAAATAAATTTGCTGCAGATTTGGGGAGGAATAGTTTTTTCTTCCTTCCTTCCTTCCCTTCCCTTCCCTTCCCTTCCCTTCCCTTCCCTTCC